>CM041779.1:188917542-189321984 GCA_023374045.1 Limonium bicolor | reverse complement strand
AGATCTCAGAGGCTGAGCATCTATGGCTGGGCCGGTCAACCTAAGGGCGGGCTCTTTCCCTCTTGCCCCCTGGTGGCCCTGTTGCCCTTTCCTCTGAAAGAATTTCCTGTTTATGGTTTCGTGTTAGCTTTCATTAAAGGTGTTTAATATAGTAAACAATTTAGAATGGGATAAGTCCTTACTTTCCCTTCTTCTTGCCATCGCCTGGAGATGCTCCTCCACTCTCAGACTCTCCGTCAGGATTCTTCCTCATTTTTGTCCCAAGAGTCTCTTCCCGAATCTGGAGCAGTAGCTCCATCCTCGAGGCAGTGTCATAGCACTCCTGAAATCTCATTGGTAAGTCCTCACAAGGTTAGTTTGTAGTTTAGTAAGTAAAGAATTAATGGCACTCATGTTTACACCTGGATAGTAGTGTAGAGGGTAGCACCCATCGCCATCTGGATGTGAAACAATAATCCTCCTCGTAACTTCTCGACCTTCACGGTCTCTGAGTAGTCGAATCCGGGGATTAAGTCCAGCAGACTGATGAATCGAGCGTAGTACTCATCCACAGTCAGACTTCCCTGGGAGAGTGTCTCGAACTCTCGACGCTTCTTCTATTTGAGGTGTGTTGGGTAGTACTTCCCCCTCAGTAGTTCAACAAAGGCAGCCCATGTAAAGTCGGGCGTAGCCAGGTGATGGTCCTTGACCAACCTCCACCAAGTGCTGGCTGCATCCTTCAGGTGGAAAGCAGCAATGACGACTCTCTTGTCGGCAGGTACTTGTAAAGCTTTGTAGGCCTTCTCGTGTTCTACTATAAATCGCTCTAAGGCTACGGGGTATGGTTCCCCTGAATAAGTAGGTGGTCGGGTTTCAGTAACTGACTTAAGCCAGTTCGTCTCCCTGGGCTGTGGCAGGTGGGCTAATGCTCCTCCAATTTGGGTTCCAAGCTGTGCGAGGACAGCCGCAATCGTCTCTGCAACTCCTGGATTTGCGGGGCCACCGCCTCCACCTTTTCCGGTACCACGGCCTCTAGTTCCTCCTGACATCTGTGGTACAGAATGTCCTATTATTACTTGGTAAATATACCGTACTCAACCAATGGATACTAAATTGCCTATAAGGCTAGTATATCGTGCAATTTGCACTACTAAACATGACTCCCCGTAAGACGAATCATCTCGTACCTCACAAACGTTTCCCATAATTTCCCAAGTCCTAAGCTCACTGTCTTAACCTAATATCTCGTCATCAGAGCGGGACTCCGCTCTGATACCACTTTTGTAACACCCCTCTCGATAAACACGTAATAATCCCTCACGTAGCATAATTAAAAGACGTCTCACCGCGGAAGCATAAACAACATAAACTCTCACACGGGTGTCACGTGCCATTACTCGCCCACGCGAGTAACGAAGCTGAACTAAATCCAATAACCAATACAAACAGCACTACCATACCGCTGTGACAACGAGATAAATCCTATACATCACACTAAATCCAAAAACCATAACCGTCGACAAGTGAGCATCTACCCTGATCCCGTACTTCAGCTTCAATGATGATCAGCAACCTGCAACAAGCCATAAAGGCTCAGCGATAAACGCTGAGTATGCGGACCTAGACCCTATTGGTCACTTGTCATTTTAACCATCTTGATATTAGATTGATTTCATGCTTTATCATTTTACAGTTATAATCAATACTGTAACAACCATACATAACATATAATCATCGATCCAATCCATCAGTCATTACATATCACAAACAACAGTCGTATAAACGAACGTATCGAATAATAACAGTACTATGTATAATCGCCTTAGCGAACGGTTTCCATATCTAATATTATCTGGCCTTCAAGGCCCCGTCCATCCAAACCATGTTTTAATTAATTACCAGTTGGACGTCATGTTGGGACAACCTGGTTAACCTTACCAATGGACAGTAGTCCTCCCGTACACACAAAGGTGCTCATTTCACCAGAGGTCCGGAGGCCCCTAACAATTCACTTTGCCTCGTAAGGCGTCCATTTAAAGGCCGTAGCCATGTACCAACTGTAGGTACCACCTGACCCACAATCCAATTAGGGCTCGTTGGGTAATTTTCTGGAGCGGGACCCGATCGGGTACCACTCAGTGATCACAAATGCGCAACCAAGTAGTTCGTAAACTACCGGGATTTCTCCACTCCTCTCATACCAACTCTCTCATAATGTTTAAGATATACTCTTAGTTTTATGGAGATTACATTATACCAATTAGCCGCCCAATGGGTCTTACGCATGCCTAGAAGTAATCTAGGTTATATTCATGTTCGAGATCCATGCTCTAGAGATCGACATTGTCGTATCCCGTACCTAAGTGTTTTACTTAGGTTATTCATATACTTAATATTAATACTAAAGGTATTATATCAAGTACCATTGTGTCATCACATCAATGCATATGTATGTTTATATAAGTCGATCTATAGTGGACGTAGTGTTAGTACCGTAGGATGTTCGCGCATAATTAAATAACGCATTAACACACATCATCATACGTAATTCCACACAAATAACATACAAGTTATCAAACAGTTTCCAAGCCCTTTCTTAGGTCAACCCGGATCAAACCCTTCTTCACATACCGTACACCTTAGACCAAGGATGCGCAGTGTAGTCCACGAAGCTTCTCGAGCGCGCATGTCTGAAAGGTGATCTAAAAATTCGAGGAACGCTAGGTGTCAATCCACAAGACAAATTGACTCGGTATTTCCGAATAAAGTCAATGACCCTAGTACTACATCCCCGGATTCCAACTATTATTAGTTAAATTACCGCTATCCTCTAAACTCCTTACTTAATGTTTTGTATCAACACTTTGGTTAAACAGTGGAGTTGGTTTCATAAGAACGTTGTGGTTAACGTTTTCGAACGTAAGAGTTTATATCTTTCTGTTATACCCAAAATTTTGACCCCCCGGGTTAGGGTCTACGGGGTGTTGGTGTTGTGAGGGGCATTTTATTCAAGTAGTGAGGGATTCCGGCTCGATCGACGTTCCATGGCATGGGGAGCAGCTTCG
Organism: Limonium bicolor; assembly: GCA_023374045.1. Lineage (NCBI taxonomy): Eukaryota > Viridiplantae > Streptophyta > Magnoliopsida > Caryophyllales > Plumbaginaceae > Limonium > Limonium bicolor. The sequence continues at coordinate 189,318,940 of CM041779.1, read as the reverse complement.
TCTTTTTCAGGGGCATTTTTGTAATCTTTATAGGCTCTTGAGACTCCTATAAGCTTTCTTCTCCTCCAAAGGATGCCGAAATCAGCTTTAAATGCTTTGATATTTTAACCCATAATAGAGGATGAAATTCTAAGCATAATGGCGTTGGAATTGTTTTTTTCGAATTTCCAATAATTTCCTAGCAATTTCTGACTGAATCTGACGAGAAATTCAATTTAAAAATATTCCAACATTTAAAAAATACGATTCCACTTCAGAAAATTCATAATTTCCATCCTTGACACGTGGTTTAAATTTCACAGCCAAATTCTATTACGAAGTTACTTAATTAAAATATCAAAAAATCTTACTTTTACTAGATTTTCTTTATCTTTAAGAAAGTCTATATAAAGGATAGGTTTTTTGGATGAAATCAGAACCTCATATGCTCAAGAACCCTAGGGAATCAGAAAGCACAGCCCCCTCTCTCTCTCTCACGTTTTCCAACATCCGGCCACCCGAATCAAACCGAAAATCCCCCGAAATCACCATCTAAGCTCGTTTTCCAATCCCTAAAGCACTTATAGTCATCAAAACCCCACGAAGACACCTCAAAAACGTGAAGAACAGCAAGAACAACCAACAACCAGAAGCTTGGTTCGAAAACCTTTCGGGTCTGCCATCAACGGAGCACTCGACGAATCCGGGTGTGAAGAATCGTTGTGAATCCGAAGGTAAAACAGGTAGAAACTCCACTTCCCTAATTCTCTACGGTATTATCTGTCTTGCCTCAAAATTTGGGCTCAAACTAACCCCTCTACGCTTCTGTATTGTTGTTTGCGTAAGTTTCTGTCCAATAACTTGTTTACTAAGTTTCGTGCTTAATTCGAATTAAAATTGAAAACTTTCAATCACTAACGTCTTGTACATCTTTCAGGCTACACACCCATAAAATTTGAGCCAAAAACACCTTCGGGAACAGCCTCAACACGCCGTCCGAGGGCTGTCCGCACCCACGGACGTCGTGTCCGGGGTCCCGGACTCCCTGTCCGTAAGCCCGGACACTCACGGACGGCGGCGGGATTTTTTAAAAATTCAAAATTTAGGTTTTTCTAATAATGTCCGGGCCCACGGACAGCCTGTCCGTGGCCCCGGACCTTGCAAATTTTTGTTTTCTTATAATTTCGATCTTCTGTATAATTAGGTTAACTAGGGTCCGTGGTCTCGGAAATGGGGTCCGTGACTACGGACGTAAGCAAAATTCGACCTAATTCTGCCTCCGAAACCCTAGTTTAGGTAGCTTTCAATTTCACTTTAGTTTTCTGTCAAAAAATGCTAAAAACAAAAAAAAAACAGAAGCTCGCGCACTTAGGTTAAAACGACTCGTAATAAGCCGTAAATAAACCAAGTAGAGGAAAAACGACCTAGGAAGGGTAATGAAAATTGAACCCTAAATAAGTCGAATACCAAGCCCCGAACCCGAACTCTACCTTTCCTGATTTACTCTAGGTTAAATTAGGTGGCGACTCATAATAGGTTCCAATGAGCTAGCTTAGGTTTAATAATTTTTGTTATATGACATAGTTATTAATCTTAGGTTATAAGTGGACCTAAAACCCGATTAGATCCTAATCAACTTAATCCACATAGGATAGGGTTTAAAATCGAGGCTCACAGACTGGCGACTCTGCTGGGACAAAATTCTTAATATTAACTTGTTTAATTTTAAGAAAGGGCTTAACTTGAAAAGTTTATTTATGGCTTTATTACATTGTTTGTTCACTTTTGTGCGCAATTTAAATTTCTGTACTTTTGCATCATATGAGAGCGATGGTCCACATAAATCGATTTCACCCCGGGACCCATTTGAGGGTCTCCTGTCAGGGACTCACACCTTTTAGGTGATGTGAATAAGCGGGGGAAAAGAGGAGGATGTCGTCTAACCATATCCCCTTAATACCAGGGCTTTAGCCCCAAGCGTTTTCCTGACAGTGTCCTTACCTAGCCCATTGTTTGGTCAGTCAAAGACCCGACCGTAGACGCACACCTTCAGGTGTTGTGAAAAAAGTGGGGAAGCCTGAAGAGAATAGCGTGCAAGCCCTATTCCTTTGGGGTGACCTGGGCCAATGCCACAAGCACCTATCTGGATCGATCCATACCCGGTTTGGTTTAAGCGTCTAGTGAGGACATGTTGAATTTGTGTGGGCCTTGTCTGCTCATATGATTGGCCCACTACCGAGCCTAGAAACTGATAGGGATTTCTCCTACATCAACCTAGCCCAACCCGAATTTACGGCTTTATTGTTTGTAGCCCAAAGGCCTTGCTTGATTTGAATGTGTGAGTTATTTGTTCGGGCTTCAGCCCAAAGGTTTAAACTTAGGTGATTTCTTTCTGTCAGCCCAATTTGAATTATCAATTTAGTTCAAGGCCCACGAAAAATATATCCACCTAAAGCAATTCATGAAAATCCATCCGTCCTTTCCACTTCAAGGCTCATTCTAGTCTAAGAAAGACTTTCCACTCGGGCGTTGGCCCAAAGTCCTAGTTATAAGTATCATCTTTTAGGCTCAATCAGAATTACTCGGCCCAAACAAGTTTTAAATTAGAATACCACTTTATCAAGTACTCCTTCCCGGCCCAGAACTTCAGTCCAGTCCTCTTTTATTTTCTGACAGACGGCATTTTGAAAACAGGTAAACTGTCATCACAAGCATGGAGGGAAAAGGCAGGCCAGATGGTGCAGAAGATAGGATGGCAGAAATGAGCTTAGGCTGGAAGCCATGAAAAAGATTTGGAAGACTTGAGAGACAAGATCAATTCTCAAGGTGTAGATTTGCATGTTCCAAGAAGGGCCACTGATGCTAGAACTGAACTTGAAGCCATGATGGCTGCCATGGAACGAAGAGTAATAGTGTCAGGGATGCCATGGAATCCAACTATATTGCTGTAATTGAAGAATTGAAGGCAAAGGTTCTCTCCCTGGAGGCCGAACGTCAAGCTCAAGACGAACTAGCGGGCAGGCTTCTCAACTCTCTTCATGATCATACAGAAGCTGGCCCATCTGGGCCCAGGGTTCACAGGGAAATGTCGAGGAATTGTTGAAAAATTCCAGAAAGCTATTCGGCAGTCGGAAGTGGTCAACCAGGCAGCAGCTTGCATTCAAGGTTGCACCCGAAAACGGACTAGACATCATGAAGAAGGCGCCAGTGGGTGGTTAGGAGGACCAAGTTGGGATGTTAGAGCAGTAGAGTCACCACAGCAGAACTCTGATCTGAGACAATTTACTAATATCGGCCAGACACAAGTCAAGCGCTTGAGGAACTTCGCAGGAGAAGTCTGCTACAACCAAAGGCCCCGAAGGTAGGACTTGCTCGATTGGGGAAGGATCCGAACCAATTCTGTCGCTACCATCAACTTCCGGTCATGACACTGACCATTGCAGGGCCTTGCAGCATAAGATCCAAGACTTTATTGACCAGGGATTTCAGTTCTCGAAGCGCGAGAACATTTCGGAAGTTCCATGCCAGAACATCGCTAGGAGTACCTTTATTTTGTTTTCCCTGTTTGTTCCCTTAATTCGGTATAGTTTCCTTTTTCCTTAGTTAGCTTAGTTGGTCGTTGCTTTTCTTTGAAATAGTTTAAACAATAAGGGATTTTGTTGTCACACTTGTCTGCTATTAATAAGAGAAATGTTCGTTTGCTTTCATGAAAAGTCCGAATTAGTATTTATACATTCATTCTCGCATTTTTCGAAAAAAGGCACACTGTCTCATGGAACCCGCCTGCAAGTGATAAGGTAGAACCTTTGTTTCCACAAATTCCTCTATACAAAGCCACCACTCTACATACAAGCGCCACCTTCATCATACATCCCATGTGTCTCACCACTCCACTTTCTAACATGTCACCAAATACATAAAGCCGAAAAAAATTTGTTGTCACAAAGTCACCCATCACCCCTCCACAGGATCACCTCATCACCACTCACCATTACACACTCAACCACCCTCCACAAATAACCTGGGTATTCAAAGGCTTGTCAAGAAACCCCCAGCAATAACTGGCGGGCAATCTGGGTTAAGGAACGATATGTTTATCTCTTTTATTTAAATGTGCAACAAGTCTCGAGTGACACTTCGGCGAGTGCCTTGAGCGGTAAAACCAACAGCGAAAGAGGTGTCATTTTTACACGACTCCGAAGGTCACATCAAAGGCAAGGTAAACGGCATGACTCCGACCGAAGGAGATAATTTGTAAATTTACGCCTAAACCTAGGAAGTAACAAAGAAAGGATACACAACTATTAGGGATGACGAAGCACAAGGTACAGCACCAAACAGCCAAAAGCTTGTGAACCCTGACATTACACCCTAGGCACCCCCGCGCGCTTTCGTACATAACTTCTTTTACAACACTACAAGCTCCACAAAAAGCCAGCCAATGATGAATAACTGACCCGGTGACCGAAGGAAGCAAGGAGCCCGACTCCCGAACAACAACTTCACAAGCTCAAAGAAGCAAAATTGCTACCGGCGTGACGAAACGATCCGCAATGGTCCCAAAGGAACAGGATCCAAATGAGCTAACATCAAAAACAGCTCTCAAAGTTCAAACGGGAAACACAAGAACCCTGAAGGAAAGGAGATTCAAAGAAAGGCAAACCTGAAAGCCTCAAAGAAACCCAAAATCGGAAAAAGAAAGAAGATGCAAGGAACAATCCAAAAGTTCCAAGTCCCAAGTTCTAAGCGAAGTCATCACGAAGTAACCAAACGACTTCAAGGCAAAGAAGATAAGTCCGAGAGCGTGACGGTTGAAGTTTGCAGCTTTGGTCACCCTTATAGCTCCACATATCCTAAACATTCCTCCATTATCCTGTTGTCATTCATCACACCCCATAGCCACGTTATAAGCTTAAAAGATTTCCGACCTAGTAGTTGTGTATCCAATCATGTGAAAGTAACAGGTTGAACGCGTAAATCTAACAAATGTCGAATTCAATGGTCGAGATGTTTTTCCAAAAGGAGAGCATGAGTGCAAGCATTAAACACTTTGAGTGTAGGATAGAAAGCACCACATTAAGATAAACCTTGACCTTGTGAGAATGAGACTTGTTTTGCGCAATTAATCAAAGAAAATACTGGGGGCAATCGATCGCAAAAATCCTAAAGAACTCAGATTGCCATAAGGAAAAATACTGGGGGCAATTGTTGGTCCCAACAATTGCAACAACGACACCGATGGAGGCCCAAAAACCCGAAACCCAATGGTTTTAAAACCCTCTCATTCAAATATCCACAGGCCCGTCCTAAGCCCTTTCTCCACATTCAAATATCCACAGGCCCGTCCTAAGCCCTTCCTTCACACTCAAATATCCACAGGCTCGTCCTAAGCCCTTCCTCCACTTTCAAACATCCTCGGGCCCGTCCTAAGCCCTTCCTTCACATTTAAACACCCACAGGCCCGTCATGAGCCTTACCGTCTCCAGGTTTGCCATAAACCTTAGTCCTACATTCATCATGCACCTAACACATTTTCACTTAGTTCCAACCTTTAGGCTCGTCATAAGACCTAGATCCCACCTTTAGGCTCGTCATAAGACCTAGTTCCAACCTTTAGGCTTGTCATAAGACCTAGATCCAACCTTTAGGCTCGTCATAAGACCTAGATCCATCCATAGGCTCGTCATAAGACCTAGATCCATCCTTAGGCTCGTCATAAGACCTAGATCCATCCTTAGGCTCGTAGTAAGACCTAGTCGCATTCCCTTAGGCTCGTAGTAAGACCTAGTTGCATCCCTTTAGGCTCGTCATAAGACCTAGAACCATCTTTAGGCTCGTCATAAGACCTAGATCCATCCCTTAGGCTCGTAGTAAGACCTAGTTGCATACCCTTAGGCTCGTCATAAGACCTAGAACCATCCTTTAGGCTCGTTATAAGACCTAGTTGCATTCCCTTAGGCTCGTAGTAAGACCTAGCGTTACCCTTTAGCTTACCCACTCTTATACACACATTGCATTCATCTCATTCATATAGGCTCGTCATAAGACCTAGTTTCATTATCCAGGCGCGTCACAAGACCTGGCGACAGAAAAGTTGGCGAGGTGATGGCAATAAATCCTCCTTTTGTGATGTCAACTTATTTTCGGGATCAACGAATGGTGGGCGAAGGCAATAAGTCCCCAGGGTTTTTACCAGGAGTTATCCCTGCACACCGGCTTGGGGGGCGATGGCAATAAGTCCACATTGGGTCTAGCCAGGAGCGTCAGCACGGGTTTCGGTCCCCAGAAGCATCCGAGCATCACCAGCATCACCAGCATCATCAACATCATCAACATCATCAGCATTATCATCAGCATCATTAGCATCCTTAGCATTTCAGCATTCTTGCATTTGCATACCATCCTGTTTTCACATCCTAGGTAGTCAACGCCTTAGAAACGCTTGACATTGCATCTTTTCATTACAGGTAGTCAGCGCCTTAGAACAGCTCGACAATGCTTTGTAGCTTAGGTAGTCAGCGCCTTAGAACAGCTCGACAATGTTTTGTGGCTTAGGTAGTCAGCGCCTCCGAATAGCTGGACGTAGTCAACGCGGTTTCGCACAACATGGAGAATTTCGTGGAGTCCAAAATTTTGGGGCATCACTCAAGCATCAACCAGACTTTTCGCATCCACTACAAAGTCTAGTTGACGGGGGGCAATCTGTAATACCCAAAATTTTGACCCCCCGGGTTAGGGTCTACGGGGTGTTGGTGTTGTGAGGGGCATTTTAATCAAGTAGTGAGGGATTCCGGCTCGATCGGCGCGTTCCATGCATGGGGAGCGCTTCGTCATTTTCAGGGGCATTTTTGTAATCGTTAGAGGCTGAGACCTCCTATAGCTTTCTCTCTCCTCCAAAGGATGCCAAAATCAGCTTGAAATGCTTTGTTATCTTAACCTATGATAGAGGATGACATTCTAAGCAATGGCGTTTAAATTTTGATTTTTTGAATTTCCTAGCAATTTCTGACTGAATCTGACGAGAAATTCAATTTAAAAATATTCCAACATTTAAAAAATCCGATTCCACTTCAGAAAATCATAATTTCCATCCTTGACACGTGGTTAAAATTCACAGCAAAATTCCTTTGGGAAGTTACTAATTAAAATATCAAAAAATCTTACTTTTACTAGATTTTCTTTATCTTAAGAAAGTCCTATATAAAGGATATGTTTTTGGATGAAATCGAACCTCATATGATCAAGAACCCTAGGGAATCAGAAAGCACAGCCCCCTCTCTCTCTCACATTTTCCAAACACCCGGCACCCGTCATACGAAAATCCCCGAAATCACCATCTAAGCTCATTTTCCAATCCCTAAAGCACTAATAATCATCAAAACCCACGAAGAGACACCTCAAAAACGTGAAGAACAGCAAGAACAACCAACAACCAGAAGCTTGGTTCGAAAACCTTTCGGGTCTGCCATCAACGGAGCACTCGACGAATCCGGGTATGAAGAATCGTTGTGAATCCGAAGGTAAAACAGGTAGAAAGTCCACTTCCCTAATTCTCTACGGTATTATCTGTCTTGCCTCAAACTTTGGGCTCAAACTAACCCCTCTACGCTTCTGTATTGCTGTTTGTTTAAGCTTCTGTCCAATAACTTGTTTACTAAGTTTCGCGCTTAATTCGAATTCAAATTGAAAACTTTCAATCACTAACGTCTTGTACATCTTTCAGGCTACATACCCATAAAATTCGAGCCAAAAACACTTCGGGAACGCCTCAACACCGCCGTCCAGGGCTGTCCGCACCCAGGACATCGTGTCCGGGGTCCCGAACTCCCTGTCCGTAAGCCCGGACGCTCACGGACGGCGGCGGGATTTTTAAAAATTAAAATTTAGGTTTTCTAATAATGTCCGGGCCCACGGACAGCCTGTCCGTGGCCCCGGACCTTGCAAATTTTTTTTTTCCTTTAATTTCGACTTACTGTATAATTAGGTTAACTGGGGTCCGTGGTCTCGGACAGGGGTCCGTGACTACGGACGTAAGCAAATTCGACCTAATTCTACCTTTGAACCCTAGTTTAGGTAGCTTTCAATTTCACTTTAGTTTTCTGTCAAAAAATGCTAAAAAACACAAAAAACAGAAGCTCGCGCCACTTAGTTAAAACCACTCGTAATAAGCCGTAAATAAACCAAGTAGAGGAAAAACGACCTAGGAAGGGTAATGGAAGTAATGAACCCTAAATAAGTCGAATACCAGCCCCCGAACCCGAACTCTACCTTTCCTGATTTACTCTAGGTTAAAATTAGGTGGCGACTCATAATAGGTTCCAGTGAGCTAGCTTAGGTTTTAATAATTATTGTTATATGACAAGTTTTAATCTTAGGTTATAAGTGGACCTAAAACCCGATTAGATCCTAATCAACTTAATCCACATAGGATAGGGTTTAAAATCGAGGCTCACACTTTCCAACTCGTAGTAGTTTATAAGCGTTACGCTTTTACATAAGTTCATTCATTCTCGTACGTTTAATTCAACTGTTTCATCGCATGTATAGGTACGTATTGTAACCTACAGTTGAATGCATAATAAATTTTATAACCTATGGTTGCATGTATAATGCATTATTTATCGTATAGTATTATTATTCCACCATCCTTTATAATACTTTGTACTATATAATCCTTGTAGTAACTACATTTGAATTCAAAAACCCATAACTTATAGTTTATAAACTATTTCCACATAATAACCTTCACCATTATTTTATATGGTTTCCCACCATATTATATATGCATCCTTATATACTTAGTTCTCGTATATGTATATATTTACCAATGTAGGTAAGTTTCACGAGTTAATAAACTCTTATACCTTATGTCACATTTCATCATCTTATGTGAGATGATTTTTCCCATTAGTTGTGTTATATTGTCACAACCTATATTAAGATCATTTTCTTAATAATATATAACATTTTATGTTGTATATTTCCAACTCCTAAGGTTTATCCAATATTTACCTTAGTTTATAAATCTCATTTATTTATAGTTTGTCACATTATTTAATGTGAATATCCTTGTTTATATTAATTCCATTTAAACCATATTAATACCATATAATTGTTATAACATTTATGACGCTGTAGACCATAGTCTAAAATTCATTTTCCAACCTTTATAAATTCGGTACAGCACTATATTTTATTTTAATTTCATTTTGACCACAGAACATTATGTAATGTTTACCATATACTAATATCATATAATATGATATCTTTATCTTTTATAATTTATAACATATAGTTTTTATACAAAACTATTGTTAATTACCGAAAAGGTATTTCCATTTTAAACCAATCTTATTAACTTACCATATCTTTATGTTTATTACCAAAATCACACCATAATTTAAACCATGTTATATATACCATATAATATAACATTTTAAGCCTTAATTTAAATATAACCAATAGTTATATATATTCTAAATTTCCAAACAGCACTTAAATTCTGTTCTAAATTATTTTTCCACCCACCAACTTCTTATAATTACAATTTGACCCCATTTATAACATATAGTTTTATAATATCATCAAAACTATATATTATACACTTATCTTTTTAAAACACGTTATACAATTCTAAAAATCACCAAACTATACCAAAAGGTTATAAGTATCATTCCTAGCCCATTAACTTTCGGTTATTTACATTTCCACCCCTTTTTCTTTTCCAAAATGTAAGAATGACATAATAACTATATATTATACATATATAGCTTATTTAAATTCCAAATTTAACCCAATAAAGTCCTAAAAATTTCTAATAGCCCATGGGTGTTTAAAATACCATAGTACACCCTAATATTCGGTATTTACCATACATACCCCATATATTATAAAAATGTTACAATTAATACTTATCTTATTATATAACTTTAAATAAATTATTTAACTTATAAAATTTGGTCAAAACCTACACAATGGTCAAGGTTTACCTCCTTAATACTTCCTTGACCATTACTTTCTATATTAACGGTTTCAACCCCCTAAGTTTCCAAAATTTACCTATTAACCCCAAAACTTTATAAAAACTTATAAACTTTATTTTAAATCCTTTTTAACCTCTTATTTTCGGCTAAATTATTATTTAGCCCCCAAATTTTATTTAATTATTCTCTAACCCCTTATTCATTTCGGTAATACATAAATATCACCTAAAACCTATTTTAAACTAAGTATACATAAATAAAATGGCCTAAAGTACATGGCCTTATTACAACCTTGAACTTGTAATAAAATTACACATAAACATCTCCAAAAATTAATATAAATTCTCGGCCTCACTTGTAGCTTCTCAAAATTACAAAGTTTCCACATAATGCCTTAAATTTGACAATTATGCTAATTAATCTCTTAATTAAATTAGCTAATGTTTCTATATCATTTTTAGAGTCAAAATTAGTCACTTAACTATATTCACTCACGGCAATTCTGATAGCTTAAGATATAGAACATAATACATGTTATTAAGGAATTTTACCTTAGATTAAGAAGCTTTCAAGCCTTCTCAAGTCACGGAAGCTTGGGGAACTAATTCCACAGCACTTGAACATATTTTAGACAACAAAAACAAGACATAGTTAAGATCTAAACTTGATCTAACCATGGGATTAATTATAAGTCATAAAACAAGGTTTTTACCTTAGGATTTCAAGCTCTTTCCCAAGGTATTTTCGGCTCTAATTTGAAGATGTATTAAGAGTGTTAAACCTAGTCCAAATACAAGCCAAAGTGGCAGATCAAACAACACAAGAACAAGGCTAGAAAACTTACTCTTTGAAAACACCTAAAATGGTGTTTTAAGGTTAGATTTGGATAATCCTTGAAGATATTGATGAAGTTACTGAATGAACATGATTAGGGGAATATAATAAGTGGAAAAGCTCAAAATTTTCAGCCATTAGAACCGTGAGCAGGAAGAATGAAGTTTAAAGCTTATTTTTACCTTAAAGGATGATTTTTGTGTTCTTAGCTCCAAGTACCCTTACCAACGAATTTGAACTCTTATTCTAACATCCACACACTGAGATTGATCCATGGAAATAGTATAAAAGTTAGCTCATAAGATAGCCCTTGAAGAAAGGAAGAAAATGAGCTATTTTATGCCTTAAACCATTACCTTAGGTGTATTAGGTTGATTTCCTTGCTAGATAGCTTCAAAGCTCAACAATGGTGAGCTTGGGAGCATGTGAGCTCGTCTGGGACAGAAGGAAGGATCAAGGAGTCATTGGAGACAAGAGATAAGGAAGGGATAATGAAGAAAATAAGGAAAAGGTAAGTTAAAGTATTAATTTCTTATTAATTGGAAAAGTAACACTCCACTAAGTCTCCTTTTTACAATAATTCAGTTCAATCAGGCCCCCCCTGCCTTGTGGCTGCCGACTCCATGGGATCCAAGGGGTCAACTTTGACCTCTTGACCATTCTTAGTCAATGTTGACTAAAACGGGCCCCCTTTTAGGGTTTTATTAATATTTTAATATAAAATTTGTAAAAATTTGTAAATTTCTGGAATTAAATTCCTAATATGATATTAAGTAGTATACAAGTCATTTAGTATGTATACAAGGTAAATTAGCCACTTAAAATCAATTCCCGGGACATTCGGGTCATTTTTGGCTTTTCGGTGCTCTAAGAGGTTCTCCTGGGCACTTTGTGTGTTCTTGTAAATCTAACTTGAGCATTCTCTTTAGAATGTTAATTAATGGTGTTAGGAACTCTAAGAATGATTTATTTAGAGTTTCGTGCCACTTCGGCATTCCCGGGCCTTTTCTAGGGTTTGTGGGGCCCACAAGGGTTCCTCCCAGCACTTTTCGTTTAATTTAAAATTTACTCCAACCCTTTGTTTTTAAATGATATTTAATGACTATCAGGTCATATTATGACCATTAGTTGACTTGTATGACTTGGTTAACTCAAGGTCCGGCTTAACGCACGTTTTTGACCTTAAGGAGTTTAGATGTGTTTTTAATGCCTAAGTGTTTATGTGCTTTCTTTTGGTTCATAATCCCACAATTAATCCTTTAATTCCCATTATTTAATTATTTAATAAGTAGGGGTATTTCAGTGTGGCTCCAGCTTTGCCTTCTTTGGATCGGAATTTGCGCTTCAAAGACTGCAACTGAAGTCGACTTTCAGCGAGACTAGGCAGAGTATTTACAAGTCGGATGTTGAAGATGAACTGGTTATGATGCATGCAAATATTAAATGTTGGATACGATGCAAATTGCATATGCGATTTTTGGAGATATGGTATGGCCCTATCTCTATTAATATGGGGTTTATGAATATAAGACATCTTTGGTTCGATCTTGAGTGATTGTTTAACTGGAATTCGTGAATCACTTTCCTCTCACGGAGGGATGTGGGTCAATCTTTCGTGAGTATGGTTGTGTGTGCTAATGGTGTGATGATACTCTTGATGCTCGAAGCAGTATTTTCCTAAGAATTTCTTTTCGAGGTTCTGGACTTTCCGATCCTCACAAGTTCCTCATCTGCAATGGGGGTTGGCTATTTATGATTTGGTGCTTCGATCAAAGAGTCACTCGCACTCGAAAAACCTTGCGAGGTAAAGTCACGCTCATTTGCTCATGGTCCCCTTGGTATGACGGGACATGTTGATAACAAGTACGAAACTTATGATTCATGTTTCAGATCTCATACTTTCAGTTAACGCTCATCAACTAACGAGTCAGAGGTCTTTCATTGGGTTATAATGGGCTGAGGGGTATGATGCATGTCACATGGGATTGGAGGATTTGTTTGGGAGTTGTGGAGCTTTTGTGCAATAGAGGATATGTTTCACCTTTGCCATGGGTGGAATGATTGGGCGGGTATTGATAACCTTTTATTGGTTTCTACGGAACATCATTGGTGTTTTTGATCTGGATTTCTCCTCCTTGTCTCTTCTGGTGTACGGTTTTGACTTTCTTCTCATTTTTGTGTTTTTGAAATTGCATTTGGCTCATCGACTTTCTCAAGCATTTTTTGCTTTGTATTTTGGCTTTCAACTTTGGAGTTACATTGACTCATTGATCTTCTTAAACATTTTTGGTGTTCTTTTTTAGTGTTTGACTTTGGAGTTGCATTGACTCACTGATTTCTTTGAACATCTTCATTTGTTGTTTTTGTGAAAGATGGTGGGGGAGAGACCATGGCTCCAGCTATTTTGTTTTCCTCTATTGAAGTATAAGTGGGTTGGCATTTTGTGGAGTTCACATAAAAAGGTTTATGGTGAAAGGCTCAGCGGAGCTCACTAAGGGATTATGCACAGGGATTTTATAGCTGTTCGGTCTTGTGGAGGCTTTTGATCCTAAGTGCCTCGTCATTCTCATTAGTCAATGATTGTTTTCATACTACTTCTCGAATCTTTGCATGAATCAGAGTTCGTATCTCGTTTATCGACACAGATCTCACTTTGTATTGTGTCTCTCCATGTGCTTGAAGGAATGCACATGTCGCTCGTGGTTTTACCTCTACGGACTTTCTCTCCCTTCCCTCATCACTCAGGGGATCGTCCAGTACCCTTATTTGAAATTCAAGGGAAAATGCCGCTCTTCACACCCTACTCACTTTGTGTTGTGGGGCTGATTTTGATTAAACTCATGTGTAAATTGACGGGTCGAGAGTTTAGTGGTTCGGGTATTCTGTTCAATCAATCGCTCAAGATTTCCCCAAAGACGTCGTTTCGATACGAGTATATGTAGTACATCTACCATGCAATGTGTTGTGGTAATATGGAACTACTATGTACATATGATGCATGATGTGTTAATGATGATGAAAAATAGATGATTTTGAATTTTGAATGAATATTTTTTTTCTTTTTTTTCTTGGATGCAATGCAAGATCGGTAAGATTTCGCCTAGTCTCGCTTGAGTCGGTTCCAGTTGATAGTCCACGAAGCTCATCCCGTCACGATTGGCCCTGAAGTTGGTCGAGTTATGGTGGTTCTTGTCGAAGAAGTAATTCTCGAGTGAGGTCGGGTTGGTGATTGGCTCCTGGATTTTGGGACGTTTAGGGAGTGACAACTCCCGCATTGTGACCCACTGATATGACATGGGCTGCTTCATTTCATTCTGGTCATTGGTGCCCATGGCAGTTCTGAAATTGGAAAGGCTAGAACTCCTCTGTGTTTTCTGTTATCCCTCTGATTACCAGGCTTCTTTTTTTAAAATTAAGATATTGGAATGAAAGCTGGTGGTGAGGTGAGGATGGAACACGTGATTCTGTAATGCTCATAGCGTGGAAAGAATTTATGCAAGACTGATGATGATTATGAAACGATTGAAAGTGTGTGAGATTTTCTCTTTTTTTTTCTCATGAATGCAATGCAGGTGTTTTGCTTTGTGCTCAAGTTGTGTTTGTTGGTGTTGTTTATTTTGGGGGACGCATTCTGTAGATACCATGAATTTTCACCCCATAAAGCAAGGTTTATGAATGACATATAACTGTGAGGGGTCGTTCCTTATTCGTTCTCTTCATTATACGTGCATGCCAAAAGAAACCAAGTTTTGAAAAAAAACAATTTCGAAAACTTGTGTTTTCAAAGTGGTGGATTTTCTCAATATGAATTTTGACACTCGGTCATTCACAAATAAGATAGGGAGTGGGGAACCCTATACACATTGATCTAAATAAATTCAAAGGGAATGTATAAACATGTACATGTAATCTATTCAGAAACGGACAAGAGAGAAAAGAATCATGGGGGAAAACCTATACATCATCAATCCTAAAAGTCATTAAAAGGGGGAATGTTGAGCTAAAGATCTTCTGAACTCTTCCGGTCCGCCGTCGGGCTTCTAACTGACTGCTCACGCTCGGGCAACTGGTTGGCTGTTCACTCGTCTTCGGGCTCTTGACCGGATGCTCGCTCATTTTCGGGCTTTTGCAGCGAAGTGGTACTGCCATCAAGCAATACAAGCTGGTGTTCGTCTGACTTTCAACAGCTTGAACTCGAACAGTCATTGCTAGTCTTCATGTCGCTTGACTCGGGTTGGTACAACTCTGATTTTTTATTTGAACGATTGGTGTTGGTCTTCATGTCGCTCGGCTAGCTCTACGGGTTGGTGCGCCTCTGGCCTTCAGCTTGATCCGCGTAGTCGATCTTCATGCTGCTTCACTTGCTCCGACGAGAGGAATGGGGGATACTTTGAGAAAGAAAAGGTGAATGATCGAGCACTAAATCTTATATGAAAATCCACCACTTTTGAGAAAACAGGAAATGGTTAGTACGCACCACGGTAATGACCGCTACTCTTGAAGGTGGACAGAACTTCAAAAATAGCGGATCATAACATGGGGACTAACTCATTTATTTTGAGATATGTTTGTGAAAATCAGCTTTGAAAACTGTTTTCAAAAACTATTTTGAAAATAATGTTGGTGAAGAATGTTGTTTGAAACTCGTTTGTAGAAAGTAGGTTTTTTCGAAATCTATTTTTTTGAAAATCGTTTTGGAAATAACATTTAGTGGAATAAATTTTTTAAAGATGAAGTGACAGGTTTTAAAACCCCAAATGTTTAGGAGCGAAACTAAAGTGGGACTCTAGATTGAACGAGCTCGTAAAACAACTTTAAGAGATATGCAAAGGAGAATTCCGAACATTTTGAAACAGATTGGTTTGAAAAAGTGGTTTGCACACATATATAGCATAAAGTAAATCATGGCTATATTTGATATGGAGATGTAAGTGTTAATGTTGGGATAATCACTTTCCAGGTCAATTATGTTTTCGTCTCACCGGGGGAACCATCATCCCTTCACTGTCATCTCTCGGGGTTTTTCTCTGCTATGCCTTTGCAGGGCACGTTATAAAGAAGGCCCCTCGTCGAGTGCTTAAGTTCGAAAGGTCAGGACACTCAAGATGATAAGAAAACATACGCCACGGCCAGTGATGATTAGACAACACGCTCACTTATCGGGAAACTCAGGGAAGTACTGCATGAGGTCGGGTCTCCCGTCGTCTGTACGATAAGGTGTGTTTAAAGTCCAAATTATTACTGACTACGCTGTGCCATGTATGGGTATCCGGTAAATACGGGATCCTCTATGGATTTGTAGCGTGACATCAGGCTTTAAAGACACCCGTGGTGCAGAGGACACCTAGAGAACAGAGCCCATGCAATCATCAGGGTTAGGCAAAGGGTGGTCAGACAGCCGTCATACAAGGGGGTGACTACCCAAAAACCCGTCTTAGACACCAGACCTGGCAGCTGGACACTGAAGGCTTATGGTTCACTCTATGCTGGCTTTGACTCGAATATGGAGGATAATTTTGGATCATGAGTCTTCAAGGCGTAGGTCGGTTACCGTCTCACCTCGTGGGTATAACCACTCAATGAGTGACCCGACTCGTGGGGTATCAATCATGGACCGATTGGGATCCCGTAACTCATGGAAATAGGGGTGACACAGAGGAATGCATGTTCTAAGCTACCCATGCATTCACAACTAGTAAATGTAAAAGCGGTAATGTTGTAGGTCAGTGACCGTCTCACCCCGCAACAAGCAACAATAATATGAATGTGGTAAATAAAGCAAAGAAGAACAAACAACCCTATTTACTAACTGTTTTGTCTTGAAGGCGGTGATTCCAATTGGTTGTTATTAACCTAAAGGGAAGTTAGCTTCATTCAATCCTAAGTGTCTCTTTCTAATCGTGAGCTAATTATTAACCCAATTGTTGTAATGTTTGTTAAGGATCTAACAAATCCTAGTTGTCCTCAACAGGCACACACTCTGAGTGTGGAGTAGAATAATCCTAGAGGCTTTGAAAAGAATCTCTTGAAGGTTTTGAAAGAATTTGGGAAGTCCCGACAATTTTGAATAGAGTTCGGTCTTCCTTGAGTTTGAGAAAAACTTTCTCAAGTTTTCCCAGCAGGGTCACCATTCTGTGGAGGGCGGTTTTTTGGTATAAGGGGGGTCTATCTAAATATGGTCTGACTGAAAAGCCGAGACCCTAGAAAATGCCATTTTGTGGAGGTTAAAAATCCGTTATTCATGGCAGCCCTCAAATACCTACTTTATCGTCCGTCTTTCCCAGTGTAACACCCCAACCGTTAATCTCGTCATTACCTCTTAATCTGTTACTAATTACTCTTACTCACGTAGCGGAACTCTGTTTACAGCGAGGGGTGCAACAACGCCGTTAGCCACCCATGTGGCTAACCAGGCTAAACTTACATACAGTAACGGTCTGATGAACTGGAACAACCGAGTACACAAAAACAACACAATACTCAACTCATTACTTTACTATACCGAGTCTACAATATACGGATGCCGATAACATGTTCGGACTTACACCTCATTCAAATGCATAAGTAATTGCAATCTAACTACCCATGCTACAACCGACCCCGTCCTACTCTCGTACGGTTTGTCTTCGGTGTACCTGCGAATAAAAAACGATGCCCCTAGGGGCTCAGCTTAAAGCTGCATATGAAGTTCACATATACCGCGTGCTAACCACGGTACGCCGACTACTTTTGGTCGGATATACATGGAGTTCATTTTAATCAAACGACATGCATCATTGCAATACATTATATATGTATATTACACAAGGAATCTACATCCAATCATGGAACACAATTCCTAACTAACATAACAAGGTTGTTAGTTGTATTATTTTACTCTTAGGCCTTGAGGGTTATACCTCACTTGCCTTGGTTACTCATACAATAACTTGCCCGCTCCCTCGGGTTACTTATTTTTATACACTCCCATTCTCTTGGGATACTCATTCTATACTCACCCATTCTCTTGGGTTATTATACTCATTATCTCACCCACGCTCTCGGGTATTATACTCATCATCTCACCCACGCTCTCGGGTATTATAATCATCATCTCACCCACGCTCTCGGGTTATATTACTCAAGCTCTTGTAGATTCTTGAGACACTACAGGTCTCCTACGTCACGCTTATTACTCTTAATACTTACTCGAGCCAAAACTCATGGCTCTCGAGCAAAGTCTTACTTCCCCGGTTTCGACCCTACTCTGGGTCTAGCATGGTGGGAAGGTTCAACTAGCTCCCGGAACTCTCTCTTAGTTCCTATCTCTTTTTACATAGGTCCGACTACTCTCGCACTACTCACGTTCCCATACACTCCTCTCTCGGAGTTATAATCATATTATGTGTTTTAGTCTAGAAACATCACTCTCGATGTTTCCAAGGACTTTGGGAATATTACTCAGGTTCGGTTAATCTTAGGTTTAAGAGTTTCCAATACATTTCAAATACTTACACTTACGGTTATTTTCTTATACCGGGTAAAATCCTCATATAAGAGGTCGACCATGTCTCAAGGGAGTTACTAATCCCTTAGGTCTCTTTTACCTTCATTACTAGTTCACATCTTCGAACTATCTTTAATCCTCTTGAAGGAGGTTCACTTATCTTTCCACTCTCATTTGTTTCGTGGATTGTGTCACATTGGTTTTCTCACCGATATCGGGTGGTTACTCAACCCGTTCATCTCCTCACACTCTAGTGGGTACATTTGTTGCGCTACCGCTACACTTTAATCAATAGTTCGTGTGTTTGCACGTTTCGTTATCATACACATTGACCCGATCTTTGGGTCTCTAGCCGAACGTTACTCACTATGAGACGGTCTTTACACTATGTTAGACCACACCGGCATACAAATATGTTAGTTCATTCAAAATACAACAAGATATACATAATCAAACAAGGGTTTATTTTCATGCTTTAGTCTTGATTAAGCCGGCACACAAACACACAAATCAGAGTAACTCGGTTAGCATACGGGGCATGGGAAAATCATACCTTTCACCGGGGTTTTTACTTTTACCAAGTCATCTCACCATGCTCGGGTCACGCACGACTCTCTGATAATGTTTCAAACATTATTGTTAATACTAAACTCATACGGTACATAATAAAATGATATTCCCGTATTTACCCCGTTATCCCGTGAACTCGGTTTTACTCTTGTCAATTGAGTTCTCACTTCTCAATCACTTCTAACACTTTCTTACACTTTCTAGGGCCTTTACATGTTACCAAACAAGGCCTTAACATCTTATAACATCATTAACATTCAAACCCCCATCATTTAAACCCTTTAAAACTCTCCCTGTAGGTTTCTGGGGGTGGTCCGGGACTTGGTCCTTACCCTAAGTCCCGGACCAATTGAAGATGCAACTCTCGGCGGAATTTCTACCATGGTCCGGGACCTTGTCCCTATCCCAAGTCCCGGACCAGCATGGGTGCTCACTCTCGACATAAAAATAGGGGGTGGTCCGGGACTTTGTCCAAGGACTAGGTCCCGGACCCTGCTAAAACCTGCAACATGCATTATTTTTCACTCCCATTTCATTCCTTAATCCACCCCTAATCATTCCCTAATCTTTCCACAAGATTCGTACATGATTAATCACCTTTAATCATGCTCTAAACCTCTTCAAATCATGGGTTAAACCCTTACTCAAATTCTTGCCCAAAATCACAAATTTTGCATTCTCCTTTTGCACTAATGCACACTTGTGCATTTTCTAACCTCTCTTGACACTTGCATTATTGTTCTCTCTTCATTTAACCATTCCAAAACTTCCAAGATAATGCACACCTCATACCAAGTTCCATGACTCACTCTTAAAACCTTGAATTCTCATTCCTTTTCCTAAAGCTCCTTAGGCATTTACACAAGTTCTTGCTACAGATTTTAGCATCAATCTCCTCTCTTTAAACAAGTATTCCCATGGTGATTTTCTAAGCCAAAACAACCACCATCAACACCTAGTTTCTCTAGGTCATTACTTACTCACAACCATACTCAAACCCCTTAAATTTCTACACAAATTTTGCCATAACTTGGCTACTTTTCTAACATTGCCCAAACTCATTACCACCATTTTAATCAACCTAAAACTAGCCAAACCCAAAAGGGTTCTATCAGCACACATACAAAACCATCAATACTCATCAATTCCTCCAATGTAATACCATGCATAATCCAAAAGGTACATAGCTCATAATTCAAACATTTTATTTCACGAATGTTCTCTCATTTGTATTATTTCTATACAACCACATTATTCCCACACTCAAGTGGGGTTCATTTATTTTATTAACCCATCCCAAATTCTAATACATATAGAATATACATTTGGGTTGGTTCCTTACCTTGCATTCTCTTAAATTTCCTTGTTGATACTCTTCTCCTCTTCTCATCTTCTCTTCATCCAAAATCGGTCAAGGCATAATCTTGCCCAATTCTCTAGACGAATATACCAATGGACAAATAGAGTACTAATTAATTCTCCTAGTTGTGAAAACAACTCATGAATTCAAGAAGAGGGCTTAAGATATAAAATTTGAACATTAGCTTGGAAACCCTAGAATTGATTTTGCCAAAAATCAAAGGAGGAGCTCCAACCCACCATTGGAGACTTGGAGAATAGCTCAAAACAAGGAGAAGCAAGACATTAATACATGCCAAAATCGGCCAACACATTACCGTCAAAATTTCTACTCCGACTGACCTTGTAAGTTCGGTCGCATGTTCGGTCCATTCCCGAGAGTTTCTTCCCTTTGAAAATTCAGGCCCGACCGAACTTGCCAAGTCCGGTCCCATGTTCGGTCGATTCCAGAAACTTAATCCGTACACAAAATACAAGCCCGACCGACCTTGCAAGTCCGGTCCCCAAGGTCGGTCCATTTCAGAAACCAATTCTCGCAGGGTAAACTGGGCTCGACCGACCTTGGCAAGTTCGGTCGCAAGGTCGGTCTACCCCAGACCTTGATTTTCCATTGCCCATTTGACTCCAAACTTCACCTCATATCCTAATATGTCCTAACCTCATTTGGGCACTTCAAACCCATCTTTAGCCATGTACTAAACTCTTTAAATCACACACCAAAACCATCTTATCATTCACAAATTTCTTACAAAATTCTTAGCACTTGGAATGTTTCCTCCTTAAGATTTCTAGTGGTATTTCACCAATGACCACTATACCAAGGTGTTTCCTCTACACCTTAACATCATCTCTCAAACTTCTTTTCTTACTAACTAAATCTCCTTTTTCACATCTTACCTAAACATTACTTCTTCCTTGTACATCAACATTCCTAAACCTTAAACAAACTTCTCCAAGACTTAAATACATTTTCAGAAACACACATTGAATTCCTCGAACTTCCAAGATAACACCTAAATCCTTGCATCACTCTAAATCACCTTAATACATGTTTTCTTCCCAAGTAAAACATTTGTTCACCTTTAACACTTCCTAGTTCACCAAAACTTACTTAAAACACTTAGAACTTCTTACACATTTCCAAATTTGGCCATAGCTTCTCTTGTATATACTCACATCCAAACACTTAGGTTTTTACCTTATTTCATTCAAGAACACCTAAAATCCATCAAACACATTTTTATACACAAACTTCACACATTTAGCACTATATCACAATATAGTGCATAAGCTTAAATTGCTTGGCACTTAGGCCCTTAAATAACATGGCTCTTAGGCCCTTAAATTGCATAAACCTTAAACACTGAATTTCCACATAGTATATTGCCTTTAACCTGCAAATACACTCAACATCACATATGCCCCTTAATAGTTTCCTTGAGAGCATTTTCTTGGTCATTCACCTTTGGCTCCTTAGGTATTTTATTAAGCAATTCAAGCTCATTTTCCTAAGGCATTTAAACTACATTGAGATAGCTTGTTTACCTCTTTTTCCTCACAAACTTCTTTCTTGTTTCCTTGTAAAACCGGTAGGGTGTTTGGTTGTTTGTCAACTTCTAAACAATGTACAAATAATAGAATGAGTATTCAAGCATTGTGCTTCATCTCATTGTAAACCCTAGGCACATATATTGTCTTAACATTAAGGTAATTGTTTTACCTTGGAATTGGAAGAGAACTTGAATAAGTATCAAGAGAGGACTCCTCCTAGCCCTTGCAAGGTTCAAATGGAGCTAAAACAAGCAAGGTAAAGACACCATTGTGAGGTGAATTTTCGGACAACACAAAACATGAAGGAAACATCATTTTTCTTTGAGTTTCCTTACCTTGAAGCAAAGGAGAACAATAATATGTGAAAAGGTGAGCTCAAGCTCCATCAATGGTGAATCTCCTTGGCACCGAAATGAGGCTTTTGAAGATTTGAAAAGATAGAAGTGTAGAGCTTGCTCCAACTAGAAGAATGGTGGTCTTGAAATTGAATTTGGACCATGGAGCTAGAAGTTACAAGTGAAAGAAGATTGAGAATTGTATATGGCTGTAGCAACCGTAGAAGAGAGCATGAAGGGAGGAAGGAGACGTGTGAAATGAAAGGAAATGAAAGAATGAAGATGAGTTCTACTTTTGGAAGATATTTATGTTAAAGTAAATAGTTCTTTTGCTTTATTACTTTCCTTAGTTATTTGATTGGCCAAGTGTGGTGAGTAACACATGGAGAAACCGGCCCCTTAATGTTTTAGGCCAAGTCATGGTCTTTGTTGACCAATTTAATTACTTATAACAACATATGTTACAACTAGCTTATTTTAGTTACTATTCACTAAAACAAGGCACATAGATGTGAAATTTTTGATTTCTCATTGATATAGACTTCCGAATGTGATACTATATAGTACACATGTAAATTAAAGAGTAATGATGGTCATTTAGCCATTCAAAACTCATTTACAAGACAATTTTTCAAAAACGTGCTTTAAGACTCCTTAAAGCACTTTTTTGTGTTTTAACCTGTTTTCAAGCTTGGTTTTCTTTGGTAATTGATTTAATATGTTAATTAACATATTTATAAGGTATAGGTATGACCATTAGGTCTTATACAAATTTATCCCAAGCTTAGAGCACATTTTTGCTCTTATTGACTTTAAGGTATTTTCTTATGTTTTATTTGGTTTAACTGTCTACTAAGGTTTACTAAGGACTTAATTAGCCTTATTAAATCATAATTGAATATTATTAAGTCTTGGTAGGCTCTTTGGGTCCTAACCAAGTTCACTCATAGCTTAGAGCATGTTTTTGCTCAAACTGTATCTTAGCGTTTTATTGCATTTACTATGGTTTAAATTGTTCACTGATGTTTCTAAGGCACTTTTTAGCCTTTATATAACATAGTTTGATATTTAAACCACATATCAAGGTTTGGGGTATTTCAGTTTCGTGACCGGTCGTTTTCTTAGACCGGTCACTTTTATTGTGCACGTGCCATCGATTTCCTCCCTTAGTCATTTGTCTTTATTTTGCGGGTGCGACCGGTCGCACTCACTCGTCCGGTCGTTCTGTTTGTTTTTAAGGATGCGACTTGGTCGTTTTCTTACGACCGGTCGCTCCTGCTCTTGCCTGGTCGCAATCAGTGACCGGGTGTTTCTCGTTTGTTCTTTCCCTTCCTTGCTGTTGGAAGCCAAGCGATGGTACTCGCGGTTGTTCCCCTTTCCCTTTCCTTTTCCTCGTGTAATGGAGGAAGATTTGCGTGGGGGGATCCGACCAGGGTACGGTGTGGCGTCCCACACCTAATGATTCACCCATTACAGGCGACCAGAGCTCCCGGGGTTTTAGGAGATGGGATTTTCATTTTCGTTCTTGCTTGAGTGCGACGACTCATAACAAGGTTTTCAGGGCATTGCATCCTGTAGGGCATGGCCCGAGTATTTATTTTTCAGGGCATTACATCCTGTTGGCCTTGGCCCGGGTGTTGCTTTTTCAGGGCATTACATCCTGTCGGCCTTGGCCTGGGTGTTGCTTTTTCAGGGCATTACATCCTGTCGGCCTTGGCCCGGGTGTTGCTTTTGATGTGCGATTTTTTCCAAAATAATTCCCTTTATTGATGTTTGTCAAAGCATTACATCGATTTTTACACATAAAATTTCTTGAGGCACTCTGCGTGCCAGGAGTGGGGCAGTTCGTATCCCTCGCTATTCTTTAGGTGATATGAGGCTCGCCCAACCTTCTGATGGATAATGTAAGGTCCTTCCCACTGGGGGTCGAGTTTTTTGGGCTGCTTTACTTCTCTTAGGACCAGCTCGCCTGGGACAAAGCTTCGTTCCCTGACCTTTCGATTGAAGTACTTTTCTACTTTCCTTTTGTCTTCTTCCATCCGGGCGGCCGCTATGGCTATTTCTTCTTCGAGCAGGTCCAGGCAATCTTTTATTCCTTCATCGTTGAGTTGTTCGTCATAGGACTCCCAGTGGATTGATGGGATCATGGTTTCAGCTGGGACAACTGCCTCTAAGCCGTAGGTCAATCTGAAGGGTGTTTCGCCAGTCGGTCCCTTTTCTATCGTTCGGTAGGACCACAGGACTTGGTGTAGTAGTTCGGCCCAACATCCCTTTTTGCTTCCTAACCTTCTTTTAAGAGCTTTAATGATCTGCCCATTTGCGTTCTCGACCTGCCCATTGGCCTGGGGGTGCGCCACCAATGCGAATCTTATCTCTATCTTCCACTGCTCGCAAAACTCCTGGAAACTGTCGCAATTGAACTGTGTCCCATTGTCGGTTATTATGATCTTTGGCAATCCGAATCTGCACACAATGTGCTTCCATACGAATTCTTGCGACCTCTTGGCTGTGATGGACACGGTAGGCATTGCTTCAACCCATTTTGTGAAGTAATCAATGGCCACGTACATGAACTTGAATCTCCCGGGAGATGCTTCCGGGAAGGGGCCAATGATATCCAGCCCCCACATCGCGAATGGTATCGGGGATAGTATGGCCTTTTGCATGGCCGGGGGGCTGTGTATCTTGCTGTCGTGCTCCTGACATCTGGCGCACCTCCGAATGTATTCCTTGCAGTGGTCCTGCATTCTTGGCCAGTAGTAACCGAGCCTCATGATTTTGTGGGCCATGGCTCTTTCTCCTTGGTGGTTTCCGCATACCCCTTCGTGCACCTCCTTTATGAGTTCACTTCCCTCTTCGTTCGTGACGCATCTGAGGGCGGGTCTCGCGAATGATCTTTTGTAGAGGCGTCCCCCTTCGAGGAAAAATGATGCTGCCCGCCGCTTTACATTCCTAGCCTCTTTGTCCCCCGGTGGCAACTTTTCTTCAAGGAGGTATTCCACGATCGGAGTCATCCAAGATTCTTCGGACTCGAGGGGCTCAGTTGCCAGGACCTGGGCTTCGTCCACGCTGGGACTGGTCTTGGTTTCCAACCACACCCTACCTGGTATCCTTTTGGCCATACTTGCTAACTTTGCTAGTGCGTCTGCTTCTATGTTTTTCGCCCGGGGAAGGTGCTTCATCTCGCATCTCGAGAAGCTCGTTTTTAGCTCTTGGACCCTGAGTAAGTACTTCCAGAGTTTTTCCTCCTTTACCTCATATATGTTGTCATGCTGCCGGGTGACCAGTACGGAGTCTGAGTATATTTCCAGGTCCGTTGCGCCTAGGGCAATGGCAACCTCCAGGCCTTGAATGAGAGCCTCGTATTCAGCCTCGTTATTGGTTACTTCGAACTCCAACCGGAAGGCGTAGTTGATGTCCCGTCCATCGGGAGTTTGGACTACAATCCCTGCTCCCGCTCCTGTCCTGCACCGAGCGTCGTCTACCTGGATGATGAAGGGGGTGGGTGGCTTCCCTTCTTCTTGGTCGAAGTTGGTCTCCGTTATGAAGTCCGCTAGGGCCTGAGCTTTGATCGCCGTTCGCGGTAGGAAGTGGATTTCATATTGGGTGAGTTCGACTGCCCAGCTTACCATGCGCCCCGACGCATTCGGGTTGTTCGTTATTTGCTTCAGCGGCCAGTTAGTCCTTACAAGGATTCGGTGTGATTGGAAGTATGGACGTAGCTTCCGGAATGCCACCACCAGAGCAAGAAAGACCTTTTCAATGTTGGTGTAGCGTCTCTCTACGGGGGTTAGGATCTTCCCTGTGTAGTAAACGGGAATCTCCTTTTTTTCGTGCTCCATGATTAGGACCGTTGCTACCGCCCATGCTGATGCGGACAGGTAGAGGTAGAGGTCCTGACCGGGCGCTGGTACTCCCAGCTTGGGTAGCTCTCGGAGCATTTCTTTGATCCTCTCGAAGGCTTCTTTGCATTCCTGGCCCCACTGGAACTTGATGTTCTTCCTTAATATGTTGAAGAACGGGATTGCCTTTTCCTGTAACTTTGAACAGAACCTGCTTAGGGCCGTGAGCCTTCCGTTGAGAGCTTGGACATCTTTGATGCTTCGGGGGGGCTGAGGTCAAGAATCGTCTGGGTCTTTTCCGGATCCACCTCTATCCCTCGTTGCCCGATGATGAAACCAAGGAATTTTCCTTTGTTGACTTCGAATACGCATTTTTCCGGGTTTAGCTTGATCTGGAATTTGTCGAGCGTGGTGAATGTCTCTTCCAAGTCTTTCATGTGTTGTTCTTTGGACGGACTTCTCACGACTATGTCATCCACATAGGCTTCCACATTTCTCGAGAGTTGTTACCGGAACACTTTGTCTATCATTCGTTGGAAAGTCGCCCCGGCATTTTTTAATCCGAATGGCATCACTTTGTAGCAGAAGATTCCTGCTGAGGTGACGAAAGAAGTTTTCTCAGAGTCCTTCTCATTCATCTTTATCTGGTTATACCCGGAGAATGCGTCCAGGAAGCTCAAGACGGAGCTCTGGGCCGACGAGACAACCAGTCTATCAATCGATGGCAACGGGTAAAAATCTTTGGGGCATGCTTTGTTCAGGTCGGTGAAATCCACACACATTCTCCACTTCCCGTTAGACTTCTTTACCATAACCACGTTCACCAGCCATTTGGGGTAAGACACTTCTCTGATAAAACCCGCCTGCAGGAGTTTTTGGACTTCTTCTTGGGCGGCCTGGTCCCTCTCTGCTCCGACCACCCTTCTTCTTTGGAGGATTGATGGGTGCGCTGGGTCTACGTTGAGGTTATGCTGGATAACGTCTGGGCTTATTCCGGGCATCTCCTCTGTGCTCCAGGCGAATGTGGCCCTTCTCTTTTGGGGGATCGGCGGGAGCCTCGTACCGCCCCGTTGTTTCGTCGGGGAGGGGGAGTTTTCCTTTGAATTCCTTCTTGGACCCCGCGGTTTTGACGGTCTCGTTTCCAGGTAGAGTTTCCATGATCCGTACCTCACACACCCGCGCGACTTTCTGGCTCCTTCTCACCGTAACCAGCTTCCCTGACCGGGTCAGGTACTTCATTTTCAGATGGTGAGTGCTACAAATGGCTCTGAAGGCGTTTATTCCTGGTCGCCCGAGGTACATGTTGTACCCAGAGAGCCCAGGAAGGATGAAGGCCGTCAGTTCTTCCGTGCGCCTCTCTTCGCCTTGCCCTAGGGTGATGGTGAAGTCGATGCTCCCTGTAGATTTAGCCGAGATCCCTCCTACGAAACCACCCAGTACAGCTGAATAGGGCTTGATCCTATCTTCCGGTATCTCGAGTTTCTTTACTGCCTCAGCAGAGATGACATTAGCACCCGCTCCACTATCGACCAGGATTCCTTCCATCATGCGGTCGTTCACCTGAGCTCTTATGACCAGCGGGTCGTTGTGTGGGTACAGGACTCCTTCTTCGTCATCCTTAGTGAAGTAGATGGGAGGAAGCTTTTGGTGTTTCGCGTCCTTCTTGTCCTGGAGTTCCCGGTGAACCTCGTGGACGTGTCTTTTCCTTTCGTTGGGGGTCAGGGGCCCCACTTCTGAGAATAATCCTGTGAACATTCTCAAGGAAAGTTTTATTAGTTTCTGTATCTTTGTTTTGTTAGCATTTGTTTATTTGTAAGTTTCGAAATACACGAAGCTTTATCGGGATACACGCACACTTATATGGTAAGAAAGTTTTTAATAAAGTCGTAGCAAGTCACGGCCTCCCGTGGGATACAGAGATGATTCTTTCTTTCTAAAGGGGAACTTCGCCCCCTTTCCTAGAGGACTACCCTATGCAGTCTACAGACCTGTGATTACCCCGAAGGATTTGCTATGGTCCAACTCTGGGTGGACTTCTTCTTCTGGCTTAGGCCGGGAGGACTGGCCACCGTAGTGCTGCCTGTGCTGGGTTCCCCTTCCTTTCTTCTTGTTCTCCTCGATCAGCCTTAGCTCCTTGGCGAGGTTTGCGCAATTGATGGTCCTGTGGCTGCGGTGCCCATGATACTCACAGAAGGCCACTGGCACCTCTCGGGTTGGGTTTTCTCGGTGGGGGCAGGAGTCCCTCTCTTACGGCAGCGGCATACTTCCCTGGGTCTATCAGTACAGTTGGAAGGTCTCTGGAGCTCGAGGCCTAGTCCTTGGGGGGCCGGGGTCTTGGAATTTATTCTTTGCGGTTCCCCCTTGGTTGACCCTCCGGTCGTAACGACCCTCCTGTCTGGCTTCCTTTCTTCTCACCCGCGGCGGGAGCTCTAAAGCTATTGAGGAGCTCCTTGGCCTTATTTCCGCAACTTCTGATTTGAGGAAGTCGTGGATCATCTCGGCTAGGTCGCCATGCGATTTCGGCGCCTTGGTGGCTATCTTTCCAGCGAGGCGGGGGTGGGCCAAGCCATTACCGAAGGCTTTGATCAGTATCTTTTCATCGATATCATCGATTTCAGCCACCTTGTGGAACCGCTCGTTGTATTCTTTACGTCTCTCCCTTCGCCTGTTTCACATCCATGAGCTCTATCGTTTCTCTTTTTACCTTCTTACTGGCCGCAAAGTATTGTTGGAATTCCTCGGTAAGTTGTTTGAAACTGGAGATCGACTGGGGTGGCCTAGACGAGATCCAGCTCAAGGCTCTCTTGGAGAGTGTCCCAGGGAATAAGTTGCACAAGGCGAGGGAGCTAATCCCCTGGGTTTCATGGCGAACATGAACTTCTGATATGCTGAGCAGGGCCCCGTACCGTCGTACTTCTCCACCGCCGGGGCAACGAAGTGGGGCGGGAGTTTAGCTCGCGATCTTTTCGGAGAAGGGGTATAGGCTCATATCGATGGCGTCATCTTCTTCCTCCTCGATAGTGATTAAGGCCTCCCCTCGGGTGCCTCTTTTCCCGTCATTGCTCCCGGCCGCATCCCGACCCTTCAGGAGATCTATCGCCTCTGACATCTCCTCCCACTTTCGCTGGAATTCCTCGTCCTCTGCATCAATTCCTGTTGCAGGAGCTCGTTTCCTTCAACGATTTTTTTCGTCGATTGATCTAGTGAGGCTCGTCAGCATGTTCTCCAAGTCTTTTTTGGAAATGGAGTCGTGGGTTACCTCGGGTCCAGTACTTCCGTCGTTGGTTTGCAGATTCTTCCTTGTCCTGGGTGCCATTTTCACTCCTAACCTGTAAAAACACAGTTTCGTTCTTAGATGTGTCGACTTCGTATGTTCTCCAAAGTTAGTACTCTCGTCGGTGGACTCGTGGTTGCTAGATCTGAGCTGTTCGCTTCCCACAGACGGCGCCAAATGAAATGGTATAAATACCTAGATCCTCAAACAGTCCTCTCGCGTAATTCACTAGACGGGATCCTAATCTATCGCGAGTTTTACCGAATTACCTTGTCACCGAATAAGGAAAGCACAAAGGGAGAGAGATTCGTAAATCAACGCAACAGTGGAAATTCTCAGGTCTAGTTCGCCTGCCTTTTATTGAGGGGTGAACCCCTATTTATAGTGTTTCTCACAGGCCCTCTGGCTTATCACATTGTGCCAGCCTGGCACGAAAATATCTTAGTAGACCTACAAATATCTGATAAATATCTTATCCTAGCTTCCTTACTTTCGGTCGCTACCTATATTTGCTTTATTCCTCTATCGACCGGTCACAGACGACGGTCGCTATTCATGTTTTACTTGGCGACCGGTCACAGGTGACCGGTCGCTTCTTATACTGCATCTTACATTCCAGGCGACCGGTCGATTACGACCGGTCTGAGCGATACTTTTGGTGGCCAGTCATTGGCGATCGGTCGCTCTCGTTGTGTTCTAGGACTCTTGGCGACCGGTCAAAAACGACCGGTCACTGTTTGTGGCCTGTTTAGGCTTGGACAGGGACGCCCGGTCGTTGCCCTGACCTTACTAGGCTATTCCCTTTTCTTTAAGGCCTCTGGACATATTTTCCCCTCTTCACTCACGAACTTACACTAGAACACAATACATAACATACGACACAATCTCACAACTAAAGCACACAACTCACACAAACCAGAACTCACATTCGGTCATCCTTTCCCAAAGGACCCGACTCCCTCAGACTCACTCTCAAAACACACAAACACATTCAAATAGACACTACACTTCCGCTGTGCTACTCTGATGGCGGACAACCATAGAGCATACGCACATAGCAGACGCCAGATAACAATCAAAATCATGCAGCAGATAGCATATAGCGGATAACAAGCAATGACATGGAAGCATAGACATACAGACACCCGACAAATCCCACCGAAAACCAAACCTGACTCTAATACAACTAAATGTAACGACCTTAAAACCATCCTGATTGAGAGACCGTTACATGCCACGCGCTTATTGCCTAAGACACGCAAGGCCACACTAGCGAACTCCCAAAACAGAATCAAATACTCATATATATACAATGATCGATTACTTGTCTTTACAATCCACAGGCGGAAGCCAAATGCAAAACTGAAACTAAAGACAAAGTGGAAGCTAAATGCAAAAGGCTTTGAAGCCAACATTACAGAATACAAACTGGAAAGCTAAACCAAACACAAAAGCTGAGACTTCAACCAGGAGCTAACACCTGCAAATCAGACGGAAACAGGGGTGAGCCAAACTATAGCTCAGCAGGTGATAAACTTCATCAGCTGAGCATGCTCAAAATCAATACGGAACATACATGTATATACATATACGAAAGCGCTTAGCTAGAGCAAAATCAATGACAAAGCAGAAGTCCTTCAAACAGAAATAAGTCTATTACAGAAGGAGCTAAGCGATGGTTAAAACAGATACTCAATAACAGAAGACAAATAGAAAGTAGAAGCATAGAAAATCATAAACTTTCAGAAGACGGAAAGCACACAACAGTCCGTCTGAAACCAAAAACAGAGAGAGCAGACATAGCAGAGCATTTTTCAAATCAGAGCCTTTCAAAATACAGAAAGCACACATCAGTTTGTCAGAATTCAAAAACAGACAGAGTAGACGAAGGTAGAACAATATACAAACAGAGGCTTTCAAAAGAGAGAAAGCACACAACAATTTGTTAGAATACAAAAAAAGAGACAGAACAGACGGAGGCAGAACAATATACAAACAGAGGTGGGACACTAGTGCCAAAACACGAAAGCCAAACAGATCATAAGAGCTAAAACATACTTCCAGACAAAATTAAAGTTCAAAGGCATATCGAATACTTTCGAATAAAAATACACATAAACACGTGTCAAAACACATCAAAACAGATAGTACTCAATGAGAGGAACACAACGCCATAAACAACACTCAAAACAAAGCTCGAATGAAGAAGTTATGCGAAATCAGAGGCGCGTCTGGACATACGTCTGAACCTACAAGTCCGGATGCATGCCGTGACACCAAATAGAGGTGTCCGGACGCACGCCAGACCTGAAAATAACACATGTCAGGACATGTGTCCGGGTCACAAGTCTGGACTCATGTCCAGTTTGAAAAACGAAGGCATGTCCGGACTTCTGTCCGACACTACAGGTCCGAAAGAGTCTGAAAGTCAGTAAAAACATGTCCGCACTTGTGTCTGAGCTTACATGTTTGGACACGAGTCGAATGGGAATTCCAAAACTCGTACTCGCATCCCGTACGGCACAGCGAAACAGGCGACAGAAAGCACACGTTTGAGGCATTTGGCCGGACACAACGAAATATAAATTTTGAACACATACAGAAGCATCTTCATAGCCAAAAACTACCATTGTTAAAGCATCAAACTCCATATCAAAATACACAAAACAAACACATTCCCACGGGGTTTTAACGAAGCAAATTGCAATTCCAAATCCATATCAGATTCACCATAAAGCAGAGACAAACCATTCAACAAATACAGAACAGAAACAGAAACCCCCTATGGGTGAACATACGCAACCAAATCCATCTACCACCTACCTCACATCTGAACCAATGCAATCTCTGCAGACTCCACACAACCCTCTCCTCAAATTTCCACTCGAATCACGAACAGACAAACTGAATAACTAGATTCTGAAATCAGAATTAGAAAAGAAAAGGGAATAACTCAAAGAGGAACGGAATCAGAATCCACATCTATAAACCTTGAAGATGACTGACTGAAGAACGGAATTCCACAAGCAAATATCCAACGATCAATTATGGGGAGGAGATTGAAGGAGAAGAATAAGAGAAGCAAAGAGAGGTTATTATGGTGAAGCAGAGCGAGGGTTAGAGAGAAGGGAAGAACCGTCGCGAGAGAATGTCAGAAAAGTGGAAGGAGAAAAATAACATGAATTAGAGTAGGAAGGGAGGAAGAAAATAAAATAAAAGAATTAAGAAGTCCCTTCCTTAACAAATAATTGAATAGATGATAAAATCATATTTCTAACTCTTCTTCCTCAAAGCTAACGTACTAACAATGGGAGAATGTCATAAATACACTAATATAAGATCGAAATCAATATAAACTCCCTTTGCACATCCAAAAGAAAATTAAAAAAAATCTAGGGCATGTCTGCACTACCATTCCCATTGTTAGGGGTTCATTCATAGTTTTTTTTTGTTTAGTTCATTATGAATTTTACATTGTTTATTTCTCGAGTTCTACAAGCTTTCCGTTCAAAGTATTACCTATTGTGTCTTTCTTAAGGTACATGGCTATTTTTGGCTTGAATAGGGTCCTTGCAGGGTTATTGGTTGGTGTCAACCAAATTATGCCCGATCAAGTGCTACCTGTACTACAAGTTAATGCAAAAGTTAGAACTAAATATTATGTACATCATCTAGCATTTCGACCTCATTCTAAGATTTAAGTTTCCCAAGTTTTTTCTATGCAAAAATAAACTCAGTATATCTTCTCTTCATTATTTTCTTTGGCTAAATGCAGTGACTTTCTTCTACTGATCTAAGGTTTTCTACCTTTGTGTCTGTAATGTAGATGAATCTTTGACCTTTTAATTGGCCACTTGCTTTCAGACCAGTAATAAATCCAATTGCTTCAGTTTTTCATCAGATGTTGTGCGGGAGATCTGAAATATCTAGTGATGTTGTGGGAGGTGAGACACCCTTGCCTGGCTCAAAATCATAAACTTCTGCCTCAGTCTTTACTATAACTAAAACAGACAAGATGAGCACCATGATTTCTTAGTAAACCATCCATTACATAGGAATATTCATCACATGCTTGTCAAAACAAACAAGATGGAATAGAATATGCACCAAAACAACAACACGACCCCTCACGAAAAACAAACAAAAGGAAAATTTGAGCTTAACGAAACTGGTACCGACCTGGCTGTCGTCGTAAAACAGCACCGCGATCCAAATGGTAATGGTAAAACAATACAAGATCAGGAGTTTGCATAAATCTGGAGTTGAAGTTATACGGGGATCGATTTATGTATGTTATCCTGTGAATTAACTGGTTGGCCATTCAAGGGGATTCATAGAAAAATCGGGAATGTTATTTAGAGAAGGATGTTGATTTATCTTCGTGTTGATCATCAGTATTTTTCCACAAACCATTGGGGTATCAAAACCATTTAGGTGTAAGAGGAGGGGCTGTAAGTCCCTGATTTTCACACCCTAAATTTTCTTTATATTTTACATTAATAATGCAGCGGAAGTTTTTACAAAACCGGAGTGCTACCGCCACATCCACACCAACCATGGATGCTAAGGCTTCCACCACTCACCTACTCATTACAAAATATATGACTTGTATAAAGTCTAAATTTTTCATAATCGATATACACAACTTTGTAGCCTTATACAAGATTACTAACTCCTAAAACTCTATGTGATCGTTCCCCGCGTCCCATGCTCAAGCAATCCAGGTAGAGATTCCATTTTCACCTAAATCTGTGGCCAATAAACAATCACATAAAGGGGTCACATGGCACAAACCAGAAAACGTCAGCAAAGCTGAGTAACACTTATCTCAACCAGTAAAAATTCATTTGAATAAAACATCCTTGAGATATTATAACTAATTTACACAATGCATTTAGCAGAGTAATCAACCAGAAGCACACCGCTTCCATACCTTAGTACAGACCACCTGTACATAGAAATACCATAACCATTGTAAATTCACTATAGATATAAGTCCATTTGTATTTTGGAAACCACATAACAATTTTCACCAATTTGTATCACTGTTTATTATCCTTCCACCAATCCTTGGGCACACCGGTATTTCGACAAAGAGCTTCAAGGCTGAAATACCCCAAATTAATAAAACATGTATTAAATATTTAATCACATTAATTAAGGCCTAAACATGCCTTAAAAGTCAACTGAGAACAACAGTGGTCAACACAAAACAAGATGTTGCACCCTTTGACTGTGTAGGGTAAACAAATACCCAAATGAACTACTTAGGACCTAAAAATTTGTCCTAAGCATATTAACACATTATTAAACATATTATAATTGTTGGACAACACTCCAACACAAAGAACAAGCATTTACATGCTTCAAGGTCAAAAAGGGCAAAAATGTGCTCTAAGAAACCTTAAAGGTCTAATGACCTCTAAATGATATAAAATTGGATACCATGATCAAATATCATGTAAGAAACACAAAAAAAACGTTGTCAAAGAAAACCAAGCTCAGAAACACCTTGAGACACAAAATGTGCACTAAAACTCCTTAAAGCACATTTTTGTGTAATTGTCTTCTAAATTGGTTTTAAATGGGCTAAAAGGTTATAAATACCTTTAAATATGGTAAAATATCATATTATATCATATTAGGAATTTAATTCCAAGAATTTACAAATTTTTACAAATTTAATATTAAAATATTAATAAAACCCTAAAGTGGGGCCCGTTTGGGTCAACATTGACTAAGTTGGTCAATGTTGACCATTGACCACGAATTGGACAACACAAAATCGCTGGAGCAAGTCTCTTAATAGACCATGAGACAATTCCCATGTGACAATTGTTTATTCTACATTACTTTTGCATAAAAATAAGGAAAAAGTAAACTTTGCCTAATAAAACAAAAAGGGTTGTCTACCACTTACCTTACCCATGTGAGCCAGCTGATTTGGAGCCCCTCTTCCTCCTTATTATACGGTGAATTCCAAGGCTCCAAGCAAGGATAAGACAAGCATGGTGACTCACTTATTCATTAAGTGAATAAAGTAACATTATAACTACATTATTGAATCAAATAAGCACAAATAATTCACCACCTTTCTCCTATGATGGCCGGCTGTCTCCTCCTTGTCTCCAACGAATATGCCTCCAATAATCAACTACAATCAATTGGTGTGAGTCATCTAGTCACTTAAAACATAAAAAAATGCAAAAAATGACATTAAGGACAATTTAAGCCTATCTCCTTCATTTCTCCTCTTCAGCCGAGATTGCTCCTTCCTTGAGCTCTCTTTGGCTCCTCTCAACCGTAGGTAAGAGTCCCAAGCTCCATTGGAGAGAGCTCATGCTCTAGGTAAGCTCCTAAGGCATAAAAATGCCCATTTTCTTCATCTTTCTTTCCTTTTTCGATTGATCTACACTCCAACCTTTTCTATACATCTATGTAGTGTGATTTGGAGGTTAAATGAAGAATCAAATTCGGCCATAACAAGATCTAAGGAGAAGAGTTCAAGTTTTGACCATTTAAGGTAAAAATGTGCTCTAAGCACATATCTCTTCTTCCTTGAAGATTTCGGTTGTAAACCTTGGTCCCCTAGCCTTATTTTCTTCTCCTTTTCATGTAGATTCAGTTGGTATACCAAGATCTACAAGGAGTAGCTAGATCCAAGCCAAAAACACCATTTTTGGCATCTTAAACAAGGTAAAACTTAGCTATCTTCCAAGCTAATTCACCTACGGTTTTATACCTTGTTATTAAGAGAGTTTTGATACTCTTCCTCTTCTGGAAAAATAGGGCCGAAGTAGATCTATATCAAGCTTGAAGATCTAAGGTAAAAATCCATGATTTTCATGACTTAAATTACTTCTTATGGTTAGATCTTGCTTGGAGACTAACTAGGCCTTGTTTTCTGTTTGAAACACATGTAAGAGAAGCTTTGGAGAAATTCTCCTTAAGGTGGCGAATCCAAACAAGGATTTACCTAAGCTAAATCAAGGTATAAATCACTTAAACATTAACTTTGCTAAGTTAAAATGTTCTAAACCACTTATAATTAAATTGCCGTGAGTGAAGGAGCAAAATAAGGTCTTGTTTGACCTTAAAATGTTTTAAGAATGGTTTAATAAATTTTATAACTAATTAAATAAGCATAATTGTCAAATTTAAGACATTATGTGGAAGTTTGGTAATTAAATGAAAGGTGTGTGGTGAGGCCGAGAATTGTAAGTGTTTTTGGGACATTTATGTGTAATTTATTTTGCAAGCCAATGTTTGTAATAAGGCCATGTATTTTAGGCCATTTTATTTATGCATTTACAAGCTTTTATTTAAGTTTAAGTGATATTTAATTATTACCGAAAAGAAGTGGGGTTTAGGTGTAATTAAATTAAATTTGGGGGCTATATAATAATTAAGCCGAAAATTAGAGGTTAAAAGGAGTTAAAATAAAGTTTATAAGATTTTATAAAGTTTTGGGGTCAAATGGTAAATTCTAGAAAGTTTGGGTACTAAACCGTGAATAATGGAAATTAATGGTCAAGAAATATTATGGTGGTCAACCTTGACCATATGGTTGGTTTTGACCAAATTAAATAAGTTAGATAACTTATTTAAGGCTTTATAATAAGATAAGTATCTTATGGTAATATTTTTATAACATATATGGTGAATATGTTATTATCGAAAATAAAGGGGTGAATAATGGTATTATAAAACAACCATGGGCTATTAGGAATTTTTAGGAATTTATTGGGTTGATTTTGGAATTAAAATGAACTATATATGTATAATATATAGTTATTATGTCATTATGACACTTTGGAGAAATATAGATGGTGGAATTATAAATACCAAGGTATATGGGTTAATAAGGATATTTATAACCCTTTGGAGAAATTTGGAGATTTTTAGAATTATATAAGGATATTTATTAAGATATATGTATAATATATGGTTTTAATGAATTATTAAACTATATGTTATAAAAAGGGGCAAATGGCAATATAAGATATATATTGAGGTATATTTGGTTAATAAATAAAATAACCATTGGTTATACATTTTTATAAGTTAGAAATGTTATATTAAATGGAATATATAACATGGTATAAGTTATGGGATGATTTTGTAAATAAAGGAGACTATGGTTTATGAAAAAGAATAAGGTTTAATATATGTGCCTATGTGGCAATATATGATAGTTTTATATAAAAAAAACTATAGGTTATTAATTAAAGGAAATAATAATATCATATCAAATGATATTAGAATATGGTATAACATTACATAATGATATGTGGTCAAAATGGAATTTAAATAAATTCATGGGCTATACCGAATTAACAAGAGTTGGAAAATAAATTTTAGACTAAGGTCTATAATGTTATAAATGTTATAACAATTATTTGGTATTAAGGTGGTTTAATGGAATTAATACAAATAAGGTATTCACATTAAATGATGTGGCCAAACAATAAGTAAATGAGATTTATAAACTAAGGTGTTTAGGGAATAAACCTTAGGAGTTGTAAATATACAACATAAAATGTTACATAATATTAGGATAATAATCTGAATGTAAGTTGTATAATATAATACAACTAATGGGAAATCATCTAATGAAAGATGATAAAATGTAACATAAAATATAAGAGTTTATGAAACTCATGAGAATTACCTACGTGGTAAAAATATATACATACACAAGAATAATGTATATAAGGTGGATATATGTATTTTGGTTGAAAACCATATGATTTAATGGTGGTGGTTATTTAAAAAAATATAGTTACGAACTATAAGTTATGAATTTTGGATGCAAATATTATTTGCTAAAGATAAATGGATCATATAATACATTGTATTATAATGGAAGGTGGAAAATGATACAATATGGAAAAAGAATGCAATATAATATAAGAATGCATGCATACATGCAACTATAAGTTACGTACCTAAACTAAATGCGGATAAGATTAAAAGAAATATAAGGAATTAAACTTAACAGTTGAATGTTTTGACGTACGCGTTTTAAGTAACAAAGCCGACTGTTTTAGAGAAACCTGTAAAAAACAATGTAGAAAACAGGGGTGAACTGTCGGGGTTACTTATTATTCAGAAATACAGGATGTAGTTAGTCATGGAGGACGACTTATAGTTTTCAATACCGTTTAGATTATACTTCTGACAAGGACGCTTGAAAGCTAGCGGACTACACGGAGCATAGGATCTTGCTGATTCTACTCCACCGTAATACGATCAGGGTGAACGGTATGTAAAGGGGTTTGATCCGAGTTGTCCTAAGGTTGCTCCTTGGGCTCGGATTTGGTTGACATAACTTGTATGTTGTTATGTGTCTCTAATTGTCTCTGAGGGCTTCCTCAGTTCAGACTTCTGCGTGATCTGTGATAAGATTTTTTGTCTGAATGTGTTAATTAATATGCATGAATTGTATATTTATAGCTGATTATTATTTACTGTTGTTGAGTTAACAGTATTGGTTCGTATATATGAACCTATATATATAAAACGAACTAGCGGCTATGGTGCTATCTTATATGAAATATAAGGAACGTAAGTGAAACGTTGTAGCACTAGGATAATAACTTATACATATTATCCAAGACTTTTATACGGAGCATTGGCCTTTCTATACGCCGCTCTCGTATCTAACACTGGATCCTGAGTTTACAGACTCCGGATTGGACTAATGACCTTAGTCTGCTGTGTTAGGAAAAAGAATGGTAATGCGATGCGATGGTATAATTAATTATTGGAAAGTTAGTAAAACCAAGAGGATGTGGCTCTTGGTGCACGTTGTGATCACAAAAACGATATCAGGATGTCCGCGTACGGGTCCGCAAGTATCAAGAAAATTTCCCGTGAGCTAGAATGGCTCGTTGGTCGGAGACTCTACCGTTGGAGTGGCTACTGCCGTGGGTGACCCGTCATAATATATGGGTAACTAGAGACATGTCGTTTTAACGAGACATTGTCACTAGGTATGACTGAACAACTAAAACAATTGAGACTTATACAGTGGCGAACAATACCATGGACGAGACTTAATACTTGTTTATTATTCTCGTTGTTTCGCTTTGTTGTTCATTGGTTATACTTGTGGTTATTTTATTGTGTGTTGATGGTTGGATGGAGCCTACAAGGCTAAGGTAAATTAAATATGACAACTGTACGCTACGGCGAATGTACATTGTACATTATATTGTTATTGCTCGACACGTTCGATATATAAGTGTGGTTTGTGATATTAAATGAATGTTTGGATTGGATGGATGGTTAAATGTTTATGAATATTTGGATGGTTGATTATGTATATATTACAAGTTTATTACAGTATTGATTATATCTGTTAAATGGAAAAGCATGAAACCGATCTAATAATAAGATGGTTAAAATGACAAGTGACCATTAGGGTCCAGGCCCGGCATACACAGCGTCTATCGCTGATACTACACTCATGCAGGTTGTTGATTATTGCCAGAGCTGAAGTTCGGGAACAGGGTAATTGGAGTTTACTTTAATTACCGCACATGGAGTTGGTTGGTATAGCAATGAAGATGGTGAATGGTATTATGGTAAGGTTATGTATATTCAGGTTTGGGTAGACGCTCACTTGTCGCTGTTTATGATTTATGGACTTAGAATGATGTATAGGAGTTTTCTCGTTATCACGACGGTTAGCAATTTGTTTATGTTGGAAGTTGGACGTAGTTTGGCTTCGTTGCTCGCATGGGCGATAATGGCCGGTGACACGAGTGAGTTTTGTAATTGTTATTTATTTTCCGCTGCGAGACGTTTTATTTATTGCTACGTGAGTGACTATGTCGTGTTTATGGAGAGGGGTGTTACAAAGGCTCTCAGCCCCTTGGACAAATATAACTACCAATCCTGCATTTGCTCCATCCGTCATAGAGCATTAGCGCACGTTTCTCGAGGAAACCCGAAGACGTGATTTTAAGTGGTCAAACAGACCCGTAAAAAAATTATAAATCATTAAATAATAATTATTAAGCATTTATGGAAGCTTAATAACCAATAATAAAAAAGAAACGAGAAAATTCCGGAAAAGGAACGGCCCGGTTAATGAATAGTATCAAAACCGGGTAAAATAACGAGCGTTTCTGTAAAGAGACGAAAAAACGCTCCAGCTAGTGTTACAGTGGGGGCCGGTTTAACAGATAAATAAGCCCTCTCACACACACACACAACTAGCAAATAAGTAAACCAAAAAGCTAAAAGTAAAAAGTACAAAAGCAAAGGGGGACTCTCTCTCCTCCTCACTTTTCCTTTTCTCTTTCTCTCCTTCCCTCCTTCCTTCTCCATCGGCTCCTCCCTCCTCCTTGCTCTGCTGGGACGATTTTGAAGAGCTCAAAATAGCTCCCATGGCCTCTCCTCTTTCTCTCCTTGCTCTAGCTCCATTTGTGCTCCAAATGAAAAATAAATTACATATTTGTGATCCCCTCATCCTCCTCTACATTTCTATCTTTTCAAATTCGAAAGGATGAGTTTCATCTCCATGGGTTTTCCCCATTTGAAGAGAAAAGCACACCATTGTGAAGCTTGGAGTCTCTCTTCCTCCTAAGGTAAAAAGTTTCAAGAAAAACCCATCTTCCTTCCATTCTCTATGGTGGCCGATTTTGCCTTCTTTAATGCCTTGCTCTTTTCCTTGTTTGAGCTTGGTTAAACTCTCCAATGGTGGAAGAGCTCTCCTTTGTATTCAAGGTTTAAAAACCTCTCTTGAAACTCCAGGTAAAACCCTAACTTGTGGTAACTTGAACCTTCAATTGTTAATGATATTATAAGAGGTTAGAAGTTTAATTATGTTCTCTTTGTGTAATTTGGGTGTTGGGATGGAGTTTGGTGACTCCATCCCCCACAAAATCGATTTGAACAAGAAGGAGAACAAGATGAGGAATGGAAAGAAAGAAGGAAAATAAAAGCTCAAGGTAAGAGCTCCTTCCTAATGTAAATTTTATTGCATTAGTGTAATGGGAATGGGCAAAACATTTCAAGAACCCAAAACCTTGTACTAGTATTGAGAATTGTGAAATTTGGGTATTTAAGAGTAAGTATGTGGATTGTAGGCCTTAGAGCCAAGTATAATTGTATATGTGTATTGGTATTGTGATTGAAGGAGTATTGTTGTATTGGGATTTTGTATGTGTGCTGATAGAACCCTTGTGGTTTGGCTAGAATAGGGATGAATTGATGAGAAAGGATGTGTGTGAATAAGTAAGGAGGTAGGTGAACTATGGCGAAATTTTAGTAGGTTGTGTACTAAGAATGACTGATTGGTGATTGGGAGAACCAAGGTGTGTATTGGGATTAGAAGAGAAGTTTAGTAGCTATGGAATGGTGATTGTAGTATGAGAGGTAAGAAGTGTAAAATCTGTAGCAAAGAGCATAGGAATACATTGGAGAAGTTAGGAGAATTTAATGTGCAGAGTTGTGTAGGATGAGTGTTGGAACTTGGGTATAAGTAGTGCAATGGCTTGGAAATGAATTGGTATGGTAAGTAGGGGTATTTAGAATGCTAGGAATAACATTGATTGAGGAAGTATTGGATGGGAGAATCGAGTTTAGAAATCTGTAGCAAAATGGTAACAAAAACTGTTACAAGTGTTGGAAAAGAAGTGAGGAAATTGTGTAAGTGAATTGATGGATTTAGTAATGGATTTGGGGGATGAAGTAAGGTGTTTTAGGCAGCCTAATTAGTGCTAAATCATGTGGGATTACATGTAGGAAGATTGGGGAAGAAATGAGTAAGGAAAGAAGTGAAAAACAAAAGCTGTAGGTAGGTTCTGGACCGGACCGACCCAGAGGTTGGGTCGGACGGTGGGTCGGTCGGATACAGACCACAGAACCAAACCATTCGGGAACGGACCGACCCAGGAGCCGTGGGTCGGACATGGGTCGGTCGGAGCTTAGACAACGGACTGAAACTTTCGGTAATGGACCGACCAGAAGTGTATGGGTCGGTCAGAACAGTTCTGGGTCGGTCGGGACAATTTCAGAGACGGAAAACTTACTGGAATGGACCGACCCAAAGGGTTGGGTCGGTCGGTGGGTCGGTCGGCCCTAACTTATAGAAAAAAAAAAAAAAATATATAGTAAACATAGTAATCATATGTATGTATATAAGGATATGTACATATATAAAGGACCTTGATAATACACCATTAGTGTAACATTAATGGTAAAGCAATAAGTATGTAAATGGGAAACAAGTAAGAGGATTAGTAAGGAAGTGGTAAGTATAAGAACGTTAAGTACACCGGGATAACGGGGGGTAATACGGGAGTAGCGATTATTTGTGTATTGTAAGAATATAGTATTAATAATGTTGGAACATTATCAGAGGAACAAGTGTGAACCAAGGGAACGAGGGACACACGGTAGAGCTAACCCCGGGAAAGGTATGATTTTCTCATGCCCCGTATGCTAACCGAGTTACATTGATTGTGTGCTGTATGCCGGCTAATCAGACTAAAGCATGAAAACGGTTTATTGCCTTTCCTTGCATGTCTTGCTGTATGTTGCATGAGCAAACCTTTCTGAATGATTGTGTGGTTACTTGGTGCGTAGATCGACTCATAGATGAGTCTTGTATGTAATGACTCGTAGTAAGAGTCTTATTGTGAGACAATGGAACAATAACAACGCACTAAACTATCGAATCACAACGATAACGCAACCCAATGAACTCACTAGAATGTGAGAGTGTAGTGCTCGATGTGAGTAACAACCTCCCGATAACGGTAGAAGAATCGAAATGAATAATCACACAATAAGTAGTGGAAGTAAGTAAGTAACCTCTGGTAGAGGAACTAATCTTGGTACAAATATGAACCATGAGAGTAGTGAAGAATGATGAGGGATCTCCAAACCCCTTAGTAATTGGTCGACCCATTATGAGAGGACCCGACTAATGTAAGTATGTCCCGTATTGAGAGTATCCGATAGTTGGGGAAACCCTTAACCTGAGGATATAGGCTGGCAGTAGTAATTCCCTAAGCCAGGGAGGTTATCGAGAGAGACTTCTAGGCTAATCTGTGAGAATGTATTATACTCTGAGAGAAGAGTGTTGGGAATACGAGTAGTCCGGTAGTACGGACATTGAGTATTTGAGGAGCTGATCGTACAGCCCTCGTATTGTAGGTCCGGTGGCGAGTCTTCAGTATGATCACCAGAGACCAAAGTATGATACGAGTATTGCGTACGTATGAGAAGTAAAGAGTATTGAGTAAGAAGTAAGTATGAGTATGTAATGAGTATCAAGTATTGAGTATGTATGAGTAAGTAGTAAGTACTGAGTACGTATAAGTAAGTAAGGAGTGCTGAGTAGCGAGTATGCACAAGCATTAGTAACGAGTATGGAGTAAAGAGCATGTGCGAGTAAGGATATGAGCATGGAGTGATGAGTATGTAAGAGTAAGTAACGAGCAACAAGTGAGGAGTAGTTAGGAGTAGTGTAATGAATATCGAACAACCCCGAAGTAGCAACGAGTAAGTAACTAGTACGAATGGTTGACTATCGAACTGTCTTCCTTGGTAAGTATTGGAATTGTATGTATATGTATGTATTGTTGTAGTATGAGTATGTACGTATGCATGTAAATGAACTCCATGTATATTCGACCCAAAGTAGTCGATGTACCGCGGTTAGCACGCGGTATATGCGAATTTCATATTCAGCGTAAGCTGACCCCTTCGGGGGACCGTTTTTAGTGTGCAGGTACCCGAAGCTGATCACCGTTCGAGAGAGTAGGACGGGGACTGCTACGTAAGCATGGGTAGTTGTATAGTAGGGATTGGTACTTGTATTGTAATGCGAATTTGGAAGTTTAAACTGTATCAGTAATTTAAGGATTGTAGTATACTCGGTATAGTATCGTAATGGAGTTGTGTATGTATTATGGATGAGTATGCAATGGGAAGTAATGTAATGTGTAGAGTACTCGGTATGTTCATGTTCATCAGACCGATAGTAAGTAGTATTGTAACCGCCTTGTTAGTCACGTGGGTGACTAACGGCATTGTACACCCGCCGTCGAGTAAGTAATATCCGCTGCGAAGGTAAGTATGGTACGGTAATGACGGTATTAGCGGTAGGGGTGTTACAAGAATTCTGGTAGCCACCTCTTCCTTTCTTGCCAGACTTGCCTTTGTAGCTACCACTGGAGGTATTTGTCTCTGTAGCATTTAGACAAACACCTTCAGTGACTGTTTTTTGGCGCTGCTTCAACATATCTTCATAAGTGAGCAAATGATTATAGATCTGCTGTGGAGTACAACCATCTGGTCGTGTGATAAGATTAGTGACAATGGAGTCATACTCATCTGGTAATCCTCTGAGGACAAAACTCTGAAACTGCATATCAGATATGGCATGGCCTGTAACAGCTAGAGAAGAACTTAGAGCTCTAGCACGGTTAAAAAAACCAGTGATATCCTCATCACCC
The DNA here is from genome assembly GCA_023374045.1 of Limonium bicolor. NCBI lineage: Eukaryota > Viridiplantae > Streptophyta > Magnoliopsida > Caryophyllales > Plumbaginaceae > Limonium > Limonium bicolor. The sequence continues at coordinate 189,274,251 of CM041779.1, read as the reverse complement.
GACTTAGTGAGATTAGCCAATTTCAAATGCAACTGACCAATACATGCTGTACTCTGAGCCGCAAAAGAGGCATGTAATTCATACCAGACTGAGGCAGATGTAGGTAGATCTAGTACTTGTCCAGCGATTTCAGGTGATAATGAAACAAGTAAAACACTCAGAATAAGCTGATCTTTCTGAATCCATGTTGTAAATTCTGGATTTGGTTTGTTATCAACAAATTCAGATGGACAAACATAGGATCCATCCACATATTTGTATAGATCATTCCCTCTAAGAAAAGGGACAATCATACCTTTCCATAGACGAAAGTTATCCTGTGTTAATTTCACAAGATTGGCTGCAGCGGAAACGACTGAATGTGTATTTGTTGACTGAATTGTTGTCGTGTGTATTGTCACAGGAGTTGTTGATGGTGTGTTGCCCGGTGTGACCTCCCCATTTGGAGGTGTTCCGTCATCCATGGAGAAAGAGATCCCAGCTGATCGGCGATCGTAAGATCAAGGAGCGTCTGATACCATGATAGTTTAGTGAGGAGAGAATTTGATAGAACAATAGAAAATATCTTACTGTTTGTATTGTATTCATCAGGGTTAAAACCCGTGTATTTATATGTAGTGCAGAGATACGAATAAGGCCTGTATAAGGACTTTACACTATTGGACCTATTACAGACTATGGGCTTTTACATTTGACGTCTCTCAGTGTATATACTAGTAGCGCGCGTCATTAGGATTAATCAATTTATATTTTCCCAATACAATGGACTTTAGAGAAAGGTATAATGCTCTCCTGATGTATAAAGCGACAGTTCGATAATACAAATTTAATTGGTATTTTAATTCGGCGGATTTAGATTTAGTTTTTCGTATCTTCAATCTTCATTTCAAGTGTCAAACCCTGAAATTATAATGTACAGCACAATTACAACAAAATACGGCTCTCCAACTAATGACCGAACTAGACCCTTGTAAAACAGAAGTAGCAAGAAGAGAAACAAACAATTGAGAAGAAACTCTAATAAAAAACGCAGGGGCCAAATTTAGACTCTGCGAACAAATTTGGCGGAAGGCATAAAGAAGAGCAGCAACAGCAAGTGCTTAGATGTCTTACTGACTGAACGTTACACTGGTTTGGGTGCGCAAGTATATGCGGATAACTTCCTTACAAGAAGATCAGTGGGTTTGGAATCACTGCAAGAAAGGTGAATTTACGGTGAAATCAGCTTATGAGATGTTACATAGACTGGAGGGCACGATTAATGCCTCTTCAAGCAATCTGAATACCAAGAATGATCCTTGTCTGAGACTAAAGAACTCGATATGTAGTCCTAGAGTCAAATTGTTATTCTGGAAGTTTATCAATAACATTCTCCCTTGTGTAGCCAATATATCCAGAAGAATAGGGGGTGATTCTTCTTGCTGTTTCTGTGGCAAGGTAGACACAGCCTATCACTCTATCTTTGGATGCAGTATGGTCATTGATCAGTGGAGTCAATTCAGAGATATCGGTAACATCAATCTCGAAGGGAAAGAGAATCCCCATCTCTGGTTTTTCTCCGAAGCTCAAAGGTGGAGCTGCGAAAAACTTGGAGAAGTTGCCAATATGATGTGGGCTGTTTACTCTGCGAAGAACACTGTGAGGCACAACCCAGAGTTGTCTTGGTTTGCAGTCCTTGAAGAAAACAAAGCTTTCATCATGAACTACCAGAATCATGCCAAGACAGATGATAATTTTTTGATAGGAAGTAATCTGTGGTTTCCTCCTCTGCAGGGGTTTATAAAAATCAACATTGCTTCTAATACTAAGAAAGGTTACTGCAGATTCTTGGGAGGAACGATCAGAGACTCTAGAGGAAAGGCTATCATGGTGTTCAATCATAAACTTCAGCATGGAGCTGATACCGGTAAGGATGAAGCAGCTGGTTTTCTCATAGCTCTTCGGTGGGCTAATGAGAGAGGGCTAAGGAAGATCCACCTGGATTCAAATCAAAGTAGCAACTTTCAGACCATCTCTTCAGTCCTAGAAGGAGGTCAACGGAGAGAAGGCCATTTATATCAAAATCTCTTCTCTCTTTTTGATGATGTAAAAGTGTCTTATGACACTAGCTTATGTAATTTAGCAGCAGTTTTAGTTTCTTCCCTGTATAATTTGAAGTGCGCTACAAAGTACTGGATAGAGGAAGAAATCCCTCTTAAAATTGTAACCGCATGTGCTCTTGATGACGCCACCCCTGTTGGTTTTTGATCTGGGTGGCGTATCTCGTTTTAGTTTTTAATATATGAATGGTATCAAGTGTTTACAATCAAAAAAAAAAAGAAAGTGCATTGCCCCACTCAGAAGGGAATTCAGGGAGCGAGTGATCCATTCACCCATTTGCTATGGCCCCGCAGCTTTAAATTGTGTTGTAATCTCGACCCCCTTCTACAATTATATATAGCTGTATCGCATCTGAATACTCTGCACTTTCTATCTGTACAGTCCACATCATCGCTTTCCCGCTCATTCATCTGAAAATGCAATGCAGCTGCGCGGGAATGATTATCTTTTAACTTTTAGCAATAGCAGCTGAAGAAAAGGAAATTCAACCTTAGCTGCACCGTGCATGCATCTGGTCGACCACCAATAAATCCATTTCTTTCTTTCAAATTGGGGTTGGTATTCTTTTTTTTTTTTAATGTAACTTGTTACCCATATATTAAACATTCATGCCAAGATTTCAAGAGCTATCTGTGGATACAATAGTAAATCAGCTTCAAGCTTAGTTGCTTAAATAATCCGTAGAGGAGCAGCGGGTAACTCCCACCGCTTCCAATCAAAAGTAGTGCTATAGCATCTAGTTGCTAGAAAAGTAGGAAAACTAGATAAAATGTCATTACAATAATCAACTCTAATAGACATAAATTTCTGAATTATAAATTGGAATCTGGGAAAGTTTGAAGTAGCCTTATGTCGGTTGGAGAGAATATTAGGTCCTGTTCGGTAACCACATTTATCCTGTTTTTCCCAAAAAACAGTTTTACTTTGTCAAAAAACAACAGGATAAAGATCCCACAAAGGCAGAAAAGACATTTATGATAAATGTTGGTTTTACTGCTTTTCGGACATTAAGATGCTTTTAGAATTTGTTAACCCTATTAAAAATACAAATTTACCCTCCCACTATTTTCATAATTTACAAGTTATACTCATTCCCAATCCTCCACCATCCCTACTCGTTCTCCCTCTTTTCACTCTTCCTCAATCTTCAATTAATCGAAGCGACAAAATTACCAAATCATAGTGACATTTCGTAATAATCTAGCATAATATGTTGTTTATTACGAATTAATTTCCCACTTGCAATTACTAGATTATAAACTGGAAGCCACGAGTGAACGGTGGATTGCAGGAGAACAAGGGACGACACTAATAGTACTATTGGTGCAGATGAAACGCCCCACCAACAACCCGGCAGCGGCAGCAACATCTTCTTCAATGCAAGCTAAATGTGCTAACCAAAACTAATGTTATTAATCTGCTGCACCACAGTTCTGGTGCCTTTTCATACGGTAATTTGCAAGGGTGTTTTAAATTGGCACCCAACATCTTCATTCTCTTACGGTAATTTGCAACCAGACTAGTGAATACGAGGAAGGGGAAGGTGAGAGAAAGGTGATAAAGGGTGTTTTAGGAATACTACCAAATAGTGGTAGTTTTTACATAGATGTTCCTGCCGAACACCCACAACATAAACGTGATTTTTTCTTCAAAAAAATAAAGACACGTTTATGTGGACATTAAAGATTAATGTTATTGCCGAACGGGAGCTCTGATTGTTAATGAGAACCAATATCTTTGGGAATTCTCGGTTGGTTGCTTGCGATAGGCCAATGGTATCCATCTTTGCTAGCGGGTATGTAGCATCACCTCTAGTTTTCCTGTTAATAGCCAAAGTCAGCTCACCCGATTGAACAATAATAGCTCCACTACAAACCATATTCAAACCCATCTTCCTGCTACAGAAAGAATAAAGGATGAACTCATTTGGTAATACAAACACATTTGACTCAGATAAGAGCTCAATTTTGTTGCTCTTCATTGAAATTGGGTACACATTAGATTCATATCAATACATTCCAAGATAGATAGCTCTAGGTTATGTCTGGTACAGTTCCTTGCATCATCGATAGCCCACATGAGGTTCATCACTTGAGCCAGTTTCTTTTTCGACCAGGAGTATGCTTTGAGGATAAGCTAGTCTTGAATGGCCTCCTCGGGAATTAGAGGCAAATTTGAGATATCAATGATATTCTCTCAGTAGTCTTTCGAAACCCAGCACCTGAATATATTGTGCTGCTCTGTATCGATTTCCCCACAGAGGAAGCAAGCAATACTTCCTTCAATTCTTTTGGAAATATTAGCTAAACAGGGGGGTAATACGGTTCCGAAATTTCCAACAAAATAGATGAACTCTTAGGGGAGATAGATCTCGAGCCAATTTATCTTTGATCATGGATGAGGATATTTTCTTGGTTGAGGTATCTTCTTTGTTCAGGTTATCCATCAATTTAAAGTATCCCGATTTGACGGAATACATCCCAATAGTGGTACCTATCCAATTCAAGTGTAACACCCCTACCGTTAATCCCGTCATTAATCCAAAATCACCTCGTTAATCAACACAATTGCAGCGGATAATCTAATACAACCGGTGGGTGAAACAATGCCGTTAGCCACCCACGTGGCTAACAAGGCCTAACTCAATACAGCATCGGTCAGATGGACCGGAATAACCGAGTACTTTACACAAATACAAATCATTTCATTTCTAACCGAGTCACATAATACAATCCTCGTTTCAATTCTCAACTATACCGAGTCTAATGCATAACGGATACCGATAACACTTTCGGTCTTACTCCTCATTCAAATACATACGTAAATTAAAATCTAACTACCCATGCTTAACCACCATCCCCGTCCTACTCTCGAACGGAACATCGTCGGTGTACCTGAAAAAGAATGGGTGGCCCCAAAGGGGCTCAACACCTTTCCTGGTATGAAAGTCGTGCAACCCGCTACTATCGGGCCACACTCAACTAATTCTCATCTTAACATGCGGTTGATTTTATTTAAATCAAAACATGAAGTACAATAAACATACAACATGCTCACATTCACAAGTATTCAAACTAAGAATACAATCACAAAACTAACACATTAAGTTAGTTAGTTTACATTTTCTTACTCTTTAGGCTTTGAGGGTTTCTACCTCACTAACGCCTCGTTCTTATTATTCAATACCTTATCCGTTCTCTTCGGATACTTTACTTGTTCTCTTAGTTATTATGACACTACAGGTCTCATTCTCACTTTCTTAATTGTTCTTATCATAATAATTCTTAAGCCAATACACATGGCCTCCGGTCAGAGTCATACACAAGACTCACCACCGGGCTTTCAAGCCTAGTCTTACTTCCCCGGTTTTGACCATACTCTGGGTCTAGCATGGTGGGAAGGCTCAACTAGTAACCGGAACTCTTTCTTAGTTCCTACTTCTTTCACTTAGGTCCGAATCTCTCTCGGACTTCCACATTCCCAAATACTCCTCTCTTGAAGTTATAATATAATTATGTATATTAATCTAGAAGCTTCACTCTCGATGTCTTCTAATGACTTAGGGAATTATCTTGTATTCATGTATTCTTAGAATTATGGGTTGCCCCAATACTTGGAATATTTATACATTCGGGTTATCTTCTCATACCGGGTCGAATTCTCATATAGGAGGTTGACTATCTTTTAAAGGGAGTTTGGTGGTCCCTAGTATTTCTTTTTTACTTTTCTCATGAGTTTGCAACTTTGAACTATCTTTGTTCTCTCACAAGGGTTCTTTGTACCTTTCCACTGTTAACTGTTTTGTGGTTTGTTTCGTCTCAGTACTCTAACCGTTAACGGGGTTTACTAATCCCGTACATCTCTCTCATGTTCTAGTGAGTTCATAAGGTTACATTATCGTTATTCTCTAATCGATAGTTCTCATGTGTGTTTTCTACGTTCACATTATTTGTGGAACGACTCTTTCTACGAGTCACTAACTAAACAACAATCATTTACAAGTTGGTCTACAACACTAAGTTAGACCTCAAAATCAAACATGGATGGTTAGCACATACAACATGCATCAAGGCACAAAACAATGCAATTAACATTTTTCATGCATTTATCTTTTTAGGCCGGCACACAAGCATATAGCACACAAGCCAAGAGGACTCGACAGGACACAAGTTGCAAGAAATCCATACCTTTCACCATGGGTTACTCTTCCATGTCATCTTTCGTTCCTCGGATTATTCTCGGTTCACTGATAACATTTCACGGGGTTCTATTAACATTAAGGTAGTACGGTATGTAAACGACTAGTACACCCGTATTTAACCTCATTCCCGTTGTTCCTTAACTTTGTTCATGTGCTCTTAAGTTCACAACTTTCTCATTCCGTTCTCATACTTGTTTACACTCCTAAGGACCTTTACAAGTCACCAAACAAGGCCTAAACATCATCTAAAACCATTACCATTCAATCCCCCATCATTAGAACCCTTTAAGACACTCTCGGAGAGATTCTGGCGGTGGTCCGAGACTTGGTCCGGACCCAAATTCCCGAACCAATACATTTCCTAACTTTCGGCCACTTTTTCCACCTGCCCGGGTCCGGGTCCTGGTCCTGGACTAGGGTCCCGGACCAACAGTGATTTTCATTCTCGGGGCATTTTTAAGGGTGGTCCGGGACTTGATCCGACCCCTAAGTCCCGGACCCTGCTATAAAGCTGCTAAAATTACATTTTCAACCCCCAATCCAACCTTAATCCTCATCCAAACTTTTCCTAATCTTTCCTGAAATACCCCGTAATTAAAAATATTGATTAATTAGGCTAATAAGTATTTTAGAAGCTTAATTATGTCTAAATAATCATGAGGGAACAAATCCCGAAGAAAACGGATCCTTAAAACGGATTAAAAACATAAACAAACCTTAAAGCGCGATTTTCGAGGTAATTGGGAAAACGTGACTTTAAGCGGGTCAAATAGACTCGTAACAATTTTGGTCAACCAAATAGTCATTAATAGACATTAGTGAAGGTCTAGAACCAATAAAATCAATAAAACGAGAAAATGGTAAAAACTGTCAAAAACGGGAAGTTATGGGGTAAAAGCATAAATAGACCAAAGTAATGTGTCCACTTTTAAAAATAAAAACTCAAAGTGTGTGTGTGTGCAGTGGGGTGGCCGATTTTGACCCCTCTCTCTCACACTTCCTTATTTTAATTGTTGCTTATGTACTAGAGGACAAAACAAATAAAAAGTAAATAAGCTACTTTAGTTACTCTCTCTCCTACTCTCTCATTTCCTCACCCCACTCCATCGTAATCTCCCTCTCTTTCTCTATTTTCTCCTTCTTCCCCAAGCAGACGAAAACAATGGCGATTTTCCATTTCCCACACCAACACCAACTTCTCTCCTCTTGCTAAGTGTCCAAACCTACTCCAAAAATTACAAAAATCATACCATTGTCTTCCTCTCATCAAGGAGAGCATTCCTCTCTTTCCAAAATTCGAAAACAAGCATTTTCATCTCCATGGGTATTCTTGCTTTGGAGAACAAAGACCACCATTAGAAGGCTCTTCTTCACCTCATTGGTTTAAGGTAAAAAGAAATCCAAAAACACTATCTTTTCTTGCTCTCATTTGCAAAATAAAGATTTCAAGTTTTGAACTCCTTATTCCTTTTGTTCCCAGCCGATTTTGGCATCATTGAAGGAGTATAATATATTGTTCTTGAGCTACTCTAAGTTTCATCTACTCCTTTGCAAGGTAATATATTCCTAAACCCTAAAAACTTACCTTAAAGCTTTAAGATAATTTAAGGGTTAGTTTTTGGTATTGACATGGTGGTGTGTATGTATGGGCTGTAGTGTTAGATTTTGAAGTGCTATAATCGGTGAGAGAGAGAGAGAGAGGAAAGGAAGAAGGAAGAAGAAGGAAGAAGAAAGGAGAAGCTAGTAAAGAAACAAGGTAAATTATGCTCACTTGTGTAGTCTTGTAAATGTTTTATGTAACAGATTTTTGTAGTTGGGAATGAGTAATGAAAATGGTATTGAGTAGCAGTGTAATGTGTAGGAGAATCCAAGATGTTTAAAGCTTTAAAAGATACTTAGAAACTTGTTAAAACCTAGATGGGAATAAGATGTTGAGTGCAGGAATTTTAGGAGTGTTTAATGGTTATTAATTGTGTTGGAAAGTTATATATTGATGTTGGTTATAAACAGGTGGTATGGACCATAAATGTGAGTGAAAACAATGTGGTAATATAGGAATTTAGGGGAGGTTATGTCAAAATTTACCTAGAACTAGAACACTTAAGAAACTAGAAACTAGGTGAAAAACATATGCTTGAAACAGATTTTAATTTGAGCTAGTAAGTGGGTAGGTTAGGAGAGATGTCTAATGCATTGTAAGCTTTAGAAATGACATTAGAAGAGGGAGCTATAGATGGAGGAAGTGAGAGTTAAAATCTGAAGCAAAATGCAACTTAGGAAAATAGTGTAAGTGCTGAAATGGGAATTTAAGGAAATATGTGAGTGACTAATGTAAGAAAGAGTAATAGTTTAGTAAAGGATTTAAACATGTTTAGGTGACTAATTAGGTGCTAAAGTATGTGGGATTAAGTGTAGGAACAAGGGGAATTGATTAGGCAAAGTTTGGTTTGTAACAGATTAAGAGAAACTTAAAATCTGTAAAAACATAGCAGGGTCTGGGACCTTAGTCCAGGACTAAGTCCCAGACCAGTGTATAAAAGCATGCCGAGAGTTGAGGTAGCGTGGTGGTCCGGGACTTAAGTCCCATACAAGGACCCGGACCACCCTACAAACACACACCGAAAGTTGCTAGAACTATGGTCCGGGACTTACCTTATGTAAGAAGACCCAGACCAGTACCAAAAATCCATTCGAGAGTTACAAAGCCTTGGGTCCGGGACTTACCTTATGTATAAGGTCCCGGACCATGATTAAAAACTAGCCGAGAGTTGTGACCACATGTTGGTCCGGGTTAAGACCTGGACAAGGTCCCGGACCAACACAAACTTGTAAAATTAAGTTATAAAATGGGTATTAAGGTAAGGAAGTGAATGGTAATGATGGTATAAGATAATTAGGAACTAATTAAGGATGTTTAAAGGTCATTAAGAGTATAAACAAGTTTTAAAAGTAATAAAGAATAAGTAAACAATGTGTAAGTATAAGAATTGTAAAGACTTAACAAGTATGAGTTAGGAAACGTAAGAGTAATCAGGTTTAGTTAATGATAGTTAGATTAATCGCTCGATTGTATGTATGTCATAGGACTTGGATTGTGAACGCCGGAGGAAAATTGGATACAAGTACAACGGTGAACGGTATGAACTTCTCATGCCCCGTATGCTACCTTGGTTACTCTGATTTGTGTGTTGTGTGCTAATTGATCATCAAATAAGATAAATGCACGAATCGGAGTTATTATGTTTACTTGTGAATATGTAGTGTTGTATCTTGTTGAATATTGTCTTTAATCATAGTCTGTATAATTCATGAAATGTATGGATGAATATGAATGTGTGTATGCTTGATATATTGTGTTGTGTCCGAATGTTATTGTGATTGGACTTCTAACTGATTCCTAACAAGCTAACCAATCTAACTTAATAAATTGGTAATTAAATTGGAATGAGTAGAAGTCCGATATAGTTTCGGCCACGCGTGAGGATGCGGAGACACAAGAGGTTGGATCCAATTCCTGGCTCTTAAACTGGTCCATGGCCCAAACCCCTTAAATGGGTAGCATCCTGGGTTGGTGAGCCAAGTAAAACCCGGTGATGGGACGGTGTAGTCCCTGCTCGGAGGTCATACCGACTTAACATGAGTAAAAGTAAGTAAGTAAGAATGAGTAAACAAGTATGGAAAAGTAAGTAAGTAAAGTAAGAGAAATTGTATGTTAGTGTTGTATAATGAGTAAAAGAGTAATAAGCATCCGATTAACCCGGATGCGTAATTTGGCTAACCCTTGTGAAGGTAAGGATTGTGTATGCTATTGTGTTGTTGTTTAGCTTGTGTATTGTATCATGTATGATTGTATGATGAATGTAAAGCATGTATGTATGTTAAAAATGAACCGCATGTTTATTCGACCTTAAATAGTCGGCGTGCCCTTGTTAGCACTCGGTATATGCGAAGTTTATATGCAGCTTTTTGCTGAGCCCCTTGGGGCACCGTTTTTAACATAATGTAGGTCCTCGTGAAGGGTGAAGACTATGAAGAGATTTAGTTTGATTTCTTTTGTGTATTGATGAATTGTGATGGTGTACTAAGTTGTACACGGCTGTAGGTTTTTGTTAGCCGTTGTACCATGGGGTACACCTTTTTGGATAATGATAGGATGGTGAATTGGTGTAGATGAGTAGTTGTCTTAAACTCATTATTTTTGGAAGCTGTTGAAAGGGATGTAATTAACTTTACTTTTGAATACTCGGTAATCCAGTAATGTAAGGATATGATCTTTTGTATTTGGTAAGCAATGTTTTAGTAGCTCGGTATATTTAGTCATCAGACCGTAACTGTAAGTAGTATAAGCCTAGCTAGCCGTATGGGCGGTTAGCGGCGTTGTATCACCGGCCGTAGTAGTAGTATTTCCGCTGCGAGTAGTTAGGATTATTGGGATGATTGGACGGTAAGTATAGGATTAGCGGTAGGGGTGTTACATTTCCACATGTTTCCAAACATGTTAAAACACCTTAAACACTCCTTAAACCTCTCTAAACCATGGCCAAACTCTTTACTTTATTCCTTGCCCCAGTACACAAAAATTTTTATTCTCAAATTCTACACTTTATACACTAGTGCATTTTCAAACTCCCTCTTGACAGTTTACACTTCCACTCACAACCATTTGACCATACCAATACATATTAGGCGTTTTCATCTCTAGTTCCCAAGTTCACTCTTTATTTTCAAGGTCACACTCCTTGGTTCACCTCTAGCAAATTCAAGACTTTCCAACAACATTTTTGCTATAGTTTTTGCATAATTCTCCTCACTTCTTATACTCTAGCTCTTGGTGAGTTTAATCCACTCATTTACACTCTATTTTCTCCTAACCACTCTTAGGTTCTCCAACCTCTTATCATCACATTAAACACTCGGTTCTCTACGGAAATTTCGCCATAGTTATCCTACAATCCTAGCATGCCCAAATGCATCAATTCTCACTTCCTAATTAATTCAACTAGCCACTTCCATAAGGATCCTACCAGCACACAAGGATTCATTCAAATCTCATCAATACCACATAATGCACTAAACATTACCACTTGGCTCCAAGGCCCTCAAATCATAAACAATTCACCATTGCATAAACATAACCACAATTCTCTCTCAAATCTACTAACACATTCCAACTCATAATTTTGGTTCAGATTTTAATTCATCTTTCTATTTCCCATCCCACAGTTCTAAAATCATTTAGAATAATCATCAAGGTAGATTAATTACCTTAATCCTCCATTTCTTTTCCAATCTTCTCCTCCCCTCTTTCTTGATTGAAATCAGTCATGGGGTATTGCCATTGCCCAACACTCTAGACCAATACCCAAGGGAGCACAATAAGCACTAATTAAACTCTTAAACCCCTTGGAATAACTCTAGAATTCAATGGAAGTGCTTAAAGCACAAAAATTAGGGCTTACCTTTGGAAGCTCTAGAATGGATTTTTGTCATGAATTGAAGAGGGGTTCCCACTAAGCTGTTGTAGCTTGATTCAAAGCTCATACAAGGATAGAAAATGAAACACTTGAGAGCCAAAATCAACCAAGTCAAGAATGGGAGAAAAATGAGTTTCCCTTGAATCTTTTTACCTTAAGTGAGAGAGGAGGCACCCAAGCTCTAGAGAATGTGATTTTCTCCTTCAATGGTGCTATACCCATGGAGATGAACTTCAAGCTTTGGGAATTTTGAAAAGAGAGAAAGATAGATCTTGATGAGTGGAGCAAAAATCTATGCTTGGTTTTCGATTTGGAGTGGTGTAGCACCTTGAGAAGCTTGGAAAGTGAGGAAGCCATTGGAGGGGCTTCAAAACCGTTCATCCTGAAAGAAAGGAAGGGGAGACGGCAGGGGAAGGAAGAAAGGGTGAGAGAAGAAGGAAATGAGAGGAGAGAGAGAATGGGGGTTACTTTTCTACTTTTCACTTTTTACTTTTTGATTTCTTTTGACTAATTAGCTAGTTATTAATAGAGAGCGGAGAGTGCTGACTCACTCAAGAAAACCGGCCCCCACTAATTAATTTAGCTGGGGCGTTTTCATCTTTTTACAAGAAACGCTCGTTAAATTCCCATTTTGAGCACTATTCACTAACCCGGCCCGTTTTCCGGATTTTTCTCGTTTCTTAAATTTTAATGGTTTTTAAGCTTCCATTAATGTTTAATTATAGTTATATAGCAAAATATAATTTTTACGGGTCTGTTTGACCACTTAAAGTCACGTTTTTGGGTTTTCTCAAAAGACGTGCTTTAAGGCTTCATTAACGTTTTTAACCCACTATATGGAACATATTATTTAGGTGTAATTAAGCCCTAGGAATCCATCTAGGACCCTAACTGAGGTCGTATACCTTATATGGTTGTGTAACGCTCATTTTTACGTTTTACGCTTTTTAAGCGTTTTCTTTTTTTTGGCTTTATTTTCTTCACCAATATTCTTTAGGAAGTATTAGGCCCCTAAAATTCATATTATAATAACTTAATCACCATATTTAGGTTCAGGTTATTTCAATCTACCCCCTTTAAGGAACTTTGCCCTCAAAGTTAGTGAATCTAATATTGATAGTCTCGTAGGCATACCATGCCAAGGTTATAATCTATATAACCTCACTGACTCCACAAGTCAGTCTCTATATATGATACACACACCACATAACATATCACAACATGTATAGCAATCAAAAATACTCTTTTGTATTCTCTCCAGGGGGTCGGTCCGAAGACTAGAAGGCACTACAGTCCTCGAATCCCATATCGAGTAATACACTATAGATCCCTCAGGTACCGGTCATGTTGAACACTTACGCTTTTTGGTTCACGGCCGTTTCATGACAAATGGGCACTTACTCTCTCTAGCCCACGGTCCCTTTGGTTCTGATCAAAACATTTGCATCTCTAGATATCCTCAGGCACTCTAGGTCATCCAGACACAGGACTTCTCTACGTCCCGCTGCCCTTGGAAAAATACACACACTGCCACCATCCTACCAGTCAACTTAGGACCGTTGCTCGTCCGGTGCAATGGCTTCAAAACTAATCCTCACTCTCACCATCCTACCGTTCACTTAGGACCGTTGCTCGTCCTAGTGGCCAGTCTTGAATCACTTTATTTATCTCATTGCATCTCTTGATATCAACACTCTAGGATCATCCATACATGATCTCTGCCCGTCATACAACATCATGACATCCTAGTCACCACACGCTCCATCTCAGTTCAAACGTATGTCCACATATGTCCTTCACTCTTCTTCAATCACTTCCGTACATTCTACTCATCTCAGCTCTCACTTTTCATTAAGTCATGTTCATGTTTAATCAAGTTCTCATTCCAGTTTTGCAAGTGGAAAAATCCTTTTGCAAAAATCAGTTGGAAATTCTTTTTGAAACTCAATACAACTCCAAGTCCAATTCATACTAATTGCACCTATTCTTAGTGTGATTTCTTGTGACCACTTATAGGGAGTTTCAAGAATCATCCAACCCCAATGTGACCAGCATCAGTGTTGAACTATCCTTCCACCCCAATTTGTGTTCGGTTTCCCTTGATCACTAGCAACTCAAGTTCCACCTCCCATGACAATTTCAAACAATCAACTAGTCAATCATTTCTCATTTTCTATCTTTTAATTCTTTCTAGTCATAATCACAAAGCAATACATTTCCAATTTATCTCCAAACATGGAACTTAAGTCATCCCTCATTCTCAATTTACTTCCAATTAATTTACCTAGACATTCAATACTTATGGCTTATTTCATCAATTATTACTCTATCATAACATACATCACTCAAGTCCAAAGGATGGAACTCACTCCATTAATCGTTCAAATCAAATCACCTAGGGAACTCAAATCCTACTAGGTTCAACATCGGTTTCATACCGATTCATACTCATCATATCTCATGTATAATCTCAAATAGACAAATACTATCGGGGTTTTAATTCCTCAGGAGTTTCTCTACTCCTTTCCACTTGTATACTCACACCCGAGTTAATAAGATAAGTATATTCATATACATGGTATTCGCATCTCTAGTGTGTAATAACCGTAATTACGCTATGAATGAATACATATGTTTATGTAACATAAGTACCACTCATCATAACAAGTTCATTTGTGCTATGCACACTGTAGTTTCCATACTTTATACGTGATATATACACTAAGCGGTTTTTCGCTCTACCCCCCTTAAAAGGGATTACGCCCACATAATCTACCATATGTCATTATTGAACATTGGTCTAAGGCATTCAGCCGTCATAAAGTATTTTAACTTCCATGTGGTTTATTATACAATGTTCTTTGGTCAAAGGGTCTTAACCATATTGCCGGTTTAGTCCATGCACCAAGAATTCTTGTTGGAGTTTGTTTAACTCATAGACGGGTTCGGTTCTAGCCATCTCAGGCTTCAAGACATTGATAATTAGCCATTCACTCATACTTAGTAGGTATATTCAACCTTAAAATTACGGCCCACTAGCTTCTGCTGCGCAACATGATAATCTTAGAGCTTAATTCGCCCTTTTCGTTATTCTCAATGTATTGTACATCTCCTTTTTATCCCTTTTTATCTTGGGAATTAAGGTCTCTCCATCGACGCTTGGTATTTCTTACCGTATGAGAATTCGATGAGTTATAGATTTTATATCCAGTTCTATGGAAATCTATTTCGTATACCGCTGTATACATTCGTGATTATTCACTTGATTCCTCCGACTTATTTTCGGTTGAGGTTGAGCTACTACCTAATGTGTAGTGCTTCCTCGGTTTTTAGTGGCTTTCGAATTGCGCTCATTTAACTGATTCTGTACAAGGATTCTTTTACTTGTACGACCTTGCATTTTCTATGCATTGATCCTCTAAATGTTCATGGGTTTCTCTTCTTTACTGCCATCCCGGTGGGACTTGTTCGTTGTAGTTGTTGGTATATCTAACGTCCTTCGTGCTTCTCTGGCCAGAGGACACACTGTTTTGTTTCTAGCTCTTTGCTTGACTGGCTTGCGCCATGTTCATTGGTATGTTTACAAGTCTTCCGTATTTAGTATGGGTCGGTTATTTAACCATCGGGTACTCTTGTCCCAAGGTTTATCATTTCTGTTATTAGCCGATCCTCTAGGGATACTCTTTCAGTTCCCTATGCAATTGCAATATGAATGAGCAGTGCCTTCTCTGTGAGTTCTTTCGTCACATGGTAGAGGCTACGGGCTTAATGCCCAGTCTTTTTGTCATCTCTTGCTTACTTATCTCTACTGAGTTTAACTCACAATTCAATTTGTTCTCCATGTCATCGTCTGACTACATTCACCTATTGGTCACTTGCTGCGCACCATACTCATATTCATTATACAACATTAATTTACATGGCATCCGCTACTACTTTAGCTTCCGTTCATGTATTTCCACCATTGATAAGTGTGAAATTGATATAGTTTTATATGCTCTAAATTCCTATTTACGCAAGTTTTCAGGTGTTTTCTCACACTTATCCTATGTTTTTCATGATCCTTACCTTGGGCAAGAACTGATGCCAATTTATATGATAAAATCAGGAAATTATGGTAGAAATGCATAGTTCTCCTCAAGAGCTTTCCAACGCCGCAAACGGATCGAAAAACGGAGCTCAAACGAAGAATCTGGAGCTTGTCAAAGTTTGCAAGGAAAACCAAAACAAAATACACACGTCTAGATCTCTGTCCGACCCAGCCAGACCCGGACATCTCACGTCCGGATCTCCGTCCGGCCCAACTGATCCGGACACCTCACAGAGAACAACACTTATCCGGATCCGGACTTAAGTCCGGACGTGACATGAGACGCAGATCCAAACCTTTATCTCACGTCCGGATCCGGACACAAATCCGGACGTGAGGCGAGATCCAAATCTAAACTTTTATCTCACGTCCGGATCAGGACATCCGGACGTCACACAGAAACGAAAAATAAAAATGCATGCGCTGATAATCGGGCTTTCGGCGCAATTATCAGCCGACGTGGCGGTAATGCCCATATCTCAGCATTTAACACGCACCCATACTCAATTAATTACCAACTCACCAACCTCACCACTAACCTATGTTTATTTCTAAGCCTATTTAAACTCTCATTCTCCTTCCATTTCAATTCGTACCTGACTTGATAGTCTAACCCCTCTACTCTCCCTCTCTACTAATCCTCTCATTCACGACTCATTCCATCTCCATTCATCAGTCTTCCTCCATAATCTTCATCGTTCATTTACACACACAACCCACCTTCACACACAACATTTAGCCGTGTCCGGATTTCCGTCCGGATCCGGACTCACCCAAAACATTGCGTCCGAATCTCCGTCCGATCCAGACAGACCCGGACATCTCACGTCCGGATCTCTGTCCGTCCCAACTGATCCGGACACCTCACAAACTCGCCCAAAATTTCCACTTTCACCCCATTTCACCAAGTTCACTTCATTGTCACCAAATCCAACTTCTCAGCCAGCATAGCTCAAGGACAAAGGGCGGAGCAAGCGGGAGGATCTTCGTAACAGATGATTTCTTCTAACTCTCTCCTATTTATGCTTTCAATTACTATGTCTAGCTAAGAGGATATACTCTAGGGGAAGAGATGTTGTAATTAGTTAAACTCTGCATATTTTACTGCTTTATTGAGACTATTTGGATTGTTTAGGTTAATGCTTTTTAAGTGCTTTTAATAAACGTCATGAATTTATTATAAGCCCTCGAATCATGTTATGATCAGATAAGGTGATTAGCATTGATGGTTCTATTAACCCGTTACCTGTGATAATTGCAATCAGATAGATTACATTAGCCACTAGGAGCTTAGTCCGGACCAGACCAGACTAGTAATTCTGTGCAATAAAACCATCTAGATATACTTGCTAAGTCTAGATTAGAACTACATGCTCTGTCTAGATGAGCTATCTGGAATTAGGACTTAATACAAAATAGATAATTGAGAATTACAAGCCAATCCAAGTCTCCATTTAAGCAGTAGAATATGCAGAACCTAGCTAGTGAAATAATTGCCTGAACCTAGAGTACCGTTCACACTCCCTACTTATCACTTTAATTTATCTGTTATTTATTTTCTTGTCTATTATTGATCCCAAGACCAAAACAAACCCCCTTTTGAATTAACGATTGTCTTAGGCTAGACTTACTTTCTCAAGTCCCGTGGATTGACACCTGGTCGCTCCTTAAAAGCTATACTATTTCGACCGGGATTTTTGCAACCCGACGGTCTATTGATTGTTGATTTCTAGGATTATTTCTTAGTTTTTAATACATCAATAAATCGTTTGCAAAATGGCGCCGTTGCCGGGGACTTGACTTTGTCTAGTCCCTAGCCTTGGTTAATTCGTTACTTTATTGCAACACCCTGTTTATGATTATTCGTTTTGTAATTTATTTTGTTTGAAGTTTAATTTATTTTGTGTGCCATTTTATACAATTGTTTTTCATTACTATCATTTAATTTCAGTTATAATTTTTTCTATCATTTAATTTTCAAGTACTATAAGTTCATTGTCTTAGTTATTTCAATTTTGTTTCCTGGTTTACTTTAGTTCTAAATTCCACGCATTTTGTTCCTTTCTCTCTGGCTTATAAGCACCTAGTGGATGCGCAGAAACGCGTTAACTGGTCCCCCGGATACAGACTTCGACCCCGAAATTGAGAGAGTTTACCTCCAAGCTCTGAGAGCGAGAAGGCAGCTTGATTTCAACATGGAGCAAACCATGACCAGCTTGGAGGAGGTCCAATCGCCCAGTACACGATGGGAAGGATAAATAGGCCACCAGCCACACCAAGAAGAGGCCCAGTGGTTCTACCAACCTAACTCCAGAGCTAATGGCAGAAGATAAAACCTCCCCATCAATCCAATGCTGTTCGAAACCACCCTGCAGGAACCTTTTCAGGTGCCAACCCAGGGGATGCATTAGACCACGTACATCGATTTCTAGTGCACTTGGACTCTCTTGGTTTATCACAACATCAAGGATTGGAGGAGTATGCCAGACTGAGCCTTTCTAGCACAGCTTATCCGGAGAAGCTTCGAAATGGTTCCATCGACTACCGCCAGACATCATTACCACCTGGGAGCAGATGACGGATAAATTCTACGAGAAGTACATTCCCATCTCCAGGACACGACAAATGATTGCCGACCTGATGACATTCAGACAGAGGTAGCGAGACAGTCTGCGGGCATGGGACCGATTCAAAGAACTACTCTGCCAGTGCCCTCACCATGGTCAGGATATCACCTCATTGGCTCAGGGATTCTTCCAAGGGCTAAAAGACGAAAACAGAGGCGAGATAAGAGCCGCCCTAGGAGGAAACCTACTAGCAAAAGTGGGGAGGATTTCATGGCAGCCATGGAGTCCTACTGCGAGGAGCTTCGCCAATGGAGCAGCAATGGGGGACGAGTATTATCAATAGGTCACAGTTTTTCCCGAGCTCCGGACCCGATAATGGAGCAGATAGCCGCCGAACAAGCACAGCTGAAAACCACGATGGGAAGCATGGCAAAAGTGCTCGAACACCTCACCATGGGGCCAACATCCAGGCATTCCGCCAAGAAAGTCTCTACAATTACCGAAGAACTCTGCTGCTCTCAGTGTGGGGATGCACATGATTACGAGGACTGCCCACTGGTAGCCGAAATGAAGCAAACTGAGGAGGCCAATGTCATAGGACAATTCAACAACAGGCAACCCTGCGTGCAAAATCAGCACCAAAACCTCAGGTACGGAATCCGAACAATGCACTAAATTCACATTAGATGTAGCCTCAGAGGACGAACCAGGGAGGACCACCAGGCTTTGCTAGGCCTCAGTATAATCAATTCAGGCCACAGCAGTCTCAAGCTCAGCAACCATCATTGAGCTCAAACAATGCCAGCCTGAAGGAAATGGTGGATAAGTTGATGGCTTCTCAGGAGCAACAAACTGCAATCAATCAGAGTCTGACAGCTGGTCAGCAGAAATTAGAGAATGCCATGGTAGAGATGTAGGGAACGATGAGCCAGTTGACTCATTCCTCTTACAGCTGAGACCTTCTGGATCACTGCCTTCCCAAGCAGAAACCAATCCCAAGGAGCAGTTGAAGGCAGTGTCGGTCTAAGAAGAGGACTGCGAGGATTCTGGAGAAGTAGCAGCAGTACTCTAAGAAGTGGAAGGAGCTTAATCAAAGACAAAGCGGTAGGGAGCCATACTGATGAGGAGACCGAGCCCCTTTCTAATACCGCCGGTGCACCATCAGGGCATCCCGCCCCTTCTGAGGTAGTACATGAGGAGACCCAGACTCCTATTCCTTCTTCCTCACATACAACTGCTGTTAAAAATACAAAAGGAAAGACACTTGCAAAAGAACTTCCTTTTCCAAACCGTCTCAAAGAGCGAGAGCTCGATGAACAATTTGGAAAATTTTTAGACGTCTTTCAAAAGCTGACTATCAATATTCCTCTTATTGATGTGATTAAGCAGATGCCAAATTATGCTAAATTTGTGAAGGATCTGATTTCGAACAAGAGGAAATACAAGGAGAAGGACACCATTCAGCTAACCGAAACCTGTTCAGCAGCTATCTTATAGAAGCTGCCTCCAAAGCGTGGTGATCCTGGTCAGCCCATTATCCCCTGCTCGATTGGAGACATGGATTGCGGATACGGTCTCTGCGATCTAGGAGTGAGCATCAACCTGATGCCATACACCATGTTCAAAAAGCTTCATGCGGGTGAGCTCGTTCCCATTCATTTCAGACTCCAATTAGCTGATAGATCATCGAT
Organism: Limonium bicolor; assembly: GCA_023374045.1. Classification (NCBI taxonomy): domain Eukaryota; kingdom Viridiplantae; phylum Streptophyta; class Magnoliopsida; order Caryophyllales; family Plumbaginaceae; genus Limonium; species Limonium bicolor. The sequence continues at coordinate 189,254,128 of CM041779.1, read as the reverse complement.
CACACCAAGAGGTATGGTAGAAAATGTAGTTGTTAGTGTGGGTAAATTTTTCTTCCCAGCTGATTTTGTGATACTCGACATGGATGAGGATGTTGAGGTACCTCTGATTCTTGGTAGACCTTTCCTTAGAACTGCAAAGACTGTTATAGATGTTGACAAGGGAAATATTACCTTGAAATTTCATGATGAAGAATTAAGCTTTGATATTAATAAGATGATGTAGAAAAATACTTCTTCACATGCTGTTTTCTCTGCTGATTTAATTAAGAATTTTTATGATCTTGAGGATGACTACATCCATAGGAGTTCTGATACTTCTAATTCTTTGTTAGTGTTCTGACATTTTAGAGCAGGTATTGAGTCAATCCATTGAAGATGACAAAGAAAGCTTGAGATGGCCTCGGTCGTCCAGCAGCTAAATCAAGGGAAGTTATACTTTCGCTCCTCCTCTCCACCTGTAGAAAAGTTGGATCGACCCATTCAAAGGCCTATCCCTTCAATAGAGAAGCCTCCTACCCTTGAACTCAAATCTCTCCCTTCCCATCTTAAATATGTTTCTTGGCAGAGGGTAGCACCCTGCCTGTTATTATCTCTGCATCTTTGTCTATTTCACAGGAAACTAGACTTCTAGAGGTGCTAAAGAAGCAAAAGTGCCATGGGATGGTCAGTTGCTGACATCAAAGGGATAAATCCGGGTTTTTGCACTCACGGATTTATATGGAGGAGAATTATAAGGCAGTGAGGCAGCCCCAGAGAAGATTAAATCCAAATCTAAAGGAGGTGGTCAAAGCTGAAGTGCTGAAGCTTCTTGATGCAGGCATCATCTACCCGATATCTGACAGCCAGTGGGTGTCTCCAGTCCAGGTTGTCCCAAAGAAAGGAGGGATCGTGGCAGTTCCCAATGAGAAGGGTGAGATGGTTCCCCAGAGGCAGACGACAGGTTGGAGAATGTGTATCGACTACCGCCGCCTCAACAATGCCACCAGGAAAGACTATTTCCACTCCCATTCATAGATCAAATGTTGGAGCGTTTGGCTGGTCAAGAGTTTTACTGCTTCCTCGATGGCTATAGTGGCTACTTCCAGATTCCTATCGCTCCAGAAGACCAGGAGAAGACTACCTTTACCTGTCCATATGGGACATTCGCTTATAGGAGGATGCCTATTTGCCTCTGTAATGCTCTAGCGACGTTCCAGAGATGTATGCTGGCCATCTTCAATGACTTCATTGAGAAGAGATTGAAGATTTTATGGATGATTTTTCAGTTTATGGACAGAGTTTCGAGTTGTGCCTGGAGCAGTTGGATAAGATATTGGGGAGATGTGAGGAGACGAACCTCGTACTGAACTGGGAGAAGTGCCATTTTATGGTACGGGAAAGTATTGTACTGGGTCATAAGGTTTCTAAGGAGGGCATTCAGGTAGACAAGGCCAAGGTGGAGGTGATAGAAAACCTTCCCCCACCGACTTCAGTGAAGGATGTCAAATCATTCCTTGGTCATGCAGGATTCTACAGGAGATTTATTCAGGACTTCTCAAAGATTGCTAAACCCCTGTCAGACCTGCTTCAGAAGGATATCAAGTTCCAGTTCACTGAGGAATGCTTGACAACCTTTCAGACCATAAAAGATAAGTTCTGCTCAGCTCCAATTGTGGTCCCACCAGATTGGTCAAAACCGTTTGAGATCATGACGGATGCGAGCGACTATGCTGTTGCGCTGCACTATGTCAGAAGAAAGATAAGATGCTGAGAGTAATCACCTATGCTAGCAAGACCTTGATAGACGCGCAGAAAAATTATACTACTACAGAGAAGGAGTTGTTAGCTGTGGTATTCGCTGTAATACCCCGGATCTAAAAATGGCGATTAAATTACTCTAATATGATTATAAAAGGCCTAATGGTGCCTAAAGAGTATTGGTAAAAAGAATAAAACCAAAAGAAAAGAGAAAACGCTTGAAAAGTGAAAAACGCTAAAATGCGCGTTAAATGAGTATAAGAGATACATGATCTCGAGAGGGTCCGAGATGGATTCCTAAGGCTTAGTTAGGCCTAATAAGTGTACGGGAATGATTCCCGAAGAAAACAGATCCAAATAATGGATTAAAACGCAAACGGAGTTTAAAAGCACGTTTTTCGAGAAAACCCAAAACGTGACTTTAAGTGGTCAAACGGACCCGTAAAAATTATAGTTGATTAAATAACTATAATTAAGTATTAATGGAAGTTTAATAACCATTAAAAATAAGAACGAGAAAAATCGAAAAACGGGCCGGTAAGTGAATAGTGCCAAACCGGGTAAATTAACGAGCGTTTTCTGTAAAAATCGAAAACGCTCTCAGCCTATTTAATTAAGTGGTGGGCCGATTTTTAGAGCATGAATTAGCTCTCTCTCACACTATATTCTAGCTAATTAAGTGGTGAGTCATAAAGCAAATAGTTAGAAAGTGAAAAAGTAAATAACTTACTTTCCTTCCTTCTCTCTCCTACTCTTTTCCTTTCTTCCATCGTGAGCTGCCTTCTCCTCCCTTCCTCTGGCGATTTGAGCTGCACCAAAGAGCTTCCATGGCTGCTCCTCTTCCCTTGCTTCCTTAAGCCACATAAATGCTCCAAATAAAAAACAAAACACATATTTGTGTTCCTCTCATCAAGCTCCACACTTCCCTCTTTTCAAAATTTGAAAAGGATGAATTTCATTTTGATGGGTGTTGGCCATTTGAAGAGAAAAGCACACCATTTAGAAGCTTGAAGCTTCCTCTTCCATCCGAGGTAAAAATATCCAAAGAAAATGGCATTTTCTTCATCTCCTTTTGTTGGCCGATTTTGGCATGTGTTAATGCCTTGCTTCTCTTTGTTTTGAGCTACTCTCCAAGTCTCCAATGGCGGGTTGGAGCTCCTCCTTTGATTTTTGGGCAAAACCAATTCTAGGGTTTCTTAAGGTAATGTCCAATTCTATGCCTTAAGCCTTTCTTTGAATTCATGAGTGGTTGCCACAACTAAAAGAGCTAACTTGTACTCCTCATGTCCAATGGTATATTGGTCTAGAGAATGGGGGCAAGTGAGTTGCCTAGACCGATTTTGGATGAAGAGAAGATGAGAAGAGGAGAAGTGTGCTAACAAGGAAACTTAAGAGAATTCAAGGTAAGAAACCAACCCTAAAGTATATTCTATATGTGTTAGAATTGGGATGGGATAATTAAATGAATGAACCCCACATGTGTTGTGGTAGCAATGTGCTTGTATAAAAATAATGCAAGTGAGAAAACATTGTGAATTTAGTGTTCGATTTAAGTGTTATGCATTTATGAATTATGCATTATATTGTATTTGGAGAATTGATGAGTATTGGTGAACTTGTGTGTGCTGGTAGAACCCATGATGGGTTTGGTTAGTTTTAGGTTGAATAATGTGATGAGATGAACTTTGGGCAAGGTTAGAAAAGTAGCCAAGTTATGGCAAAATTTCTATAGAAATTTGAGTGGTTTGAGATTGTTGTGAGTGAGGAATGACCTAGAGAAGCTAGGTATGTTTAGATATTGAAATGAGTTAGTAAACCACCATAGGAATGCTTGTTCAAAGATGAGAGATTTGTGCAAAAATCTGTAGCAAAAGAGGTTGTTTAAATGCTTGAAGAGTTGTAGAAAAAAAAAGAAGATTTAAGGTTTTAAGAGAGAGATATGAACCTTGGTATGAGTTGTGCATTATCTTGGAAGTTTTGGAGTGGTTAAATGAAGAGAGAACAATAATGCAAGTGTCAAGAGAGGTTAGAAAATGCACAAGTGTGCATTAGTGCAAAAAGGAGAATGCAAAATTGTGATTTCGGGCAAGAATTTGAGCAAGGGTTTAACCCATGATTTGAAGAGTTTTAGAGCATGTTTTAAGGTGATTAAACATGTGGAAAAACTTGTGGAAAGTTTATGGAAAGATTAAGGGTGGATTAAGGATTGAATTGGGGTTGAAAAATGATGTATGTTGCAGGTTTTAGCAGGGTCCGGGACCTAGTCCATGGACAAGGACCCGGACCACCCCCTGTTTTTATGCCGAGAGTACATATCCTGCTTTGGTCCGGGACTATACTCCAGGACAAGGTCCCGGACCATGTGTAATTTTCACCCGAGAGTTAAGTTTGCAATTGGTCCGGGACTTAGGGTAAGGACCAAGTCCCGGACCACCCCCAGAAACCTACAGAGAGTATTTTAAAGGTTGTAAATGATGGGGGTTTGAATGTTAATGATGTTATAAGATGTTAAGGCCGTGTTTGGTAACATGTAAAGGCCTTAAGAAGTGTAGGGAAGTGTTAGAAGTGTTTGAGAAGTGAGAACTCAAATGAACAAGAGTGAAACCAAGATAACGGGATAACGGGGTAACTACGGGAATAACATTTAATTATGTTCCGTATGATCTTAGTATTAATAATAATGTTTGAAACATTATCAGAGAGTCGTGCGTGACCCGAGCATGGTGAGATGCCACGGTAAAGTAAAAACCCCGGTGAAAGGTATGATTTTCTCATGCCCCGTATGCTAACCGAGTTACTCTGATTTGTGTGTTTGTGTGCCGGCTTAATCAAGACTAAAGCATGGAAATAATCCCTTGTTTGATTATGTATGTCTTGTTGTATGTTGAATGAACTAACATACTTGTATGCCGGTGTGGTCTAACATAGTGTAAAGACCGACTCATAGTGAGTAACGTTCGGCTAGAGATCCGTAGAACGGATCGATGCGTATGATAACGAAAACATGCAAACACACACAAGCTATCGATTAAAGTATAACGATAACGCAAACATATGAACTCCCTAGAACGTGAGGAGATGTACGGGTTGAGTAAATACCCGATAACGGTTAGTAAACCTTATTGAAACAATCACGGAATAAATATGAGTGGAGGGATAAACGAACCTCCATCGAGAGGATCGAAGTTAGTCCAATAATGTAAACATATAAGAAAGGTAAAAGAGACCTAAGAGACTATGTGACTCCCTTGAGATACGGTCGACCTCTTATATGAGGAATTTTACCCGGTATAAGAAAATATCCTAATGTATAATCATATGATTGTGAGGGTAACCCTTAAACCTAAGATTACCCGAAATTAAGTAAAGTTCCCAAGGTCATTAGAAACATCGAGAATGATGCTTCTAGACTAATATACATGATATTATTATAACTCCGAGAGAGGAGTGTACGGGAACGAGAGTAGTCCGAGAGTAGTCGGACCTAAGTAAAAGAGATAGGAACTAAGAGAGAGTTCCGTGAGCTAGTTGAACCTTCCCACCATGCTAGACCCAGAGTAGGGTCGAAACCGGGGAAGTAAGACTATGCTAGAGAGCCATGAGTTTTGGCTTAAGTATGTAATAAGAGTAACAAGCGTGACGTAGGAGACCTGTAGTGTCTCGAGAATCTACAAGAGCTTGAGTATGAATAACCCAAGAGTGTGGGTGAGATAACGAGTATAAATAACCCGAGAGAAAGGGGTGAGTATATGTATGAGTAACCCGAGAGAATGGGTAAGTATAAGAATGAGTAGCCCAAGAGAATGGGTGTGTATACGAATAAGTAACCCGAGAGAGAGGGAGAGGTATTGAATAAGTAAACAAGGCATAGTGAGGAATAACCCTCAATGCCTAAGAGTAACCAGTTACCACTAACAACATTGTTATGTTAGTTAGGAATCGTGTTCCGTGATTGGATGTAGATTCCTTGTGTGATATACATATATATTGTATTGCCATGATGCATGTTGTTTGATTAAAATGAACTCCATGTATATCCGACCCAAAGTAGTCGGCGTACCGCGGTTAGCACGCGGTATATGCGAATTTCATGCGCAGCGTAAGCTGACCCCCTAGGGGGAACGTTTTTAGTGTGCAGGTACTTGAAGCTGACCACCGTTCGAGAGAGTAGGACGGGGACTGCAGTGAGCATGGGTAGTTAGATTGTAATTACTTATGCGTTTGAATGAGGTGTAAGTCCGAGTATGTTATCGGCATCCGTATATTGTAGACTCGGTATAGTAGAGATATGAATTGAGTATTGTATTGTATGAAGTACTCGGTTGTTCCAGTTCATCAGACCGTTACGGAATATAAGAAAGGCCTGGTTAGCCACATGGGTGGCTAACGGCGTTGTTTCACCCCTCGTTGTAATTAGAGTTCTGCTGCGTGTGTAGGAGTAATTAGTAACGGTTTAAGAGGTAATGATGAGATTAACGGTTGGGGTGTTACAAAAATGGTATCAGAGCGAAGTATCGCTCTGATGACTGGAAATACCGAGCTTAGGTAATACCGAGTTAGGAATTAGAGACTTAGGGCTATGGGTTGAGTGGTAGCGTGAGAGATGCGCTAGTTAGGAACTTCCAGTATGATCTGGATACCTACAATACCAGACCCGCCCTCCACAACCCCCGCATTAAAAGCTCGGGAAAGAATGCAGAGAGACGGGAAACCGACCTGGCAGTTACTTAATTAATGTATCAATATGAACCAGAACCTGTCATGCGGTAGATCCCGAGAACCGGAAATCCCGGAGACGGATCCCGCTGGAACGATAATAACCGCACTTAATGGCGAGGGAACGAGACATCCTAATCCAAGGAGACCAGAATTTGTGGCAGCCTGGGGCGACTGCTTAGCAGTCGCGAGAACCTAGCTAGCCGAGCAGTAGCAAGAAGAAAGCACTAACCGTGCAAGAAGGCGGATTAATGAGAAGCAATGATAATAACAAAAACCGAGACACATGTCTACGGACCGCCATAACTAAATAATACCATCAACGGTACACTAACCGACTAAGAATCTAGTCAAGAGTAGAGGCACCCACCCTGCCACACCCGAGAGGTTGCAATACCTAACGGGCACAGCTTAGACAGCTGCAAGCATAACTGCGGGATACACCCAAATAGGACTACAGCAGTAGTGCTTGAATGACTTAACCCTCGGTAACCACAGTAAAGACGTGGAACGAACAACGAGGTAGAACCTAGAACTAAGTAAATAAGGAACTCCAAGAGTGGAGAAGCACCTAAATGAATGATGTCATGTTAAGATGAATGAGAAGCAACTCTAAGGAGTAGTTATCCAACTAGAGGATCAAGGAAGAGCCAACGAGGCTACCAAATACAATGTGAACAATACCGTGACCGGTATGAGTTAACCCAAAAACTGCCTGTACCGCGCACTTGCCTCGGCAAGTGCAGTATAACGGACAGCTAAGAAGAGCTTTGACAAGTGACAAGTACTTAGTAAGTACCAAGATGGCGAGCAAAGCCAATATAGCCACTTAAACCCTAAGAATTGTGAAACGAAACCTTGAAAAGGCATAACGGCCTGATCATTATTAAAGAACATACCAGTCAGCGAGAAGCTGGACTCGGTAAGAACAGCCGGCATTGAAATGCCATGAAGAACTTACTATTAAACTTGAACTTCCTTTCAGAACATAAAATTTTCCAAAAACCCCCAAGTTTTAAAACCAAACCAGTGAACCACGATAAGTTATTATAAGACCATATAAGAGGAGTTGGCAACAGAATACTTCACTTAGGCGTGACCGACACTACAAGTGTACACAAACGAGACATGGAACAACCGCACTCCAAAGGAGCTTGCGGACCTGACAGACCAATTATGAGTTAGTCAGGTAAGTGGTAACGTATCAATAAGATACTCCATGTATGTATACTAGTAGAGTACGGAACACGGGAAGTAGCCCACTCCATACTACGGACGAAAGAGCCAATTCAAACCAAGACAGTTGGACACCTCGAATGATCGAAGAACATAAGGAAGCTTACCAAGATTAAGGAGTCTAGAATCCAGTGAGGTGACGGACCTAAGGATATAGCGTTAATAAGCGCGAGAAGCACAGAGTATTAAGTACAGACATTGGATATGTCTCAGGAAATACCTAATAACTGGGTGAATACCAGTGTAAATAATACGGCGAATGCCTAAATAACTTATTAATGTACGATAAACGGGATAGAATTCCCACTTTATACCTCACTGAAGAGAATAATGACCTGAACCAGAAGGTATTAGAAGGTACCAAGGATCTACCCAATAATGGGAGACATTACAACCCTAAACGGGATAGACAAGGACATAGCCGCAAGGCGAAGTCACAACTGAACATAACCATGAGTACAAGCCAGATGTAATGGCATTACTCAGTAACACCCAGGAGCAATCCGAGAAGGGTGCCGGAGTCAACAGTACTTGAACGAAACATCGTGTTGAGAACACAAGTGTTTAAGCAAACACTCGGGTAAAACCCGAAGGGATCCCTTGTAACACGGGATACCTAAATTGCTAGAGGGCATGAATTAATACCTAGTAAAAAAAAAGGGCCTTCCAAGTACGGAAGAGTGGTGAGACAACCATATCAAAGAGCCCATAAATACCTCCTAACCATTTAATGGCATACGGAGAAGAAGAAACCTATATAAACAGCCGCATGGAGCATGACTCGAGGCAAGGTGGCTTGGAAGCCGATAAAAACAACTACAATACGTAGATCCAAACGTTGTAAAACATATGCATAAAGGCATAAGAGTTATTGTGGAGCACGAACCCCTACCTTAGAGTGGGGATACCACTTGTTACTGTGGGGCCTAGGGAGCGGCAATTGCGTGAATCCTCCAGAGAAAGGCTACCGCGTAGGCATGAAATGTGAAACCGCTAGAGCGGTGTAGTAAAACTTGAGCATGTGTATATTGCCAAGGAGCATATGAACTATAGTAGTGTGTAAAGAGGAACCTGATGGCAGTACAAAGGAAACCGATAGACTAATCGGATGAGTAGTGAACACTGTATGTGTACAGTATGAACTGCAGAGTAAGCAGTGCGCAAGTGCGCAGAGAGATTTAAAGAGTAACGTATTTCATTGAGCCAAGTGAATGGCAAGCCATAGTATAAATGGCGGGAGTACATGAGCAGAAGCTAAAGTAGTAGCGGATGCCATGTAAACAAATGTTGTAACGAGTAGAACAAGGTACGCAGTAAGCGACCATTGTAAGAGTATATTCGGATAGTGATTAGAGTTGATGAAGAAATGTGGTAAAGGAGACATGTTCATTCCTATCTCATGAGAGATTTACTGTCAAGGGTTTACGCTTCTGCACTCTGTATGACTGAGTGTTTGGTATTGCACTTGTGCGGTAATGATCAAGTGGGAGAGCCAGGAATTGAGAAATGTCAACGAAGCCTGTTGAGTAAGAATCTAGAGAGATAACCGTGCGGCCATTGGCCAAAGATGCACAAAGAACGTGGGCAGTAACCCACAGGGCCCAGGATCGATATGTGGAAAAATGCAGAGTAGTATGAATGAAGAACTCTGGTACAGAACCAAGAAACAAACATAATCCATGAGCCACTATTAAACGAGGAAGCACTACAGGCTAAGTAGTAGCTTGACCTCAACCGACAACAAGTCGGGAAAAATAAGTGAATAATCACAAAGGTATACAGTGTTATACGAAGTAGATTCCAGAGAACTGGAGAGACAATCTAAAATTCATCGAATTCGCATACGGTAAGAGATACCAAGCGACGATTGAAATACATGGAGAATACCAAAGAGCAAATAAGCTCTAGTTATCAGGTCACGCAGCAGAAGCTTGTGGACCGTGATTCAGGGTTAAATATACCTATGTCATAAACCCCTTGAAGCCTTAGAGGCTAAAACCGAACCCGGTTATGAGTTAATTAACCGTACTGAAGTTAAAACACTTCATAATACTCGAATTAATGAACCAATGTTCAGTGATAACATATGGTTGGTTACGCGGGCGTAACCCTTTTAAGGGGGGTAGGGAGAGAAACCGCTTAGATATTTTTACGTATTGGTGCGTAAACTACTATGTGCATAGCACAAAAAGAAATTGTTTTGATGTTTGGACCTCATGTTACATAAACATGTGTACCCATTCATGTGTAAGTAGAAGTATTGTGCATGAGAGATGCAAGTAACGAGTAAGTATTGTGCATGAGTGATGCAAGTAACGAGTATGTAATATTTATGAAAAGAGGAGTAGAGAGACTCCTAGGGAATGAGAATCCCTATAGTATATGTCTAGTGAGATTAGACATGAGTTATGATGAGTATGAATCGGCATGAAACCGATGTGTAACCTAAGAGGGAGTGAGTTCCCTAGGTGATTTTATTTGAGAATGATTGATGGAGTGAGTTCCATCCTTTGGAGTTGTATGTTGTATGTTTTAAGTTGAGTAATAATTCGACTAATGAGGCCACAAGTATGGAATGCCTAGGTTAAGTAAGCAAAGGAAATAGAGAATAATGGATGACCTAAGTTCTAAGAACTAGGGATAATTGAAACAGATTGTTTTATGAATATGACTAGTAAGAGTAAAAGATAGAAAACGAAAATGTTTGACTATCTGTTTGTTTGAAACTGACGTGGGAGGTGGAACTTGATCTGCTAGCGATCAAGGAAACCGAACACAAATTGGGGTGGAAGGACAGTCCAACACTGATGCTGATCACATCAGGGTTGGATGATTCTGAAGCTCCCTATAAGTGGTCACAAGTAATCACGCTAAGAAAGATACAGCTACCATAAATCTGATTTGGAGTTGTGTGATGTTTTAAAAAGAATTTTCAAACAGATTTTGAAAAAGAATTTCCTTCAAGTATGAAGATGGAAATGAAACTGGTTTTGAAACCGCTATCACCCGCCGATGGCTGAGCCTTAAGTCTTGATGACCGGTAGAACGGTGGGCGTGTATTAGTTTTGAAACCATTGCACCGTACGTGCGGCGGTCCTAAGTGACCGGTTGGGGCGGTGTCAGTGTGTGATTTTTCCAAAGGCAGCGGGACGGGGAGAGTACCCTGAGATGCTCCTGTGTTGAGTGAGTCAACCAGAGTGCCTGAGGATATGTATATGTGTAACGTTTTGATCAGAACCGAAGGGACCGTGGGCCAGAGAGAGTAAGTGCCCATTTGTCATGAAACGGCCGTGAACCAGAAAGAGTAAGTGTTCAACGTGACCGGTACCTGAGGGATCAGTAGTATATCACTCAACATGGATTCGAGGACTGTAGTGCCTTCTTGTCTTCGGACCGATTCCATGGAGAGAGAACAAAAAGTATTTTTGATTGCTATACATGCTGTGATATGTGTGTGGTATGTGTATTATGAAATGAGACTGACTTGTGGAGTCAGTAGGGTTATACATGTACTATAACCTTGGCATTGAATGCCATGAGAGTAACCACCTAGATTCATCAACTTTGAGGACAAAGTTCCTAAGGGGGGTAGATTGTAATACCCGGATCTAAAAATGGCGATTAAATTACTCTAATATGATTATAAAAGGCCTAATGGTGCCTAAAGAGTATTGGTAAAAAGAATAAAACCAAAAGAAAAGAGAAACGCTTGAAAAGCGAAAAACGCTAAAATGCGCGTTAAATGAGTATAAGAGATACATGATCTCGAGAGGGTCCGAGATGGATTCCTAAGGCTTAGTTAGGCCTAATAAGTATACGGGAATGATTCCCGAAGAAAACGGATCCAAATAATGGATTAAAACGCAAACGGAGTTTAAAAGCACGTTTTTCGAGAAAACCCGAAAACGTGACTTTAAGTGGTCAAACGGACCCGTAAAAATTATAGTTGATTAAATAACTATAATTAAGTATTAATGGAAGTTTAATAACCATTAAAAATAAAGAAACGAGAAAAATCCGAAAAACGGGCCCGGTAAGTGAATAGTGCCAAACCGGGTAAATTAACGAGCGTTTTCTGTAAAATCGAAAACGCTCTCAGCCTATATTAATTAGTGGGCCGATTTTTGAGCATGAATTAGCTCTCTCTCACACTATATTCTAGCTAATTAAGTGGTGAGTCATAAAGCAAATAGTTAGAAAGTGAAAAAGTAAATAACTTACTTTCCTTCCTTCTCTCTCCTACTCTTTTCCTTTCTTCCATCGTGAGCTGCCTTCTCCTCCCTTCCTCTGGCGATTTGAGCTGCACCAAAGAGCTTCCATGGCTGCTCCTCTTCCCTTGCTCCTTAAGCCACATAAATGCTCCAAAAAAAAAACAAAACACATATTTGTGTTCCTCTCATCAAGCTCCACACTTCCCTCTTTTCAAAATTTGAAAAGGATGAATTTCATTTTGATGGGTGTTGGCCATTTGAAGAGAAAAGCACACCATTTAGAAGCTTGAAGCTTCCTCTTCCATCCGAGGTAAAAATATCCAAAGAAAATGGCATTTTTCTTCATCTCCTTTTGTTGGCCGATTTTGGCATGTGTTAATGCCTTGCTTCTCTTGTTTTGAGCTACTCTCCAAGTCTCCAATGGCGGGTTGGAGCTCCTCCTTTGATTTTTGGGCAAAACCAATTCTAGGGTTTCTTAAGGTAATGTCCAATTCTATGCCTTAAGCCTTTCTTTGAATTCATGAGTGGTTGCCACAACTAAAAGAGCTAACTTGTACTCCTCATGTCCAATGGTATATTGGTCTAGAGAATGGGGGCAAGTGAGTTGCCTAGACCGATTTGGATGAAGAGAAGATGAGAAGAGGAGAAGTGTGTTAACAAGGAAACTTAAGAGAATTCAAGGTAAGAAACCAACCCTAAGTATATTCTATATGTGTTAGAATTTGGGATGGGATAATTAAATGAATGAACCCCACATGTGTTGTGGTAGCAATGTGCTTGTATAAAAATAATGCAAGTGAGAAAACATTGTGAATTTAGTGTTCGATTTAAGTGTTATGCATTTTATGAATTATGCATTATATTGTATTTGGAGAATTGATGAGTATTGGTGAACTTGTGTGTGTGCTGGTAGAACCCATGATGGGTTTGGTTAGTTTTAGGTTGAATAATGTGATGAGATGAACTTTGGGCAAGGTTAGAAAAGTAGCCAAGTTATGGCAAAATTTCTATAGAAATTGAGTGGTTTGAGCATTGTTGTGAGTGAGGAATGACCTAGAGAAGCTGGTATGTTTAGATATTGAAATGAGTTAGTAAACCACCATAGGAATGCTTGTTCAAAGATGAGAGATTTGTGCAAAAATCTGTAGCAAAAGAGGTTGTTTAAATGCTTGAAGAGTTGTAGAAAAACAAAGAAGATTTAAGGTTTTAAGAGAGAGATATGAACCTTGGTATGAGTTGTGCATTATCTTGGAAGTTTTGGAGTGGTTAAATGAAGAGAGAACAATAATGCAAGTGTCAAGAGAGGTTAGAAAATGCACAAGTGTGCATTAGTGCAAAAGGGAGAATGCAAAATTTGTGATTTCGGGCAAGAATTTGAGCAAGGGTTTTAACCCATGATTTGAAGAGTTTTAGAGCATGTTTTAAGGTGATTAAACATGTGGAAAAACTTGTGGAAAGTTTATGGAAAGATTAAGGGTGGATTAAGGATTGAATTGGGGTTGAAAAATGATGTATGTTGCAGGTTTTAGCAGGGTCCGGGACCTAGTCCATGGACAAGGACCCGGACCACCCCCTGTTTTTATGCCGAGAGTACATATCCTGCTTTGGTCCGGGACTATACTCCAGGACAAGGTCCCGGACCATGTGTAATTTTCACCCGAGAGTTAAGTTTGCAATTGGTCCGGGACTTAGGGTAAGGACCAAGTCCCGGACCACCCCCAGAAACCTACAGAGAGTATTTTAAAGGTGTAAATGATGGGGGTTTGAATGTTAATGATGTTATAAGATGTTAAGGCCGTGTTTGGTAACATGTAAAGGCCTTAAGAAGTGTAGGGAAGTGTTAGAAGTGTTTGAGAAGTGAGAACTCAAATGAACAAGAGTGAAACCAAGATAACGGGATAACAGGGTAACTACGGGAATAACATTTAATTATGTTCCGTATGATCTTAGTATTAATAATAATGTTTGAAACATTATCAGAGAGTCGTGCGTGACCCGAGCATGGTGAGATGCCACGGTAAAGTAAAAACCCGGTGAAAGGTATGATTTTCTCATGCCCCGTATGCTAACCGAGTTACTCTGATTTGTGTGTTTGTGTGCCGGCTTAATCAAGACTAAAGCATGGAAATAATCCCTTGTTTGATTATGTATGTCTTGTTGTATGTTGAATGAACTAACATACTTGTATGCCGGTGTGGTCTAACATAGTGTAAAGACCGACTCATAGTGAGTAACGTTCGGCTAGAGATCCGTAGAACGGATCGATGCGTATGATAACGAAAACATGCAAACACACACAAGCTATCGATTAAAGTATAATGATAACGCAAACATATGAACTCCCTAGAACGTGAGGAGATGTACGGGTTGAGTAAATACCCGATAACGGTTAGTAAACCTTATTGAAACAATCCACGAATAAATATGAGTGGAGGGATAAACGAACCTCCATCGAGAGGATCGAAGTTAGTCCAATAATGTAAACATATAAGAAAGGTAAAAGAGACCTAAGAGACTATGTGACTCCCTTGAGATACGGTCGACCTCTTATATGAGAATTTTACCCGGTATAAGAAAATATCCTAATGTATAATCATATGATTGTGAGGGTAACCCTTAAACCTAAGATTACCCGAAATAAGTAAAGTTCCCAAGGTCATAGAAACATCGAGAATGATGCTTCTAGACTAATATACATGATATTATTATAACTCCGAGAGAGGAGTGTACGAGAACGAGAGTAGTCCGAGAGTAGTCGGACCTAAGTAAAAGAGATAGGAACTAAGAGAGAGTTCCGTGAGCTAGTTGAACCTTCCCACCATGCTAGACCCAGAGTAGGGTCGAAACGGGGAAGTAAGACTATGCTAGAGAGCCATGAGTTTTGGCTTAAGTATGTAATAAGAGTAACAAGCGTGACGTAGGAGACCTGTAGTGTCTCGAGAATCTACAAGAGCTTGAGTATGAATAACCCAAGAGTGTGGGTGAGATAACGAGTATAAATAACCCGAGAGAAAGGGGTGAGTATATGTATGAGTAACCCGAGAGAATGGGTAAGTATAAGAATGAGTAGCCCAGAGAATGGGTGTGTATACGAATAAGTAACCCGAGAGAGAGGGAGAGGTATTGAATAAGTAAACAAGGCATAGTGAGGAATAACCCTCAATGCCTAAGAGTAACCAGTTACCACTAACAACATTGTTATGTTAGTTAGGAATCGTGTTCCGTGATTGGATGTAGATTCCTTGTGTGATATACATATATATTGTATTGCCATGATGCATGTTGTTTGATTAAAATGAACTCCATGTATATCCGACCCAAAGTAGTCGGCGTACCGCGGTTAGCACGCGGTATATGCGAATTTCATGCGCAGCGTAAGCTGACCCCCTAGGGGGAACGTTTTTAGTGTGCAGGTACTTGAAGCTGACCACCGTTCGAGAGAGTAGGACGGGGACTGCAGTGAGCATGGGTAGTTAGATTGTAATTACTTATGCGTTTGAATGAGGTGTAAGTCCGAGTATGTTATCGGCATCCGTATATTGTAGACTCGGTATAGTAGAGATATGAATTGAGTATTGTATTGTATGAAGTACTCGGTTGTTCCAGTTCATCAGACCGTTACGGAATATAAGAAAGGCCTGGTTAGCCACATGGGTGGCTAACGGCGTTGTTTCACCCCTCGTTGTAATTAGAGTTCCGCTGCGTGTGTAGGAGTAATTAGTAACGGTTTTAAGAGGTAATGATGAGATTAACGGTTGGGGTGTTACATTCGCGCTGGATAAGTTTCGACCATATCTGCTAGGAAGCAAGGTGATTGTCCACACCGATCATTCGGCCCTCAAGTATCTTTTCCAGAAAATGAATCGAAACCAAGACTTCTGAGGTGGATCTTACTTCTCCAAGAATTTAATTTAGAAGTTGTCGATAAAAAGGGGAAGCAGAACAGAGTTGCTGATCACCTGTCTAGGCTTGACATCCCTGATGATGGAATCCCAATCAACGAGTTCTTTCCTGATGAGACGGTGTTCATGATTGGCAAGGTAAAAGAACCTTGTTATGCAGATTTGGCGAACTTTCTTGCTTCTGGGTTGATTCCTCACGATTACAACTACAATCAGAAAAAGAAATTCTTATCAGAAGCCCGCCATTATATCTGGGAGGATCCCTATCTGTTTAGGATCTGTGCTGATGGTTTGATAAGGCGATGCCTTCCAGATGAGGAGATCAAGAGTGTAATAGAATTTTGTTATGCTAAAGAGGCAGGTGGCCATCATGGTTTTACAAGAACAGCTGCAAAGATATTAGAGTGTGGATTCTATTGGACCACTCTACATAAAGATGTCCACCACTTCTGTTCCCATTGTGACCCCTGTCAGAGGATGGGAAACATCTCTAGGAAGCATAAGATGCCTCAGAAAGGTATTCTTGAGGTGGAACTTTTTGATGTTTGGGGCATAGATTTCACGGGCCCTTTCCCCTCCTCCCATGGAAACCAATATATCCTAGTAGCTGTGGATTATGTCTCGAAGTGGGTTGAAGCTATTCCATGCCACACTGCTGATGCCAAGACAATGGTGAAATTTCTGAAGAAACACATATTCACCAGATTCGGGGTGCCCAGGGCAATTATCAGTGATGGTGGCTCTCACTTCTGCAACCGAGCCTTCGACTCCTTAATGACTAAATATGGGTGACCCACAAGGTGGCATTACCTTACCACCCCCAAACTAATGGTCTGGCAGAAGTGACCAATCGTGAGCTAAAATGGATCTTGCAGAAGACTGTTAACGCATCAAGAAAGGATTGGTCGGTTAAGCTGGATGACGCTCTGTGGGCATATCGGACTGCTTTTAAGACTCCTATAGGGATGTCTCCGTTCAATCTTGTGTATGGAAAAGCTTGCCATCTTCCAGTAGAATTAGAGCATAAAGCTTACTGGGCATTGAAAGCCCTGAATTTTGATCTACACACTGCTGGAGAGAAAAGAAATTTCAACTGTCTAAACTCGACGAACTCAGAGAGCAAGCCTATGACAGTTCCAGTATTTATAAGGAGCGCACAAAAGAATCCATGATCAAATGATCCATAAGAGAGAATTTCAAGTAGGAGATCTAGTGTTGCTCTATAATTCCAGGCTGCGTCTCTTTCCTGGCAAGCTGAAATCCCATTGGGCAGGACCATTTAAAGTCGTGGGGATCACTACCTATGGTGCCTACGAGCTAGAAAACAAGTCAGGAGAAGTATTCATAGTGAATGGTGCTCGACTGAAGAAGTACCTAGGCACTACCTTTTCTCAGCCTCCTGCACCAAGTGTATCCTTGATTGAAAGTTCTTATTCCATTAATTCTGTTTCTGCCACCTGTACTATAGCACCCCCTTCAAAAGCATCAAAGAAGCCACGCTCGCAATGGTATTTCAGACTGAAGAAAGCTATTGCTAGCTGCTGTGGTGGCCCTCCCTGATGCTATCTGCAAGGTCTAGCCAAAGACCATAAAGATGGGCAGCTTGGTGGGAGGCAACCCACCGGTGTGTTTCTCTTTTCGCTTTCTTGATTTTGTTGTTTATTTTACTCTATTGTTTTATTTTTGTGGTGTGTTGGCGGATAATGTGCATGCTGCAAGAACCTTGGCTCTTATCTTTCTACTAATGGTTATCTGGGTTCCACTTGAGTTCTTCTGGCTTTGTAGATCATATTTATCAACTTGCATACTTTGATGCTTAGCTGAACTCAAGTGTGGGTTGGCCTCACTACACACCCTGAGTAGACTCTGGGGAGTATTCTTACATTTTCTACTCTTGAATATTTTACATGCTCCCTTCTGATCTGCTGTGTGTAATTTCGTTCTCCTGTTGGATTGCTTGATTAATGTTAAAATTCTTTCTATGCAATGAGGACATTGCTCCACTCTAAGTGTGGGGTGGGGAAAGTTCCTTCACATTTCGCCTTTTGTGTATCTTTGAGCTCTTGCATTTATTAAAGTCTTGCTAAGATAGCTCAATTTAGAAGGAAACCATAGAGGAATTTTAGCTGGTTAGCCGATCTTGGGGTGCAAATTTTTGAAATTTTTCTGGTTTTTAATTGCTAAAATGAAGTCTTTGTTCTAGAAATGCTGAAACAAATGAGAATATTCACCATCTGAACTTTGCTCTCAGCTTTGAGCCCAGAAATGAACTGGATTGAAATGGTTGAAAAAGAACAAGGCAAGGTACTCCGCTGATCCTAAGCATGCTAATTTTAATAATATATTCGAAAAAAATGCTAATACCTTGCTAAAGAGGATTTATTTCTCATATGGATCATGAGTATGTGGCATTGAAAGGTTTGATGGAAAAAGATCTTACTTCATGCCTCTTGTCAATTCTATGGTTTGTGAAGGAAAAAGGTGGATTGGCTCATGGCTAAAGGCTAAGTTCTTATGGTTTAAATTCTCTTCTGTTAGCTATGAATGACTTCATGTTTTTAGAAAAGAAACAAATAGTGCCAAATGTGAGCTTCCCCTTGATTGATGAAGCTAGCAGTATTTTCCTCCGTGCTCTTCCTTTTCTATTGAGTTCCATTAGCTCGGTCTTCAACTTGTACTTGAGAGTTTTGCTTGAGGACAAGCAAAAGGTTAAGTGTGGGGTGATTTGATAAGTGTGAAATTGATATAGTTTTATATGCTCTAAATTCCTATTTTACGCAAGTTTTCAGGTGTTTTCTCACACTTATCCTATGTTTTTCATGATCCTTACCTTGGGCAAGAACTGATGCCAATTTATATGATAAAATCAGGAAATTATGGTAGAAATGCATAGTTCTCCTCAAGAGCTTTCCAACGCCGCAAACGGATCGAAAAACGGAGCTCAAACGAAGAATCTGCAGCCTGTCAAAGTTTGCAAAGAAAACCAAAACAAAATACACACGTCCGGATCTCTGTCCGACCCAGCCAGACCCGGACATCTCACGTCCGGATCTCCGTCCGGCCCAACTGATCCGGACACCTCACAGAGAACAACACTGTCCGGATCTGGACGTAAGTCCGGACGTGAAATGAGACGCAGATCCAAACCTTTAACTCACGTCCGGATCCGGACACAAATCCGGACGTGAGGCGAGATCCAGATCTAAACATTTATCTCACGTCCGGATCCGGACACAGATCCGGACGTCACACAGAAACAAAAAAATAAAAACGCATGCGCTGATAATCGGGCTTTCGGCGCAATTATCAGCCGACGCGGCGGTAATGCCCATGTCTCAGCATTTATTAACACGCACCCATACTCAATTAATTACCAACTCACCAACCTCACCACTAACGTATGTTTATTTCTAAGCCTATTAAACTCTCATTCTCCTTCCATTTCAATTCGTACCTGACTTGATAGTCTAACCCCTCTACTCCCTCTCTACTAATCCTCTCATTCACGACTCATTCCATCTCCATTCATCAGTCTTCCTCCATAATCTTCATCGTTCATTTACACACACAGCCCGCCTTCACACACAGCATTTAGCCGTGTCTGGATTTCCGTCCGGATCCGGACTCACCCAAAATATTGCGTCCGGATCTCCGTCCGACCCAGACAGACCCGGACATCTCACGTCCGGATCTCTGTCCAGCCCAACTGATCCGGACACCTCACAAACTCGCCCAAAATTTCCACTTTCACCCCATTTCACCAAGTTCACTTCATTGTCACCAAATCCAACTTCTCAGCCAGCATAGCTCAAGGACAAAGGGCGGAGCAAGCGGGAGGATCTTCGTAATAGATGATTTCTTCTAACTCTCTCCTATTTATGCTTTCAATTACTATGTCTAGCTAAAAGGATATACTCTAGGGGAAGGAATGTTGTAATTAGTTAAAGTCTGCATTATTTTACTACTTTATTGAGACTATTTGGATTATTCAGGTTAATGCTTTTTAAGTGCTTTTAATAAATGTCATGAATTTATTATAAGCCCTCGAATCATGTTATGATCAGATAAGGTGATTAGCATTGATGGTCCTATTAACCTGTTACCTGTGATAATTGTAATCGGATAGATTACATTAGCCACTAGGAGCTTAGTCCGGACCAAACCAGACTAGTAATTCTGTGCAATAAAACCATCTAGATATACTTGCTAAGTCAAGATTAGAACTACATGCCCTGTCTAGATGAGCTATCTGGAATTAGGACTTAATACAGAATAGATAATTGAGAATTACAAGCCAATCTAAGTCTCCATTTAAGCAGTAGAATATGCAGAACCTAGCTAGTGAAATAACTCCCTAACCTAGAGTACCGTTCACACTCCCTACTTATCACTTTAATTTATCTATTACTTATTTTCTTGTCTATTATTGATCCCAAGACCAAAACAAACCCTTTTGAATTAACGATTGTCTTAGGCTAGACTTACTTTCTCAAGTCCCGTGGATTGACACCTGGTCGCTCCTTAAAAGCTATACTATTTCGACCGGGATTTTTGCAACCCGACGGTCTATTGATTGTTGATTTCTAGGATTATTTCTTAGTTTTTAATACATCAAATAAATCCTTTGCAACCGTACATACTACGGTTCACCATTTACTTGGCTGATTACGAAATATACTATTCCTTAAGTTTCTATGCTCCTTGAGCATTGTTCACTCTACAATTAACATTATACACATACTGTGTTTACTTCTCAACCGCTTACTCCTTCGGTTTCCAACCATTGCTATAAAAGCTTCTTTATTCTTACTAGTCTAAAAAATCTCTCCTTGATTGTCCAAATTATTCCTTGGTAATAGCCACATGCTCATGATTTGATATATGCTGAGTGGAATCCTCTTTCTGAAGGGTCCGCATATTTGCCATTCTATCGGTATCACAATAGCGAGGGGTATCCCCACTCTTCTAACGAGTGGTTCGTTCTCCGCTCTATACATTCGTATAAAATGATCACTTCTCTTATTGGTGCCATTCTCGGCAATTCTTCTTGTTATTCAATGTTGGTTCTGTAACATTTAAATCTACGTAACGTAGTTGGTTCACGGCTTACAAGCCTATTGCCTCGAGCTATGCTCTTTCAGGTTGTTTATACAAGTTAAAATTCGTCCGTACGCCATCATGTGGTTTAGAAGTAATATTGGGCTCCTTGATGCGGTTGTTACATCACGCTTGCGTTCATGGAAGGTCCTTTAAGTAATATCCGGTTGCCTTTGGCATTTTTTAAGGTATCCCCTGTCAGTGGGATCCCTTCGGTGTTCTAACCGAGCGTTTATTTTAGCTCTCGTGCATCTATCATGATATTTCGTTCAACTGTTGTTGACTCCGGCACCCTTCAAGGATTGCTCTTGGGTGTTGTTAAGTTGCACCATCACATCTGGCTAATATTTATGGTATGTTGGTAAACCATGCCGCCTTGCGACTATATTCCAACTTTCATGTTTAGAGTTGTAATGTCTCCCGTTCTTGGGTAGACCATTAATGCTTCCTCTTGTGTTCTTGACCGGGTCTAACATCCTCTTTGGTGAAGAAATATTCCCGTAGTCGTGGTGATTGTTCTGGGGATTCTATCCCGTTTGTTGGACATTGGCGTGCCCATGCTAGGCATTTGCCTTACTATACTTAGGTTGGGTGTTCATTCGGCTTCCATGCATTTCCTTCGAGATCCTTGAGACATATCCAATGTCTTTACTTAATAGTCTGTGCTCCTTGCACTTTCTAACTTTTGTCATCTCCCTTAGATGGGTCCTTTGATCGCTTTATACTCGTTAGCTTAACTGCATTCCTTCCTCTTCAATGGTTCGGGGTATCTAACTGTTCTGGTTTGAACTTACTTTGCCATCCGTAGAACGAAGTTGACTACTTCCCGTGTTTCGTACACTACTAGTATACATATGTGGGGTGCCTTACTGATACATTGCTACTTACCCGACTAACCCATGAATAGGTCTATCAGGCCCGCAAGCTCCTATCGGAGAACGGTCGTCCCACATTTTGTTTTGTACACTCGTAGTGCTCATCACACGCCTAGGTGAAGTATTCTGTTGTCAACTCCTCTTATATCGTCCTATGATATATTATTGTGGTTCTTCTGGTTGGTTTAAAAAATGTGAGGGTTAAAAGAAATATTTCAGTTTTAAAAGAAAAATTTTGAGTTTGAAAGAAAAATTCTTATGGCATTTCAATGCCGGGTGATTCTGACCCAGTCCCGCTTCTCGCTGACTGGTATATCCTTTAGTACAATGGTTAGGCCGTTAAGCCCTTCCAAGATTTCGTTTTAAAATTCTTAGGATTTATGATCCTATGTTTGCTTCATTTGCCATCTTGGTACTTCACTAATCACTCGTTGGGCTGTTAAAAGTTTCTCTGAATAGTCTTGTTCTTACTGCACTTTACGCGGCAGCCTTACTGGCTCTTCCTTTGATTCCTCAGTTTGGTAATTAATCCTCTGAGTTGCTTCTCATTTGCCTTGACATGACTGTCATCGATCCGGGTGCTTCTCCACGCTCAGAGACCCCTAAGCCTTAGCTTTGTGTCGCTCCTTATTGCTCTCTCCCACGTATTTACCGTGGTTACCGAGACTTGACTTGTTTAGGCACTACTTCTATAGTCCTATCGGGGTGTATCTCGTAAAGGTTCTCGTAGCTGTTTGAGCTACGTCGGCCAGGTTTGTACCCTCTTCGGCGTTGTAGTTTTGGAGTTAACCACTCCTGACTATATCCTTAGTCCGTTAGTATACCATTAGTGGTATTATCTAGATATTACGGTCCCGAAGACTTATGTCTCGGTTTCGTTACTGCTCCTTCTCCTCCTTCCTACGTTGCACAATCAATGCTTTCCTTCTTACTGCTGCTTGTGGCCAGCCAGGTTCTCCCGACTGCTGAGCATGCCGCCTCATTGCTCCTCAATTTCGGTCTCCTTTGGATACAGTTTCTCAATTTCCCGCCATTAAGTGCTGTTTTTGTTGTTCAAACGGGAACTATCTCTGGGATTCCGGTTCTTGGAATCTACCGTATGATAGGTTCTTGTGTTCTTACAGAATTATTTCATAACTGCCAGATCGGGTTTTTCCGAGTAAGAGAGGTCTTTCCATCTCTCTGGCGTTCTTTCCCGAGTTATTATACGGGGGATGTGGAGGGCAGGTTTGATATTGTAGGTATCCAGAACACACTGGAAGTTCCTATCTAGCGCATCTCTCACGCTATCACTCAACCCTTAGCCCTAAGTCTCTAATTCCTAACTCGGTATTTCCTATCCAGTCATCAGAGCGATACTTCGCTCTAATACCACTTTTGGCGATAATATAAGGTTTGTTGTACAAGGCTTTGTTTGGCTTTGTGTTGGCTGAAAAATGAAGGTTACTTAAGGGTGAAGAAAGGCCTTGTTTGGCTGACCACATAAAGGTATATGATGGGTAATGATAAGTGATAACAAGAGAATAAACTAGCTAATTATACATATACAGTCGGTATATATATGGGGCTGAACATGGTGGTTGTACGCGAACATGTTTGGCTTGCTTTTTTGTCAAATTTATGGCCATGTGTGGTCTACTAAAAATAACATGTTACATTAGGTAATATTCTAGCTAAATATCTTAGGTTATATTAGGAAAAGAGAAGACAAAACTAACTACTCCTTTCATGTACAATCTAGCACCTAATGTACAATGTACATGTTAGGAATTTACATTTGTACATGTTAAGAATTTATTAACTTCTATGGAAGGTAACATGTAACACCCTTACCGCTAATCCCGTCATAATCCATAATCACCTCGTTAATCAACACAATTGTAGCGGATAATCTAATACAACCGGTGGGTGAAACAATGCCGTTAGCCACCCACGTGGCTAACAAGGCCTAACTCAATACAGCTTCGGTCTGATGGACCGGAATAACCGAGTACTTTACACAAATACAGATCATTTCATTTCTAACCGAGTCACATAATACAATCCTTGTTTCAATTCTCAACTATTGCGAGTCTAATGCATAATGGATACCGATAACACTTTTGGTCTTACTCCTCATTCAAATACATACGTAAATTACAATCTAACTACCCATGCTTAACCACCATCCCCGTCCTACTCTCGAACGGAACATCATCGGTGTACCTGAAAAAGAATGGGTGTCCCCAAAGAGGCTCAACACCTTTGCTGGTATGGAAGTCATGCAACCCGCTACTACCGGGCCACACTCTACTAATCTCATCTCATCTTAACATGCAGTTGATTTTATTAAATCAAAACATGAATTACAATAAACATACAACATGCTCGCATTCATACAAGTATTCAAACTAAGAATACAATCACAAAACTAACACATTAAGTTAGTTAGTTTACATTTTCTTACTCTTTAGGCTTTGAGGGTTTCTACCTCACGCCTCGTTCTTATTATTCAATACCTTATCCGTTCTCTTCGGATACTTTACTTGTTCTCTTAGTTCTTGAGACACTATAGGTCTCGTTCTCACTTTCTTAATTGTTCTTCTCTTAATAATTCTTAAGCCAATACACATGGCCTCCGGGCAGAGTCATACGCAAGACTCACTACCGGGCTTTCAAGCCTAGTCTTACTTCCCCGGTTTCGACCCTACTCTGGGTCAAGCATGGTGGGAAGGCTCAACTAGTAACCGGAACTCTCTCTTAGTTCCTACTTCTTGCACTTAGGTCCGAATCTCTCTCGGACTTCTCACATTCCCAAATACTCCTCTCTTGAAGTTATATATAATTATGTATATTAATCTAGAAGCATCACTCTCGATGTCTTCTAATGACTTAGGGAATTATCTTGTATTCATGTATTCTCAGAATTATGGGTTGCCCCAATGTCTGGAATATTTATACATTCGGGTTATCTTCTCATACCGGGTCGAATCCCCATATAGGAGGTCGACTATCTTTTAAAGGGAATTTGGTGGTCCCTTGTATTTCTTTTTACTTTTCTCATGAGTTTGCAACTTTGAACTATCTTTGTTCTCTCACAAGGGTTCTTTATACCTTTCCACTATTAACTGTTTCGTAGTTTGTCTCGTCTCGGTACTTTAAACCGTTACGGGGTTTACTAATCCCATACATCTCTCTCACGTTCTAGTGAGTTCATAGGTTGCATTATCGTTATTCTCTAATTGATAGTTCTCATGTGTGTTTTCTCTACATTCACATTATTTGTGGAACGACTCTTTATACGACTCACTAACCAAACAACACTCATTTTCGAGTTGGTCTACAACACTAAGTTAGACCTTAAAATCAAACATGGATGGTTAGCACATACAGCATGTATCAAGGCACATAACAATGCAATAAACATTTTAAATGCATTTATCTTTTTAGGCCGGCATACAAGCATACATCACACAAGCCGAGAGGACTCGACAGGACAAAAGTTGCAAGAAATCCATACCTTTCACCATGGGTTACTCTACCATGTCATCTTTCGTTCCTCGGATTATTCTCACTTCACTGATAACATTTCAAGGGGTTCTATTAACATTAAGGTAGTACGGTATGTAAACGACTAGTACACCCGTATTTAACCCTGTTGTCCCGTTGTTCCTTAACTTTGTTCATGTGCTCTTAAGTTCACAACTTTCTCATTCCCTACTCATACTTGTTTACACTCCTAAGGACCTTTACAAGTAACCAAACAAGGCCTAAACATCATCTAAAACCATTACCATTCAATCCCCCATCATTAGAACCCTTTAAGACACACTCGGAGAGATTTTGGAGGTGCTCCGAGACTTGGTCCGGACCCAAAGTCTCGGACCAATACATTTCCTAAATTTCGGAAACTTTTTCCACCTGGTCCGGGTGCTGGTCCTGGACTAGGGTCCCGGACCAACACTGATTTTCATTCTCTGGGCATTTTTAAGGGTGGTCTGGGACTTGGTCCGGCCCCTAAGTCCCGGACCCTGCTAAAAAGCTGCTATAATTACATTTTTCAACCCCTAATCCAAACTTTTCCTAATCTTTCCACATGTTTCCAAACATGTTAAAACACCTTAAACACTCCTTAAACCTCTCTAAACCAAGGTCAAACTCTTTACTTAATTCCTTGCTCCATTACATAAATTTTTATTCTCAAATTCTACACTTTGCACACTAGTGCATTTTCAAACTCCCTCTTGACAGTTTACACTTCCACTCTCAACCATTTGACTATACCAATACATCTTGGGCATTTGAATCTCTAGTTCCCAAGTTCACTCTTTATTTTCAAGGTCACACTCTTGGTTCACCTCTAGCAAATTCAAGACTTTCCTACAACATTTTTGCTATAGTTTTTGCATAATTTTCCTCACTTCTTATACACTAGCTCTTGGTTAGTGTAATCCACTCATTTACACTCTATTTTCTCCTAACCACTCTTAGGTTCTCCAACCTCTTATCATCACATTAACACTCGGTTCTCTACTAAAATTTCGCCATAGTTCACCTACAATCCTAGCATGCCCAGATGCATCAATTCTCACTTCCTAATCAATTTAACTAGCCACTACCATAAGGATCCTACCAGCACACAAGGATTCATTCAAATCTCATCAACACCACATAATGCACTAAACATAACCACTTGGCTCCAAGGCCCTTAATCATAAACAATCAATCAATGGCATAACATAACCATAATTCTCTCTCAAATCTACTAACACATTCAACTTAATTTTGGTTCAGATTTTAATTCATCTTTCTATTTCCCATCCCACAATTCTAATTTAGAATATCATCAAGGTAGATTAATTACCTTAACCCTCAATTTCTTTTCTAATCTTCTCTGAAATACCCCACCTAAGTATGCTAAGTAAACATCAATTATGATGTAGTAAGGCTAGAATGTGCCTTAGAAAGATTGGTAGACAATTTAAACCAAGGAAAACACAAGAAAATGCCTTAAGGGCAATTAGGGCAAAAATGTGCTCTAAGCTTGGAGAGACTTGGGTGAGTACCCAAATATCATGACAAGACCTTAGTAATATTCTAATGGTCATTTTAAATCAATTAGCAAAGAAAACCAAGCTTGAAAACAAGTTAAAACCACAATGTGCTTTAAGAAGTCTTAAAGCACATTTTGAGAAATTGTCTTAGAATTGAGTTTTCAGTGGCTAAATGTCCATCATTACTCTTTAATCAACATGTGTACTAATTAGTATCACATTAGGAAGCCTAAATCAATGGGAAATCAAAAATTTCAGAAATATGTGCACTAATCAGTGAATAGTGCCAAATAGTAACTAGTTTAAGTTTTAATCAATATAAGCTAATTAGTTGGTCAACAAAGACCATGACTAGCCTTAATTAAGGTAGGGGGCCAGTTTTCTAAAGGAGGGTGAGTCACCATAAGTAGTCAAATAAGGAAGAAAAGAGATAAGTAAAGAGTACTATTTGCTTTATTAAAGCAAATATCTCTTATAAGCCACCTTTTCTTCTTCTCTCTCTTCATTTCTCTTCTTCACACGATTTCTTCTTCTCTTCTTTTGCTCCAAACCGAGAGAGCTCCATCCATGGGTGCTCCACCTTCAATCACTCACTAAGTGTTCATCTTTGCTCCAAATCAAAAACTAAACACATATTTCTCTTAGTTAGGTCAAGACCTATCCTTTCTATCTTTTCAAATCCTTCAAAGCTCCATTTTGGTGCCAAGAGGAAACTCCATTGATGGAGGAAAATCAAGTTTGAAGAGCTCATTAGCTTCTCCATTCTCTTAAGGTAAAGAAAATGTAAGAAAAACCATGTTTCCATCATTCCATCTACATGGCCAAAAATTTCTACTCATGGGCCTTGTTTTTATGCCTGTTCTAGCTTGATTTATTCACCAAGGACTAGTGGAGGTCCTATTTCATTCAATGCCAAAGTCTACCTTGAGACTTCAAAGGTAATCATCCACTTTTATGCCTTAGAACACATTTCTAACCTAGGTTTTTATTCCTTGAGGTTAGTCTATTGTTTAGTACTCATATGAGTCATTGAATATTGATTAGAACATTGGCAAGGGGAATTTAAGTGGTGGCCGAGATTCATGCAAGAAGAAGGTCTAAGGAGGATTAAGATAAGCTTGAGAAAACAAGGTAAAATGCTTACCTAATGGTGGTTTAAGTTTTAAGGGATGAGTTTAGGTGGATACCAATGTGGCTTAGAGCTTACATTGTGTATTGGGTTATATAACCTAAGAAAAAGAACTTAAATAAGCTTGTGAACTTGTGACTATGGAGCCAAAGGAAATGAGTTAGTAATATAAGTTTAAGATGGACTTTAAGAGCATTATAATTACTATGAGATTGATGCGTGTATTTGCAGGTTGAAAGCTTTTATATGTGGGAAATTCAGTGTTAAGTTAAGTCATTTAAGGGCCTAAGAGCCATGTCATTTAAGAGCCTTAGTGCTATGCAATTTAAGATTATTGCAATATATTGAGTTTGTTGTGAAGGAGTTGGTTTGGGTGATGAGATATGATGAGAAGGATTTGATGTGTGTGAGATGATTGAATGAGAAAAACATGCATTTGGGCGTGATAATACTAGAGGAGTTATGGCGAAATTTAAGTAGGAAACAAAGTGTTTGGTGGTGGTTGTGAATTAATATGACCTAGGATTTACTAGGAGTCATTAAAGGAAATTTGAGTGGAAATGAGTTAACAAAGTTGTTCTTGAAGTTTAGAATGGCCTAGAATTGTTTAGGAGGGATTAGAGGTTTGGAGGGTGTATTTGTTGTACCAAGAATGTGTACTAAGGGTTTGAGTGTTCATGACTTTATTAAGGGTGAGAAACTAAACGTTGGGTGTAGTAATATACTAAGGAAGCCATGTCAAAATTTGGAGAGGGAACTAAGTGTTTAGGTGTCCTAAGGAGATTTTATGACTAAGGATGTTATAGTAAACATTAAAGGTTGTTTTGGTGAAAGTGGGTAAGCTATGGAGTTCTTGAGTAATAGGAAGACCTAGTGGTGTCTAAGAGGGACTAGGGGTTACAATGGTGAATTTAAGGCACCAAAACCATGGTTAAGGAAGCTAGGAAACTTGTACAAAGTTTGAAGAAAGAATAAGATATAATGACTCATGATGTAAGCATGTGCTAGATTATATATAGTTTTGAGAAGTTTGAGTAAAGCAAGTGAGTATGCAAAATGATGCTTGAGGAGTAGTTAAGATGGTTGTGAAGAAACACTTGGGTTAGTTGAGGTCTTAGGCAAAATCTACATGTTGGAAGTGTAAGAAACTAAGCGTAAGTGTTAGGAGTTCTTGTAAGAAATTGGGTGAAAGATCAAGGAATTAAGAATGAGTTTGGTGGATGAATTAGGAGGGTTTTAAGGTTCAAAATGATGTTTAAACATGCTAGAATACTTGTGGAGAGGTTAGGAAAAGATGGGATAAGAAATGAGGTTGAACAGAGGTCAAAAATCATCGTTCTGGACACATTTAGTGTAGGTCCGGGTTTGCAAACTAGCACACAAACCGGACCACACCAAAAACTGTCCAGAGAGTTTAGCCGTGGGATGGTCCGGGTTTGCAACCCAGGACTCAAACCCGGACCAGTCCTAAAATTGTCCAGAAAGTTTTGCGATGTATTGGTCCGGGTTTACAACCTCGGACACAACCCGGACCCATCAGAAAAGCTACAGAATGTTGAAAAATGGGGTTTTAAGGTTGGGACTTGTTGGTAATGATATTATAAGATTGTTAGGACATAATTAATGACATATAATGGTAATTAGGGGCATAAACAAGCTTAAGAAATAATGAGAAGTAAGTGGCTTTTGAGGTTAAGGTTAAACTATAAGGACTTAAGAGGTGATAGGTGGGGATCGTTGAGTAAGTTAAGTAAGTTAAGTAAGTTGAATTAAGTTAAGTGATTAACAACCTAAAACTGAATGAATGTTTTAGGACTTGGGAATTTGGACTCCGGAAGAGAGTAAGCAACCGAACGACCAACGGTGAACGGTACAGTTCTCTTGTGACCTGCTTGCTAACGAGGTGTCCCTCGGCTTGTGTGCTATTTGTTTTTGTGCTCACTAAACAAGATAAAGCATGCAACCGGAATATATTATATTTATTGTATTTGTGGGTGTGTGTTGAAAACTAACACAACATACCGTGAGAACTTACTAACCAATGTTTAGTAAGGAATTGAGTGAGACTAAGGAACGCCCCCTAATGAGGGACGATATGAACCGAAAGAGGTTAACCAACGAACATGGTCTTTAGATTACTACTAACTGGAACTTGAGTGAGGAAACCCGGGACCGATCTCCGGTCATGCATGCTAAGGAAAGGGGGTCGTTATCTATAGCAGATTCGACTTCCGATTAAGGACTTGTCTTCGGACTTGTAGCCTAGGGCCGGTTGCCGCTCAGCTCCGCTGGACTCCCGTCCAGAGTAGGTGGCATTAAGATGGTGCGGTGGGATCACCTAAATCCCAGGTTCGAATTAAGCTACAACCATTCCCCTCCAGGAACGGTTTGTATACTGAGATTAAGTTAAGTTTGAGGTTAAGGTAAGGTTAAGATAAGTTGCAACCTGTTATACCCAAATTTCAACCCCCCGGAGTGGTCTCTAAGGCATACGTGTTACAAAGGGCAAATGGTCAAAATGCACCAATGCAGGATTTTCCAAGGACATTCTCGGGATTTTCTATTTTTCATATGACTTGTTCATTATCTCCAAACACTTCCAAATATCATGGTCATTATGAAAGGTAATTCATGATTCTCTGATAATATTTATTCTGGAATTTAGCTTTTAATTCATATTATAAGCTAATTTCTTTAATAATTAACACATGAAATAGCCTCAAAATAGAAATTAAAAGGTTTCCAAAATTAAAATAAAATTGTCACATGGTTACCATGACTACATACAGTCATAAACCTGAAATTATTTATTGGGAACCTTATCCCAAAATTTAAAAGAGAAATTCAATCATTTTTGCAATTTTCTCTCTCCTCCGGAAAATACCGAAATCAAAACAAAGTGTCATGCAATTTTAACACAGGATAGAGGGTGATTTTTAGAGACTAATTCCGTTGGAATTTCGTTATTTTGACTTTCCAATAATTAGTTATGAATTATGGGAGATTCCATATTGTGCGATTTTTATCATATCGATTATTTATCAAAATAATCCGATTCCAACTCTCAAAATTCCTAAATATCATTCTTTACTTTCAGTTAAATTTTCATAATTTTTATCGGCTTGCAACATATTCTAAAATCAGATTCCCTTAGAGCACGAAATCAGTCTTTTAGATAAAGATCTTGCTCTATCAATTTGACCATGCTCTTTTTAAAAAGGACCCCCCAAGAACGAACTAGGGCAGAGGAGATCATCCCCAAAGTCAGAGAACTCAGCCGTCAACCTACTTCCAACGTTTTTGCAACCCCGAGCCTCGAATCTATACCGAAATCATCCCGAAATCACCAAAAACACATTCCTTCTTCTCCCATTGAGATTTCTAGCACCAACACACAAAAAATACAGAAGCAACCCGTGGCTAAAAATACAAGGAAGAAGGAGCCAGAAGCTTGGGTCAAAGTCGAACCGGATTGGCCATCAACGAAGCTCTCGAAGATTCCCGACGTGAAGGAACAATCAAATCCCGAAGTCAAAACAGGTTGGAATTTGACTTCCTTAACCCCTCTGATCAGAATACACTTATGTGTGAAATTTCTAATCAAATTGACTTTTTATTGCTTCTGAATTAAGGTTTGTTTGTGTTTCTGTCTAATAACTTGTTAACTAAGTTTCGTATTAATTTTGACTTCAAATTGAATTCTTTCAATCACTAACGTCTTGTATTCTTTCAGGCTACACACCCATAAAATTTGAGCCAAAAACACCTTCGGGAACAGCCTCAACGCCGCCGTCCGAGGGCTGTCCGCACCCACGGACATCATGTCGGGGTCCCGGACTCCCTGTCCGTAAGCCCGGACGCCCACGGACGGCGGCGAGATTTTAAAAAATTCAAATTTAGGTTTTCTAATAATGTCCGGGCCCACGGACAGCCTGTCCGTGGCCCCGGACTTTGCAATTTTTGTTTTCCTTAAAATTTCGACTCTTCTGTATAGTTAGGTTACTGGGGTCCGTGGTCTCGGACATGGGGTCCGTGGCTACGGACGTAAGCAAAATTCGACCTAATTCTGCCTCCGAAACCCTAGTTTAGGTAGCTTTTAAGTTCACTTTAATTTTCTGTCAAAAAATGCTAAAAAACACAAAAAAGCAGAAGCTCGCGCACTTAGGTTAAAACGACTCGTAATAAGCCGTAAATAAACCAAGTAGAGGAAAAACGACCTAGGAAGGGTAATGAAAGTAATTGAACCCTAAATAAGTCGAATATCAAGCCCCCGAACCCGAACTCTCCTTTCCTAATTTGATCTAGGTTAAAATTAGGTGGCGACTCATAATAGGTTCTAGTGAGCTAGCTTAGGTTTTAATAATTATTGTTTTTATGACAGTTATTAATCTTAGGTTATAAGTGGACCTAAAACCCGACTAAATCCCAATCAACTTAACAACATAGGATAGGGTTTAAAATCGAGGCTCACAGACTGGCGACTCTGCTGGGGACAAATTCTTAATTTTAACTTGTTTAATTTTAAGAAAGAGGGCTTACAAACGATAAATTTGACCTATTAAATACCAAGAAATAATCTTAGGGAATAATAAATCAGAAAACCGTCAGGTTGCAAAAATCCTGGTTATTGTAGTAGAGTTTATGGGAACCAGGTATCGAACGTGGGACTATGTGACAATTATCTAGACTTAGCAAAGGTTATAAATTGAGGGGGATTTTGTTTTGTTCTAAACTGTGAATTATAATAAAGGCAACAAGAATTTAATAATAGCTAACAATTAAAATAACAGAATAATAAAAGTGGTTGTGAATATGGAAGAACGGACTCTGGGTTCAGGTTTTACTCGTTTGATTAATTATGCTATTCTACCGGTTTAATTAAGAATAATTTGGCAAAATTCCTTTTATAGTCTTTAGATTTAAATCCTAAATTCTAATGACCTCGTTTACCAGAACATGCAAGGTTTGATCTAAACTCAGGCAAAACACATGTAAACGGCTAGTTAAAAGGAATATAATTTTGCATCTGAAATACTAAATTTATTCAATCAGAATAAATTCTTCCACAGACATAACAATTAATATGACCTATCTATTTATCACGGATCTGATCAAAATAGATTTCGTAAAGCAATTTAATAAACTCATGTAATTTATTAAAATGCGAGATAATAACATTAATCGTATCAAATTATAATAATTTAAAAACCGTAAAATAAAGTGCACAATTAAAACAAACTAATAATAACCATCTCCCAGAGTATAATTAATCTAGCCGGACATATTAAATAAATAAGTAGAGACAAGAGTAAAAGAAATCATCTGTTTGCTGACTCCTGCTCCGTTACTCTGACAGACCGGAATAGATTTGAGGTAGATGATAATATACGGAGAATGGTCGAGCGTGAATTTTTGTGGTGGTGGTCGAGTGATTTTGTGAATGGGTTTTGTGAATGGAGTGGAGCAAATTGGATCGTGGGTGAATGACTGGATAATTTTTAGCTTGCAGAGCGTGGGTTTATATAGGCAGAGGACATGGGAAACAGACAAGGAAGAGAAGTGACAGGATAGTGAGCTAGCTAGTAGAGGCGGTGGAGTTGGTGCAGATCGGTGAAGATTTGAGTCAGAGATTTCATCGGGGGCAGAGCAATTGATTGCAGACAGATTTAATTGATTGAGCCGGCGTCACGCGTGCAGAAATTAAGGTGGGCGATCGTCTGTAATAAATGAAGTAGCAGTTCGAATGCGGCGCCCATCGGAGAAGAAAACTGTTCGGTGTCGAAATGCGCCTCTTGTCCGCCTCGAGTGGCCTGTGTGGAGTCCGCAACTTATCAGGCGGACATGCCTATTGTGTCTGCGCTCTCTACAAATGTATTAATATTTTACACGAGTGTATTCCAATCTTGAATCGGCTTCAGATTCTTCGTTATAAGTCCGTTTGACTCGCCGTTTGTTTCGTTGGAAAGCTCGTGAGGAGAACTATGCATTTCTGTCATTATTTCCTGATTTTATCATATAAATTGGAATTAGTTCCTACCTAAAGTAAGAGTTACCAAAAAGCATAGAATAAGTGTGAGAAGGTGCGTAAAAAGTTTCATACATAATGACCAAGCACCTATAAAACTATATAAATTTCACACTTATCCAATCACCCCACACTTAGCTCTTTGCTTGTCCTCAAGCAAAACTCTCAGACACGAGTTCAAGTCAAGCGAATGAAACTCAACTAAAAAGGAAGGACACAGAAGAAAGATTACTAGTTTTTACCAATACAGGGGCATTTTTCTTTTTCATAAAACAAGAAGTCATTCAAAGCTAATAATAGAGAAACAAAACCATAAGAACCTCGCCTTTAGCAATGAGCCATCCACCTTTACATTCTCAAACCGTTAGAACGACAAGGGGCATGAAGTAAGATCTTATTCCATCATACCTTTCAATGCCACTTACTCTTGATCCATAGAGAAGATTATTATATATATTTTTTTTTTATTTAGCACAATGATTGCACATTTTTCAATTTAAGTGCTTTTAAGTTCTTTCACCACAGACTTTTCTCTCCACCCATGTAACGGCTTTGGGTCAACTATCCCAGACCTCAAGGACCTTAGGTAGCTAGGTGATGAGGCACCCCAAAGGACTTAATAACCAAGTGGACGAGGCCTGACTTTGGATCAGAATTAAAATTAAGCATGCTTAGGATCAGCGGAGTACCTTGCCTTGTTCTTTTTCCAACCATTTCAATCCAGACATTCCAAGGCTCAAGGCTAAAAACAGGGTTCAGATGGTGAGTATTCTCAATCATTTAGTATCAATAGAACATAGACTTCATTTTTAATCAATTAAAACCAGAAAAATTTAAAATTTTGCACCCCAAATCAGCTAACCAAGTATACTTCCTCTATGGCTTCCTTCCAAGTTGAGCAACACAGCAGGAGTCAAACAAATGCAAGAGAAAAGAGCTCAAAGATAAACAAAAGATAAGCTACGAAGGAGGTTACCCCACCCCACACTTAGAGTGAAGCAATGTCCTCATTGCTGGAAGAATTAACATTGTGCAAGTAATCCAACGGGAAACAAAAGTAAGACATATAGCGGTTCAGAGGGGAGTATGTGTAACAGTAAAGAGTGAAAAGGATTTAGAATACTCCCCAGAGTCCGTTCATGGTGTTGCTGCTCGTCCACCCCACACTTGAGTTCAGCTGTAGAATTGCGTAAAATTTTCCTGTAAAGAAGATTCTATACAGCCAGAAGAACTCAAGTTATTACTACTACCTCATGTGCTGCCACTCCTTAATGTAGGAAAATAAGAAATAGACTAATAACTCTTTTTTTTTATAATATTAGATAAATTATTGAAGCACACAGAAAACTGTAAAGTAAATGTAAGTAAAAAAGGATAGAGAATTCTTCCTGTAAATTGAAAATAAGTGGTGGGTTGCCTCCCACCAAGCTGCTCTGTTTTATAGTCTCAAGCTAGACTCATAAGTCCGATTAATTAGAAGAGGAAGAGGAGAGGAGTGGGAAGGTCCCACAACTTCCTAGAACTAAGTTGCGCTTTCGGAACTTATGCTTCAATCGCCATGGTAGAGACGTCTTTTTAGGTGGCGCCGACTCCGAAACAGGGAAGAAAGATCCTGCTGTACCTGGACAAAAAGAAACTCCAAGCAAGTTAGTAGAAACATCAGCGGGACAAGTATACCTTTTCAGACGGGCCCATTAACTTTGAAGGTTTCACCCTTCTTGTTTTCCAGTTCGTAGGCTCCAAATGAAGTAACCCCTACCACCTTAAATGGTCCTGCCCAATGAGATTTAAGCTTTCCTGGAAAGATCTTCAATCTAGAATTGTAGAGGAGCACCCAATCTCCAACTTTGAAGTCACGTTTCTTGATCATTTGATCGTGGAGTTTCTTGGTGCGCTCCTTGTAGATTCGAGCACTGTTGTAAGCTTATCTCTTAGTTCTTCAAGCTCTGAAAGCTGAAATTGCGTTTCTCACCAGCAGCAAGTATGTCAAAGTTCAGGGCCTTAAGTGCCCAGTATGCCTTATGCTCCAACTCAACAGGTAGATGGCAAGATTTCCCGTATACCAACCTAAAAGGAGACATCCCGATGGGTGTCTTGAATGCTGTCCTGTAGGCCCAGAGAGCGTCATCTAACCGTAGAGACCAGTCCTTCCTTGAAGAGTTTACTGTCTTCTGGAGAATCCACTTCAACTCACGATTGGATACTTCAGCTTGTCCATTTGTTTGTGGGTGATATGGTAGTGCAACCTTATGACGTACTCCGTACTTAGCCAACAAGGCATCGAATGAACGGTTGCAAAAATGTGATCCCCCATCACTGATAATTGCTCGTGGAACTCCGAAGCGAGTGAAGATGTGCTTTTTGATAAACTTGATCACGGTCTTTGAATCAGCATTCTGGCATGGTATGGCTTCACCCACTTGGACACATAGTCCACTGCCACCAGAATGTATTGATAACCTTGTGAAGAGGGAAATGGCCCCATAAAATCGATACCCCAAC
Organism: Limonium bicolor; assembly: GCA_023374045.1. NCBI lineage: Eukaryota > Viridiplantae > Streptophyta > Magnoliopsida > Caryophyllales > Plumbaginaceae > Limonium > Limonium bicolor. The sequence goes on along the minus strand of CM041779.1, from coordinate 189,217,665 downwards.
AGTCAAAAAGTTCGACTTCCAAAATGCTTTGCTGAGGCATCTCATGTCGCCTTGAAGTATTGCCCATGCGCTGACAGCTATCACAACTAGCCACAAAGGTTTGGCAGTCTTTATGGAGTGTGGGCCAATAGAATCCGGACTCCAAAACCTTGGCTGCCGTCCGATGGGATCCATGATGGCCTCCAGCTTCTCTGGAGTGACAAAACTCCAGAACACTAGGTACCTCATCATCAGGGAGACACCTGCGAATTAAGCTATCTGCACACACTCGAAACAAGTGAGGGTCTTCCCAGATATAATGGCGTGAGTCAGAAAGGAATTTCTTTTTCTGAGCATATGATAAATCATGAGGAACAACTCCAAAACAAGAAAATTAGCCATATCAGCATACCATGGCTCTTGCACCTTTTTCAAACTGAAGACGGCTTCATCGGGAAAATTCATTAATAGGAATACCGTCGTTAGGAGTTACCATCCTAGATAGATGGTCAGCAACAACATTCAGTTTACCACTCTTGTCCCTCACTTCTATATCGAATTCCTGTAAAAGAAGAATCCAACGTAGCAAGCGAGGCTTGGCCTCTTTCTGGCAAACAAATATTTAAGAGCAGAGTGGTCAGTGTGGATAATCACTTTACTTCCCCATAAATATGATCGAAATCTATCTAAGGAGAAGACCACTGCTAGGAGCTCTTTCTCAGTTGTTGTGTAGTTTCTCTGGGCATCATCTAGAGTTTTGCTGGCATAAGCAATAACTCTTAACACCTTATCTTTCTTTTGGCACAGGGCTGCACCTACTGCAAAGTCACTAGCATCACACATTTCAAATGGCGATGACCAGTCAGGAGAACAACGATAGGGGCAGCTACCAATTTTTGCTTAATTAAATTAAAAGCAGAAATACAATCTTCAGAAAATATAAATGAAACATCTTTCATTAGCAAATCAGTCAAAGGTTTAGCAATTTTAGAGAAGTCTTGAATAAACCTTCGATAGAAACCAGCATGCCCAAGAAACGATCTTACTTCCTTTACACAAGTGGGAGCTGGTAGCTTCTCTATCACTTCGACTTTTGCTTTGTCAACCTCAATCCCTTTAGCAGACACCTTGTGGCCGAGCACTATCCCATCCTTTACCATAAAATGGCATTTCTCCCAGTTGAGAACTAGGTTGGTCTCTTCGCACCGTCCAAGGATAAGATCAAGCTGTGCTAGACAAACATCAAAATCAGAACCATAGACAGAAAAGTCGTCCATAAATACCTCTATACTCTGCTCAATGAAGTCTGCAAAGATGGCCTGCATGCATCGCTGGAAAGTGGCAGGGGCATTGCATAAACCAAAGGGCATTCTTTTGTATGCAAAGGTACCAAATGGACAAGTAAAGGTAGTCTTGTCCTGGTCCTCAGGTGCAATAGGAATTTGAAAGTACCCTGAAAAACCATCTAAAAACAGTAATATTCCTGCCCAGCCAATCTCTCTAGCATTTGATCAATAAGGGGAGTGGGAAATGATCTTTCCTGGTGGCTGAATTCAAACGCCTATAATCTATACACACGCCATCCAGTGATCTTTCGTTGGGGAATGGACTCACCTTTGTCATTTATAACACTTCAAAACCTCCTTTCTTAGGAACTACCTGTACAGGACTTACCCATGTGCTGTCCGATATAGGGTAAATGATCCCAGCGTCCAGAAGCTTCAACACCTCTGTCTTGACAACTTCCTTCATGTTAGGGTTGAGCCGACGCTGGGGTGTCTGACAGGTTTGTAGTCTTCCTCCATATAGATACGATGTGTACAGAAGGCCGGGTTGATACCTTTGATATCAGCTAGAGTCCATCCGATGGCTCTCTTATGTCTTCTCAGGACTTCAAGTAACCTGCTTTCTTGCCCAGAAGTCAAAGAAGATGAAACAATGACAGGCAAGTAATTATCATTAGCTAAAAAGCAGTACTTGAGATTAGAGGGGAGTTCCTTAAGCTCAAGTACTGGAGGTTGCTCTATAGAAGGAACAGGTCTTTGGATTTCTTTATTAAGTCTCTCCAAAGGAGGGCGATAGGCTTGAAAACCTGGTTTTCCTCTCTCTACATGTGCTAGAGCTGTATTAACATCCATATTAAGAGTTTTATCCTCAACAGAAGATACAAGAATATGTTCTAAAGGTTCAAAATCTGAAAAAGTAGAAGAAAGTATAGAATAAATTCATCATCAGTAGAAAGTTCACATACCTCGCCATCCTCATCTTGCATACTTACCGACATAACTGAATGAGCTGAAGTAGAACTTAACTTCATCATCTTTTTCATATCAAACTCTATCTTCTCATCTCCGTACCTCAAGGTGATTCTGCCATCATGCACGTCAATGACCGCCTTGGCAGTACTTAGAAAAGGACGACCCAAAATGAGTGGGACCTCCACATCATCATCTATGTTTAAAACAACAAAATCCGCAGGAAAGATGAAGCGGTCAACTCCCACTACAAGATCTCGCACAATTCCCATCGGTTTATTCGGATCTGTCGGCTAGCTGGAGTTTAAAAGGGACTGGGTGAAGCTCTCCTCCTTTTACCTTCAAGAAGGTTGCATATGGCATGATGTTGATGCTTGCACCCAGATCGCACAGGCCACTTCCACAATCTATATCTCCGATAAAGCAGGGAACAATAGGAGTGCCCGGATCCTTCTGTTTTGGGGAAGTGCTCGAAGTAACGCCGTAGAGCACTCTTCTGTAAGGTGGACAGTCTCCTTGTCCTGCTTCTTCTTCCTCTTTGTTACGAGATCTTTCCAAAATTTTGCATAATTGGGCATCTCCTGTAAAGCATCAATTAAAGGTATCCGATAGTCAGTTTCTTGAATATACTTAAGAATTTATTGAATGCTCATCTAAGCACTTCTTTTCATCCTATTTGGAAATGGAAGCTCTATTCGCTTAGGAGTAGAAGAAGGTACATCAATTTGAATAGAAGATGGAGAAGGAGAAGAATTGATTGGAGCCTGTATCTCCTCAGAAACTACCAATGTGTGGGACCGAAGGCTCTGGATTCATTAGAATGGGTGATCTTTTCATCAGTTTGTTGTGCAGTCACTTGTTGTTGATTATCTTCCAGCTGCTTGCCACTTCTTAACATCACGGCTGCGCTGAGCTCATCCTCAGGTTGGATCTCTGAAGATACACCACAATTGCAAATCCTCAAGGCCTTGGCCGTCTCTCTTGGATTCTGCTGAGATTGTGATGGAAATGAGCCTGGCTGCCTTTGATGCTGGTTGTTAAGTAGCTGGTTCATCTGCTGCTCCAGATTTCTCTGGCTATTCATCAAGGATTGGTTGAGAGTTTGTTGTTCCTTCTGGTTGGTAGCCATGGAAGTAATTATATCTTGGAGCTTTTCCATCTTTTCATCAGATGCAGATTAATAGGTGGCTGGTAAGAGTTCTGGCCCTGTCCCATCTGCATCTGAGGACGAGCTTGATTGTATGGTTGCCTAGAGAAGCCTGGGGGTCCCTGCACATTACTTTGTAAAAGATTCGAATTTAAGGCATTGTTGGGATTACCATACCTGAGATTCGGATGTTGATTTCGGTTCCAGGGCTGTTGGTAATTCCCTTGCCCTACAAAGTTGGCTTCTTCAGCGATCCGTATCTCCTCCAGATAAGGGCATACTTCAAACGAGTGGTCACCACCACAATGAGAGCACAGAGCTTCAGATGAGGACGATGAAGCTATCCTTTTTACCTGCTGAGAAGGCTGACCGTTAATTAGAAAATCGTCAAATCTTTTTACTAGTGAGCTTACCAGTGTGGATTGTTGAGCTTGTGACTCTGCCATCTGCTCCATCCAAGGATCTATATTTCTTGCACCTTTGCACCCATAGTCATAGTTCTGCCACCTTCGGTGCCCCACTGACGAACTTCTTCTATGTACGTCTCCATGGCCGCCATGAATCGTTGCCGGATCGGTTGAGGATGTTTCCTCCCAAAGCTGATCTAACTTCGGCTTGATGTATATGCTGCAATCCATTAAAGAACGTCATAGCTATACAAGTGAGGTCTTGTCCGTGATGAGGACACTGTCGGAGCATCTCTTTAAAACGATCCCATGCCTCACAGATAGTCTCAGTACCTCCCTGTTTAAAAGCAAGTAAGCAGCAACCAAATTCCTAGTTCTAGAAATAGGATAATATTTTTCATAGAACCTGGTTGTCATCTCCTCCCAACTAGTGATAATACCAGAGGGAAGACAGTAGAACCATTTCATTGCTTCACCGGTGAGGCTGCTAGGAAATAAACTCATTCTAGCATACTCCAGGAGACTATCTGAGCACCCAATTGATCAATATTTATTAGAAATCGGTTGACATGATCTAGGGCGTCGTTGGGGTTGGAACCGTCAAATGTGCCTGAGGGCATCTCTCGTATGACCTTGTTTTGATGTGATGGCTTCAGATCCTTCCATTCCTTCATTAATTCAGGTGGTAGCGTAGGAAGAGCTACTGGGCTTCTTCTTGGAATGGCTGCTGGTCTGCTAAATTGCTTCATTGCTTGGCTACCGTTTGTAGGAGTTGCCATTTGTATTTCTCTTTGGAACCTCTGTTGGCGTCTGGCTAGTTGTGCGGTACGTTCGATTTCCGGGTCAAGGATTCTGTCCCAATCGAGATGAGTGTCTGACCAAGAACGAGTGTACACCATCAACAGTCTGCAAAAAAGAAAAATAGATTCCACAAATTTAAAAGTAGAGTAAAATGAATAAAAATAGATAGATACAATAATAATAGTTAATAATAATAATTTTTTTTTAAATAATAACCCAAGCTATGGACTAGACAGGAGTCTAGTCCCCGCAACGGCGCCAATTTGCAAACGATAAATTTGACCTATTAAATACCAAGAAATAATCTTAGGGAATAATAAATCAGAAACCGTCAGGTTGCAAAAATCCTGGTTATTGTAGTAGAGTTTATGGGAACCAGGTATCGAACCGTGGGACTATGTGACAATTATCTAGACTTAGCAAAGTTTAAATTGAGGGGGAATTTTGTTTTGTTCTAAACTGTGAATTATAATAAAGGCAACAAGAATTTAAATAATAGCTAACAATTAAATAACAGAATAATAAAAGTGGTTGTGAATATGGAAGAACAGACTCTGGGTTCAGTTTTACTCGTTGATTAATTATGCTATTCTACCGGTTTAATTAAGAATAATTTGGCAAAATTCCTTTTATAGTCTTTAGATTTAAATCCTAATTTCTAATGACCTCGTTTACCAGAACATGCAAGGTTTGATCTAAACTCAGGCAAAACACATGTAAACGGCTAGTTAAAAGGAATATAATTTTGCATCTGAAATACTAATTTATTCAATCAGAATAAATTCTTCCACAGACAACAATTAATATGACCTATCTATTTATCACGGACTGATCGAAAATAGATTTCGTAAAGCAATTTAATAAACTCATGTAATTTATTAAAATGCGAGATAATAACATTAATCGTATCAAATTATAATTAATTTAACCGGTAAAATAAAGTGCACAATTAAAACAAACTAATAATAACCATCTCCCAGAGTATAATTAATCTAGCCGGACGTATAAATAAATAAGTAGAGACAAGAGTAAAAGAAATCATCTGTTTGCTGACTCCTGCTCCGTTACTCTGACAGACCGGAATAGATTTGAGGTAGATGATAATATACGGAGAATGGTCGAGCGTGAATTTTTGTGGTGGTGGTCGAGTGATTTTGTGAATGGGTTTGTGAATGGAGTGGAGCAAATTGGATCGTGGTGAATGACTGGATAATTTTTAGCTTGCAGAGCGTGGGTTTATATAGGCAGAGGACATGGAAACAGACAAGGAAGAGAAGTGACAGGGATAGTGAGCTAGCTAGTAGAGGCGGTGGAGTTGGTGCAGATCGGTGAAGATTTGAGTCAGAGATTTCATCGGGGGCAGAGCAATTGATTGCAGACAGATTTAATTGATTGAGCCGGCGTCACGCGTGCAGAAATTAAGGTGGGCGATCGTCTGTAATAAATGAAGTAGCAGTTCGAATGCGGCGCCCATCGGAGAAGAAACTGTTCGGTGTCGAAATGCGCTCTTGTCCGCCTCGAGGTGGCCTGTGTGGAGTCCGCAACTTATCAGGCGGACATGCCTATTGTGTCTGCGCCTCTCTACAAATGTATTATATATATTTACACGAGTGTATTCCAATCTTGAATCGGCTTCAGATTCTTCGTTATAAGTCCGTTTGACTCGCCGTTTTGTTGCGTTGGAAAGCTCGTGAGGGAACTATGCATTTCTGTCATTATTTCCTGATTTTATCATATAAATTGGAATTAGTTCCTACCTAAAGTAAGAGTTACCAAAAAGCATAGAATAAGTGTGAGAAGGTGCGTAAAAAGTTTCATACAATAATGACCAGCACCTATAAACTATATAAATTTCACACTTATCAAATCTTAACTCGAAAATTGTTTATTTATGGATTTATTACTTTGTTTGTTTACTTTCGTGCGCACTTTAAAATTTTTGCACCCTTGAATCATATGAGAGCGAGGGTCCACGCAAACCAGTTTCACCCCGGGACCCATCTAGGGTCCCCTGTCAGGGACTCACACCTTTTAGGTGATGTGAATAAGCGGGGGAAAAGAGGAGGGTGTCGTCTAACCACACCCCCTTAATACCTGGGCCTTAGCCCCAAGCGTTTTCCTGGCAGTGCCCTTACCTAGCCCTTGTTTGGTCAGTCAAAGACCCGACCGTAGACGCACACCTTCAGGTGATGTGAAAAGAGTGGGGAAGCCCAAAGAGAATAGCGTGCAAGCCCTAATCCTTTGTGGTGGCCTGGGCCCACGCCCCAAGCACCTCTCCGGATCGATCCATACCCGGTTTGATTTAAACGTCTAGTGAGGACATGTTGAATTTGTGTGGGCCTTGTTTGCTTGTATGATCGGCCCACTACCCAGCCTAGAGATTGATAGGAGCTTCTCCTACATCAACCTAGCCAACATGAATTGGCAGCCTATTTGTTTGCGGCCCAGAGGCCCTGTTTGGTTTAACATGTGAGTCGTTCAGGCTTCGGCCCAAAGCCTAGACTTAGGTGATTTCTCTTCTGGCCCATTTTGAATTATCCAATTAGTTCTAGGCCCATAAAAGGAAATCCACCTGAACTTGAAATAACTCACAAGTCCTGAAAATAAATCTTTTTCGGCTTAGCAACCATCTTCTCTGGCCCGAAGAAAGTTAGGCCCATTTGTGATTTAGGGACCATTCCAGCTCATGTGCTTTACTTCAGGCCCAACACATTCCGGCCCAAGGGCTCATTCTAGTCTAGGTAGACTTCTTATCATGACCCTAACCCAAAACCTTAGATCTAGGTGCCATCTGTTAGGCCCAACCAAAATCACTCGGCCCAAATTCCAGTTCACATATAGAGCAATCATTCTGGCCCAAGTACCACACTCATAACTCATTCCATTTGAGCCCATAGACCAATTCATAGTTTTTGGCCCATGAGCTTCGCTCTCAATCCATAATTTCAGCCCATAGCATTTGAATCCAAGTATAGTTTGCATAATTCGTTCATTCCAGTTTCCGACTTCAAGGCCCAACAAGAGCATCAAAGAACAAATCTAGACTTCAAGGATTATCCCTCGGCCCAGTGGCCCATTCACGGTCCGTGTGATTTCTTTCAGCTTGTTTGCTCAATTCCTGGATTCAGGCCTACATGTCCGTTCCAGTCTAGGAATCACTCTAATCTATGCACTTCACTCTCAGTTTGGCGAAGACTCAGGCCCAGTTACTTCCTACATAACCCATGGGCATTCCTAGTTCAGACATTTTACAGGGCCTACTCGAAGCTTGGAAGGAAGACAATCATGGTCAATGGCGCCCCGACGGTCAACAGCTCCAGTCTTCAACACGTTGGCATCAGACTGTTCAACATCACTATTTCAGAAGTTTTCTCGATTTAATAGTTTTCTTTTCTCAATCATTCTTCTAACTTTTATGGTAGTTAGCTTCCTTTATCATTTTGGATTACAACTTTTATGTTATCTTTCCATTCGTGAATAAGAGCATAGTTCGATTTTCGTAATTTTTTGTTCATTCATTCAACAAAACAAAAACACAAAAATTTGTTTTCTTTTTAAGGGATCATAGAGTAATCATTTCCCGACTATGGAATAAATGACTTGTCTTTTGTTTCTAAAGGGTGAACATGTCCGTCCTTACACCATAGACTATCCCATAATATCCACGAAGCATTCCAAAATCCGCATCTATTTAAGTGTTGTCATAAACCCCAGGTCAATACTGGGGGCAATCTGAGTTCAGGATCATCATCTTTAATCTTTCGTTTAAGCGTGTGAACTAGTCTCTAAGTGAAATTCACGAGAGTGTCTTGAGCGGAAAAAACCATGAGTGAACGAGCGTGTCATTTTTACACGACTCCGGTGGGACCACATACAAAGGAAAATGTAAATGGCATAACTCCGACCGAAGGAGATAATTTGTAAATTTACTCTTAGACCTGCGAAAAGTAACAAAGAACGGATACACAACTATCAGGAATGACGAAGCACCTAGGTACAGCACCACATAGCCAAAAGCTTGTAAACCCTGTCATTAAACCCTAGGCACCCCCGCTGAGCCTTTCATATATCCCTTTTCGATATTATGAACTCCACAGAATCACCCAGCCAATGATGAATTACCGACCGGTGACCAAAGGAAGCGAGGAGCCCGACTCTCAGATAACAATCTAATCATTCCAAAGAAGTGATGCCGCTATCAGCATGACGAAGTGATCCGTAAATGGTCCCAAAGTGGCACAGGATCCAGAGAGCTCACATCAAAACAACTCTCATAACTCAAAACCGGGAAACACAAGAACCCGGAGGCAAAGTCAATAAAGGATAAACAAAAAGGCAAACCCGAAGTGCCTCGAAGAAATCCAAATGATGAAAAGAGAAATGGTGTAAAGGACAACTTCAAAAGTCCAAGTCCAGAAGCTCGAAAACAACGTCAACATGAAGCAGCCAGACGACTTCAAGACAAGGAAGATGAATCCGAGAGAAGACGCAAGTTGCAGCTTTGGTCACCCATTTAGGCTCCACATACCTCAAATATCCCTCCATGATCCCGTCGTCTTTCATCACACCCTATGGCCACGTTATAAGCTCTGAAGACTTCCGACTTGATAGTTGTGTGTCCAATCACGTGAAAGTAACAGATCAAATGCGTAAATCCATCAAATATCAAATTCAATGGTCTAGAGGTTATGACCATGAGCGAGAAATGAATGCAAACACCAACCACGTTGAGTGTAGGATAGGAAGCACCACATCAAAGCATAAGCCTCGACCCTGTGAGGATGAGACTTGTTCGCACGTTTAATCAAAGAAAATACTAGGGGCAATTGATCGTTCCGATCAATTGCCATGAACTCTAGCTCAGATTGTCCTAAGAAAAAATACTGGGGCAATTGTTGGTTCCAACAATTGCCATGACAATACCAATTGAAACCTAAAGCTTGAGCACCACCATCCCACCACAGGCATAAGCCCTTACCTCCACACCTCCACTACACAGGCCCACATAAGCCCTTACCTGCACATCAAACACCACAGGCCCACATAAGCCCTTACCTTCACATCATACACCATACCCCACCGGCGACATGTTCATCTCGTAGGAGATAAATTACAAGTCCGAAGTCTATAGTTAGGAGATGATAATTTCACTTTCCTTTTCACTAAACAGAATTTTCTTCAAACACTACCACGTTTGGCACCTCTTTCAACGATTTCTTGTCTTGAACAACTTTCCTTTAAGCACTTCGGTTTCATAAACCTCATCATGGCCACATTTGGCACACTTTCTAGCAATGTCTTGCTTTGGACAATTTTTGATCCTTAACATTGCACATTTTCCAACGATTTCTTGTTTTGGACAAGTTTCCTACATACACTTTGATTGTAATTTGACATGCACGTCATCATAGCCACGTTTGGCACTTTCATAATCAACTTTCATCATGATCATTTGCATAAAGTTTACCTTGCATCCGTCTGCATGAAACTCCCCATCATAGACTAGAGATACAGATTCTCACCCCGAAGATACAGATTCTTCAAAGATACAGATTCTCACCCCGAAGATACAGATTTTTCAGAGATACAGATTCTCACCCCGAAGATACAGATTCTTCAGAGATACAGATTCTCACCCCGAAGATACAGATTCTTACCCCGAAGATACAGATTCTCACCCCGAAGATACAGATTCTTCAGAGATACAGATTCTCACCCCGGAGATACAGATTCTTCAGAGATACAGATTCTCACCACGAAGATATAGATTCTTCAGAGATACAGATTCTCATCCATAGATACAGACTCTTTAGAGATATAGATTCTCACCCGTAGATTCAGATACAGATTCTCACCACGAAGATACAGATTCTTCAGAGATACAGATTCTCATCCATAGATATAGACTCTTTAGAGATATAGATTCTCACCCGTAGATTCAGATACAGATTCTCACCACGAAGATGCAGATTCTTTACAGATACAAATTCTCACCTGAGTAGAAGAACTCACCCTCAAGCTTGTCATAAGTCTTACCCACTTCCTTAGCACCTGCCACGTTTGGCACTCTCAGTCCTTAACCTTTTACACACACTTCGGAATAGGTTCCGGTCCCTAGATGCACCTAGGTCATACAATTCATCATCACATTAAGCACATTTCACTCATTATAGGTAGTCAGCGCCTTAGAATAGCTTGACATCATTACTTCATCTTATAGGTAGTCAACGCCTTAGAATCGCTTGACATTACTTCATCTTATAGGTAGTCAACGCCTTAGAATCGCTTGACATCTTCTCATTCTCACTCATAGGTAGTCGGCGCCTTAGAATAGCTCGACGCAATCTGCATATAGGGCCTTTTAAGATCCAAAATTTTGGGGTATCACTCAGGCATCAACTAGTCTTTTCATCTTCATTACAAAGCCTAGTTGACGGGGGGCAATCTGTTATACCCAAAATTTCAACCCCCCGGAGTGGTCTCTAAGGCATATGTGTTACAAAGGGCAAATGGTCAAAATGCACCAATGCAGGATTTTCCAAGGACATTCTCGGGATTTTCTATTTTTCATATGACTTGTTCATTATCTCCAAACACTTCCAAATATCATGGTCATTATGAAAGGTAATTCATGATTCTCTGATAATATTTATTCTGGAAATTTAGCTTTTAATTCATATTATAAGCAAATTTCTTTAATAATAACACATGAAATAGCCTCAAAATAGAAATTAAAAGGTTTCCAAAATTAAAATAAAATTGTCACATGGTTACCATGACTACATACAGTCATAAACCTGAATTATTTTATTGGGAACCTTATCCCAAAATTTAAAAGAGAAATTCAATCATTTTTGCAATTTTCTCTCTCCTCCGGAAAATACCGAAATCAAACAAAGTGTCATGCAATTTTAACACAGGATAGAGGGTGATTTTAGAGACTAATTCCGTTGGAATTTCGTTATTTTGACTTTCCAATAATTAGTTATGAATTATGGAAATTCCATATTGTGCGATTTTTATCTAATTGATTATTTATCAAAATAATCCGATTCCAACTCTCAAAATTCCTAAAAATCATTCTTTACTTTCAGTTAAATTTCATAATTTTTATCGGCTTGCAACATATTCTAAAAAAATCAGATTCCCTTAGAGCACGAAATCAGTCTTTTAGATAAAGATCTTGCTCTATCAATTTGACCATGCTCTTTCTATAAAAGGACCCCCCAAGAACGAAATAGGGCAGAGGAGATCATCCCCAAAGTCAGAGAACTCAGCCGTCAACCTACTTCCAACGTTTTTGCAACCCCGAGCCTCGAATCTATACCGAAATCATCCCGAAATCACCAAAAAACACATTCCTTCTTCTCCCATTGAGATTCCTAGCACCAACACACAAAAATACAGAAGCAAACCGTGGCTAAAATACAAGGAAGAAGGAGCCAGAAGCTTGGGTCAAAGTCGAACCGGATTGGCCATCAACGAAGCTCTTGAAGATTCCCGACGTGAAGGAACAATCAAATCCCGAAGTCAAAACAGGTTGGAATTTGACTTCCTTAACCCCTCTGATCAGAATACACTTACGTGTGAAATTTCTAATCGAATTGACTTTTTATTGCTTCTGAATTAAGGTTTGTTTGTGTTTCTGTCTAATAACTTGTTAACTAAGTTTCGTATTAATTTGACTTCAAATTGAATTCTTTCAATCACTAACGTCTTGTATATCTTTCAGGCTACACACCCATAAAATTTGAGCAAAAACACCTTCGGGAACAGCCTCAACGCCGCCGTCCGAGGGCTGTCTGCACCCACGGACGTCATGTCCGGGGTCCCGGACTCCCTGTCCGTAAGCCCGGACGCCCACGGACGGCGGCGGGATTTTAAAAAATTCAAAATTAGGTTTTTAATAATGTCCGGGCCCACGGACAGCCTGTCCGTGGCCCCGGACTTTGCAAATTTTTGTTTTCCTTAAAATTTCGACTCTTCTGTATAGTTAGGTTAACTGGGGTCCGTGGTCTCGGACATGGGGTCCGTGGCTACGGACGTAAGCAAAATTCGACCTAATTCTGCCTCCAAACCCTAGTTTAGGTAGCTTTTAAGTTCACTTTAATTTTCTGTCAAAAAATGCTAAAAACACAAAAAAGCAGAAGCTCGCGCACTTAGGTTAAAACGACTTGTAATAAGCCGTAAATAAACCAAGTAGAGGAAAAACAACCTAGGAAGGGTAATGAAAGTAATTGAACCCTAAATAAGTCGAATATCAAGCCCCCGAACCCGAACTCTCCTTTCCTAATTTGATCTAGGTTAAAATTAGGTGGCGACTCATAATAGGTTCCAGTGAGCTAGCTTAGGTTTTAATAATTATTGTTTTTATGACATAGTTATTAATCTTAGGTTATAAGTGGACCTAAAACCCGACTAAATCCCAATCAACTTAACAACATAGGATAGGGTTTAAAATCGAGGCTCACACAACCATTCCTTTTTAAAGGATGGTTTGTATTGTTAAGCTTAAGATTAAGGTAAGGTTAAGATGAGTTGCAACCATTCCTCTTAAAAGGATGGTTTGTATAATTAAGATTAAGATAAGCGACATCCACTCCTTATTAAAGGATGGCTGTTTCTAAGATTAAAATAAGACTAAGATTGAGGTGAGATAAGGAGGGACTAAGATTAAGAGGGAACATTACTTAAGGAGTTAAATAATTAACTCTCTAATTAAGGGAACGCATTTAAGTCGTTCGTTGTGTGTGAACTTTGATTGTTCATATTTGTATGGTTGTTTACAGCATTTACTATTATGTTGTGCATTTAATCAACCTCCATGCTATCGACAATTAGTCGTCGTAGCCACGTTAGCTTGGGGGCCATGAGGGGATCGTACCAGCATTCGTGCTGACCCCCTTTGGGGGCTGTTTTTACTACACAGGTGTACATCAGGAGGCGGCCGTCGCAAGAGTAAGAAAAGGATACAAGTGTTAAGAATTAGGTGTGACCTACGAGTTGTGCATGTACACTCGTATGGAAATTGAGTTAGTAAGATGTATAGGTTGTGAGAGGATTGTAAGAAGAATATGTATTTGGTTAAGGTTATTATGTACTAATGTTCGGTATATTCTGTAGTCAGACCGTGGCAAGGTCCTGGATTGTAAAGAATTCCACTATGACATGTTTATATATATACTGTTAAGTTGCGAGACCACATTTGGATTGAGTTGGGGTGTTACAAAAAGTGGTATCAGAGCGTAGTTACGCTCTGAAGACAAGAAATACCGAACTTAGGAGAATGATGAGGTTGAGATTGAGTTATGGGTTAAGGGTTGAGAGATAGAGTGAGAGGTGCGTTAGTCAGGACTTCCCGGTGTTTTACCGGATATCCATAGTACCTAGACCCGCCCTCCACATCCCTAACCCTAAATATGTGGAACAAACGCCAGAGAGAAGAAAGCCTTCTCTTACTCGGGGAAACCCGATCTGGCAGTTAGCTAACAGTGAGCAATACAAGAAACAACTTGTTGTACAACAGTTACGGAGAACTTGGAGGTTTTCAATGGAGCGCAACAGTGAAACAGGCGCTGCCTATGGAATACTATCAGTAAGGGAGCGGAAATTACCGGCAACATGGGTCGACATGCTACGCAGTCGAAATAACCCGCGATACCAATGGTAAGAAAAGCACTATGAGTGCAATGGATAAGAAAAGATAAGCGACATGAGTACCGGACAGCGGTCCGAGTGAGCATAACAGTGGGATAACACAAAGCATGAGGGTAAGATTATTGGAAAGTCCAGTTAGAAACGGGAACTCCAAACCCATACAATGAAAAAGGTTACAAGACCAGGCCGACATAATACGGACGACGGTGGAGACTCATACAATTGCATACCAAAATAGGACTACGATGTAGTGCCTAAAGGAGAATTATTACTTAGTAACCACGACAAATGTGTGGAGACAGGAGCGAGGATTAAGACATAAGAAAATATTAAGGGGTTCCCTCAGAAAGAGGAACGCCCTGATAAATGACAGTACTGTCAAACAATAAGGAAACTGCCAGATGGTCAGTTACCCAAAATAAGAGATTATCGAAGGAGTCCCGAGGACTACCAAAGACAAGGAAACTAGGTGAAATACCACTACCGACACACGCAGTACCGGTAGCCCATCCTGCATGGCGCACTCGCCATAGCAAGTGCTACCACGGTTAAGCTACACGAAAGCCATCATGGAAAGATAGGAGAACACTGCAGTTGTAGCATATATTAATACCGGATGGTAAATCCATAAGAACAGAAAAATAGGACCTTGGAAGGGCCTGACGGCCTGACCATGATGAGATGAGCCGACACATCAGTCAGCCGGGAACGGAACTTGGACATAATATTAGACCATATGGATGTTAGCAACAGTACAATGTACTACGACAACAACAACCGACAGTGCGGTAAGAACACCAAACCCGGATCTCAAAGAGGAACCTAAGAGATCGCTCAATAATTCGAGCAAAAACACTACGTAAGTAACAACATACACGGAATGTATCAAGAGATACAATAAAGGCAGTCGACAGAACGACTCCCAACAGGGATGAGATAAAACTCCCAGTTTGAACACTAAGAATACCAATAACAAACATTCTACAATGAAGATGTTGGGAAGCAGAAAGCAAAGATAAAGGAAATAAACTTAAGATATAACCTACCAAGGGCTAAGGACATACGAATCCCATGGAGGAAAGCTCAGAGGACTATCCCCACAGAGCGGGCATAGTCGAGCCGAACAACTGATGAATGACAGTAAACACTGTTTGTTTAACTCATTAACACCCAAGTATGATTGATCATCAACGGGTGGCATAGTCAACAGAAGTTGAACGAAGCATTGAGATGGAAGTATAAGACGACGGGATGATATCCAACTTGGACACCGTAAGGCAAACGCCTAATATGAACTTAACCTCGACTACTAAAAGACATAAGTCTAGTAAAATGACAGCATTGTCAAGACATTAAGTAACCTCAGATCACCTGAACAACTTCCCTAGCAGGAAGCAGGATGCAGCAACTTATCATGAAATCCGATACTACATTTAATATGTAACCTAACGGTGGATAGTGCTCAAAGAACCAGAATCTCATAAGGATGACCTGCAGATGAGTAAGAGTACAAATAATGAACTGAGGCATTAAGCACTAAGAGCCTACGAGCTGAGGATGTTAACCACATCAGGGCCGAGGTACAGTAAGTTGTGAGAGACCTTATTTAAGCCATGAGGAACTGCAATGTGTAGATGTGAACGGTTACAAACCTATAACTTAGATTGGGGAAGATATTACTAAGAAAGGGTACCAACGAGAATATTGAGATAATGCTAAGGACAGGAGCGGACAACGAACCATGCCTTTTAGGGTGGGGATACCTCTCCTTGTTGTGAGGCCATGAGTGGGAATGAACCCCTCAAAAAGAGCTTTCACCTATTAGAGATAAAATACACTTTATTTAGAAAATGGAAACTATAAACCCTGAGATTACCTTAGAACATACCAGATACACTGAGTAATAAGGAAGGTTGCACAGATAGACCCCATATCCAACACCCAGGATGTAAGAATTAATAATGGTCAGAGATAAACATTGTGACTGCACATTATGGCACGTCAATTAATCAATGCTCAGAAGAGCTTGTGATTCAGTGGATGACTTCTTCAGTAACCAGTTAAACTACATGGTAGATAACATCACTAAGGATGAAAGAAAGCGAAAGAAATTAGCCTACTTACGAATCTGAGATTGGAGCAGAACACCTTCGTATTAAGAGTTAACTATTTTACAGCACGGTATGACAACCGCCATACACCGGAATGAGAGAACTCCCAGTGTGTTTACACCAAGAAGGGATTGAGTATAAGGTAAGACATTAGAATAAATGAGTAGAGGTTGCACCATCAATGGGCAACATGGTAAGGGCCAACTACCACGGTAGTAGTGGTCGTGAGTACAATAGTTATATAAGGGGAATTAAGTCTTGGTGCGCGGTAAAGCGACCGTTAGGTATGAGCCGTCAAATATTGACACAGAGGCAATGAGATTTATGAGTTAAAACCAATATAAGTAAGGAAATAAGATGGTAGACGAACTGAGCATTGATGCCAGTAGTCTGGACCTGGTTAGGTAAGATTTCACAGAAAGCACCCTATCCATTCCTTAAGGAACTGGAAGTACATTACTAGTAGCATAAATATGGAAAAGAAGATAGGAGGCTCTATGGAAAGAGACCTAAGCTACTAAGAAATGAGTCAATACGAGATACAGAAAGGAGCTAGAGCATATCATACCCAAGAACACAGTAAATGGATTTCCCTTGATTGACTTCAAGAAGAACAATAAATGTTATTATGGAACGATGAAAGAGGAGATCGACAACAGAATACTTCATAATTAGCAATAGCTAAACGTGTGACGGACACTATGAGTTTACTAAAACGAGACGTGGGACAACTGCACCCCACAGGGGCTTGCAGCCTGACACGCTCATTTATGAGTTAGTTGGGTAAGTAGTAATGTACCAGTAAGGTACCCCATGCATGTAGACGAGTAGTGTAAGGAACACGGGAGGTAGTCGACTCCGTACCACAGACAACGACACAAGATCAGATAGGAGCAGCTGCTACCGCAAACAGTCGAAGAGAAGAATTCAGTTGAACCAGCAACGCAAGGGGAACAGAGAACAAATAATTAAGGACTATGAAGTGCGAGAAGCACGGATTGTTAAGTATAGACATAGGACATGTCTTAAGATGAATAAGATTAGACTATAAAGTGCAATACGCACTAAACAGTAGTTTCAGATTAAGGATCATCCTCAGACCAAAGGTCAGTTTGGGAGAACAACTTAGA
Source organism: Limonium bicolor (assembly GCA_023374045.1). Taxonomy (NCBI): domain Eukaryota; kingdom Viridiplantae; phylum Streptophyta; class Magnoliopsida; order Caryophyllales; family Plumbaginaceae; genus Limonium; species Limonium bicolor. The sequence goes on along the minus strand of CM041779.1, from coordinate 189,200,178 downwards.
CATTCGAGAAAACACTAAGAGTATGAACATAAGATCTTCAAGGAGAGTGGATAGACGAGTTACAACACATTAAGGCCGTGTATATATAAAGATAACACGTGACCATTGAGGGACCTTTAGTGCTAAACCATAAGCACGCAAGAGAAAGATCCAATACTGTAAAAAGGATAAGAGAGGCAAATAAACCTAAAACTATCAGAGTCGTGCAGCGGAAGCTAGCAGATCACTACCTTTGAGATTAGACCAAACTATGTTAAGGAAACGGTATAAGTACCGTTAAGAATCCTCGATACAGAGACTAAGTCATTTCTCATCGAATTATAAGTAAGATAGATGACATGAAGCTAGAATGCTTGGTAAGAATTAGACATCTTGAACTTATGTTCAAGGATGATATAATGTTGATTACGTGGGCGTAATCCATTTTAAGGGGGGTAGAGCGAAAACCGCTTAGCGTATGTTGTGTACTGAGTACATAAACTACGGTATGCATAGCACAAAATAATTTGAGAATATGTTTTACATAAACATTTTAAGATAAATCATGGTTATTGCACACAGAAGATGTGAATACCATACATATTAAGTACCTATCTTGTTAACTCCGGTGTGAGTACAAGTTAAGAGAATTAAGGAAGAGGTTTAAGGAGACTTAAGGAATAAGGAATATATGAGGTATAAGTCGATATGAGACTATGTGTGAGATAAGAATAAGATAACATTATGAGATACAATTCGATATGAATATGAGGAAGGAAACTGTAAAGCTATGAGATATAAGATGGTGAGAATTGGTATGGGACAGTATAGAACTTAGTAGGAATTTAAGTCTTGAGGTAATTACTAAGAGATGAATTTGGAATGTTTGATGGACTGAGTCCACACTTTGGAGATGTATTGATTATGATTAGAAGAACTAAAAAGATAGAAAATTGGACATGAGTGAATTATCTGATGTTTGAAAATGGACGTGGGAGGTGGAACTTGATTTTCTAGGGATCAAGGGAAACCGAACACAAATTGGAGGGAAGGATAGTTCGACACTGATGCTGATCACATCAGGGTTGGATGATTCCTGAAACTCCCTACCAGTGGTCACAATTAAATCACACTAAGGATTTAGAGGAATTATTCCTCACATGACCTCGTAAAAAGGATTACCTTTTTACTGAGTCTCGCCCATGAAGTCGAGGACGCACGAGCCTTTGTCTTCGGACCGGTGACGTGGGGAGAGCAGCGTGTTTTGTATTCTGGCCCATGGTGACGAGGATGAATGAGCCATTGTCTACGGACCGGTGACATGGGAGAATAAGTTGGAAACTATGTGAATGTTTCAAGCATCAAAAGAAACAAAAAGAATTTTGAGTGCTATACATGCTTAAGCATGTTGTGTGATATTTAAGTATAAGAATATGGCGGATCTAATGATCCAATGAGATTAAGTATACATAAGTATGATCTATATGATCTAAGGAACGAGGTAAGACATGTATTCTAATAAGATAAGATGCATGGGAACTTTGGGGACAAAGTTCTTTTAAGGGGGGTAGATTGAAATACCCCAAACCTAAGTATGCTAAGTAAACATCAAATTATGATGTAGTAAGGCTAGAATGTGCCTTAGAAAGATTGGTAGACAATTTAAACCAAGGAAAACACAAGAAAATGCCTTAAGGGCAATTAGGGCAAAAATGTCTCTAAGCTTGGAGAGACTTGGGTGAGTACCCAAATATCATGACAAGACCTTAGTAATATTCTAATGGTCATTTTAAATCAATTAGCAAAGAAAACCAAGCTTGAAAACAAGTTAAAACACAAAATGTGCTTTAAGAAGTCTTAAGCACATTTTTGAGAAATTGTCTTAGAATTGAGTTTTCAGTGGCTAAATGTCCATCATTACTCTTTAATCAACATGTGTACTAATTAGTATCACATTAGGAAGCCTAAATCAATGGGAAATCAAAAATTCAGAAATATGTGCACTAATCATGAATAGTGCCAAATAGTAACTAGTTTAAGTTTAATCAATATAAGCTAATTAGTTGGTCAACAAAGACCATGACTAGCCTTATTTAACGGTAGGGGCCGGTTTCTTCTAAAGGAGGGAGTCACCATAAGTAGTCAAATAAGGAAGAAAAGAAGAGATAAGTAAAAGAGTACTATTTTGCTTTATTAAAGCAAATATCTCTTATAAGCCACCTTTTCTTTTTCTCTCTCTTCATTTCTCTTCTTCACACAATTTCTTCTTCTCTTCTTTTGCTCCAAACCGAGAGAGCTCCATCCATGGGTGCTCCACCTTCAATCACTCACTAAGTGTTCATCTTTGCTCCAATCAAAAACTAAACACATATTTCTCTTAGTTAGGTCAAGACTATCCTTCTATCTTTTCAAATCCTTCAAAGCTCCATTTTTGTGCCAAGAGGAAACTCCATTGATGGAGGAAAATCAGGTTTGAAGAGCTCATTAGCTTCTCCATTCTCTTAAGGTAAAGAAAATGTAAGAAAAACCATGTTTCCATCATTCCTTCTACATGGCAAAAATTTCTACTCATGGGGCCTTGTTTTTATGCCTTGTTCTAGCTTGATTTATTCACCAAGGACTAGTGGAGGTCCTATTTCATTCAATGCCAAAGTCTACTTGAGACTTCAAAGGTAATCATCCATTTTATGCCTTAGAACACATTTCTAACCTAGGTTTTTATTCCTTGAGGTTAGTGTATTGTTTAGTACTCATGAGTCATTGAATATTGATTAGAACATTGGAAGGGGAATTTGAAGTGGTGGCCGAGATTCATGCAAGAAGAAGGTCTAAGGAGAAAGTTAGATAAGCTTGAGAAAACAAGGTAAAATGCTTACCTAATGGTGGTTAAGTTTTAAGGGATGAGTTTAGGTGGATACCAATGTGGCTTAGAGCTTACATTGTGTATTGGGTTATATAACCTAAGAAAAAGAACTTAAATAAGCTTGTGAACTTGTGACTAAGGAGCCAAAGGAAATGAGTTAGTATATAAGTTTAAGATGGACTTTAAGAGCTTAAATATAATTAGATTGATGGGTGTATTTGCAGGTTGAAAGCTTTTATATGTGGAAATTCAGTGTTTAAGTTTAAGTCATTTAAGGGCCTAAGAGCCATGTCATTTAAGAGCCTTAGTGCTATGCAATTTAAGATTATTGCAATATATTGAGTTTGTTGTGAAGGAGTTGGTTTGGGTGATGAGATATGATGAGAAGGATTTGATGTGTGTGAGATGATTGAATGAGAAAAACAATGCATTTGGGCGTGATAATATACTAGAGGAGTTATGGCGAAATTTAAGTAGGAAACAAAGTGTTTGGTGGTGGTTGTGAATTAATATGACCTAGGATTTACTAGGATTCATTAAAGGAAATTTGAGTGGAAATGAGTTAACAAAGTTGTTCTTGAAGTTTAGAGTGGCCTAGAATGTTTAGGAGGGATTAGAGGTTTGGAGGGTGTAATTTGTGTACCAAGAATGTGTACTAAGGGTTTGAGTGTTCATGACTTTATTAAGGGTGAGAAACTAAACGTTGGGTGTAGTAATATACTAAGGAAGCCATGTCAAAATTTGGAGAGGGAACTAAGTGTTTAAGGTGTCCTAAGGAGATTTTATGACTAAGGATGTTATATATTAAACATTAAAGGTTGTTTTGGTGAAAGTGGGTAAGCTATGGAGTTCTTTGAGTAATAGGAAGACCTAGTGGTGTCTAAGAGGGACTAGGGGTTACAATGGTGAATTTAAGGCACCAAAACCATGGTTAAGGAAGCTAGGAAACTTGTACAAAGTTTGAAGGAAGAATAAGATATAATGACTCATAAGGATGTAAGCATGTGCTAGATTATATATAGTTTTGAGAAGTTTGAGTGAAGCAAGTGAGTATGCAAAATGATGCTTGAGGAGTAGTTAAGATGGTTGTGAAGAAACACTTGGGTTAGTTGAGGTCTTAGGCAAAATCTACATGTTGGAAGTGTAAGAAACTAAGCGTAAGTGTTAGGAGTTCTTGAAAGAAATTGGGTGAAAGATCAAGGAATTAAGAATGAGTTTGGTGGATGAATTAGGAGGGTTTTAAGGTTCTGAAATGATGTTTAAACATGCTAGAATACTTGTGGAGAGGTTAGGAAAAGATGGGATAAGAAATGAGGTTGAACAGAGGTCAAAAATCATCGTTCTGGACACATTTAGTGTAGGTCCGGGTTTGCAAACTAGCACACAAACCGGACCACACCAAAAACTGCCCAGAGAGTTTAGCCGTGGGATGGTCCGGTTTGCAACCCAGGACTCAAACCCGGACCAGTCCTAAAATTGTCCAGAAAGTTTTGCGATGTATTGGTCCGGGTTTACAACCTCGGACACAAACCCGGACCCATCAGAAAAAGCTACAGAATGTTGAAAATGGGGTTTTAAGGTTGGGACTTGTTTGGTAATGATATTATAAGATTATTAGGACATAATTAATGACATATAATGGTCATTAGGGGCATAAACAAGCTTAAGAAATAATGAGAAGTAAGTGGCTTTTGAGGTTAAGGTTAAACTATAAGGACTTAAGAGGTGATAGGTGGGGATCGTTGAGTAAGTTAAGTAAGTTAAGTAAGTTGAATTAAGTTTAAGTGATTAACAACCTAAACTGAATGAATGTTTTAGGACTTGGGAATTGGACTCCGGAAGAGAGTAAGCAACCGAACGACCAACGGTGAACGGTACAGTTCTCTTGTAACCTGCTTGCTAACGAGGTGTCCTCGGCTTGTGTGCTATTTGTTTTTGTGTGCTCACTAAACAAGATAAAGCATGCAACCGGAATATATTATATTTATTGTATTGTGTGTGATGTTTGAAAACTAACACAACATACCGTGAGAACTTACTAACCAATGTTAGTAAGGAATTGAGTGAGACTAAGGAACGCCCCCTAATGAGGACGATATGACCGAAAGAGGTTAACCAACGAACATGGTCTGATTACTACTAACTGGAACTTGAGTGAGGAAACCCGGGACCGATCTCTGGTCATGCATGCTAAGGAAAGGGGGTCGTTATCTATAGCAGATTCGACTTCCGATTAAGGACTTGTCTTCGGACTTGTAGCCTAGGGCCGGTTGCCGGCTCAGCTGCGCTGGACTCTCGTCCAGAGTAGGTGGCATTAAGATGGTGCGGTGGGATCACCTAAATCCCAGGTTCGAATTAAGCTACAACCATTCCCCTCCAGGAACGGTTTGTATACTGAGATTAAGTTAAGTTTGAGGTTAAGGTAAGGTTAAGATAAGTTGCAACCATTCCTTTTTAAAGGATGGTTTGTATTGTTAAGCTTAAGATTAAGGTAAGGTTAAGATGAGTTGCAACCATTCCTCTTAAAAGGATGGTTTGTATAATTAAGATTAAGATAAGCGACATCCACTCCTTATTAAAGGATGGTTGTTTCTAAGATTAAAATAAGACTAAGATTGAGGTGAGATAAGGAGGGACTAAGATTAAGAGGGAACATTACTTAAGGAGTAAATAATTAACTCTCTAATTAAGGGAACGCATTTAAGTCGTTCGTTGTGTGTGAACTTGATTGTTCATATTTGGATGGTTGTTTACAGCATTTACTATTATGTGTGCATTTAATCAACCTCCATGCTATCGACAATTAGTCGTCATAGCCACGTTAGCTTGGGGGCCATGAGGGGATCGTACCAGCATTCGTGCTGACCCCCTTTGGGGGCTGTTTTTACTACACAGGTGTACATCAGGAGGCGGCCGTCGCAAGAGTAAGAAAGGATACAAGTGTTAAGAATTAGGTGTGCCTACGAGTTGTGCATGTACACTCGTATGGCAATTGAGTTAGTAAGATGTATAGGTTGTGAGAGGATTGTAAGAAGAATATGTATTTGGTTAAGGTTATTATGTACTAATGTTCGGTATATTCTGTAGTCAGACCGTGGCAAGGTCCTGGATTGTAAGAATTCCGCTGTGACATGTTTATATATATATATTGTTAAGTTGCAAGACCACATTTGGATTGAGTTGGGGTGTTACATCTCCTCTCTCTCTTTCTTGATTAAATCGTTCATGGGGCATTGCCATTGCCTAACACTCTAGACCAATACCCAAGGGAACACAATAAGCCATATTAAACTCTTAAACCCCTTGGAATAACTCTAGAATTCAATGGAAGTACTTAAAGCACAAAAATTAGGGCTTACCTTTGGAAGCTCTAGAATGGATTTTTGTCATGAATTGAAGAAGGGTTCCCACTAAGAAGTTGTAGCTTGATTCAAAGCTCATACAGGAAAGAAAATGAAACACTTGAGAAGCCAAAATCGGCCTAGCCAAGAATGGGAGAAAATGAGTTTCTCTTGAATCTTTTTACCTTAAGTGAGAGAGGAGGCACCCAAGCTCCAGAGAATGTGATTTTCTCCTTCTATGGTGCTATACCCATGGAGATGAACTTCAAGCTTTGGGAATTATGAAAAGGGAGAAAGATAGATCTTGATGAGAGGAGCAAGAATCTATGCTTGGTTTTCGATTTGGAGTGGTGTATCACCTTGGGCAAGCTTGGAAAGTGAGGAAGCCATTGGAGGGGCTTCAAAACTGTTCAGCCAGAAAGAGAGGAAGGGGGAGACGGTTGGGGAAGGAAGAAAAGGTGAGAGAAGAAGAAATGAGAGGAGAGAATGGGGGGGGGTTACTATTCTACTTTTCACTTTTTGCTTTTTGACTTCTTTTGACTAATTAGTTAGTTATTAATAGAGAGAGGAGAGTGCTGACTCACTCAAGAAAACCGGCCCCCACTAATTAATTAAGTTGGGAAGTTTTCATCTTTTTACAAGAAACGCTCATTAAATTCCCGGTTTGAGCATTATTCACTAACCGGGCCCGTTTTCAGGATTTTTCTTGTTTCTTAAATTTTAATGGTTCTTAAGCTTCCATTAATGTTTAATTATAGTTATATAGTCAACTATAATTTTTACGGGTCTGTTTGACCACTTAAAGTCATGTTTTCGGGTTTCTCAAAAAACATGCTTTAAGGCTTCATTAACGTTTTTAACCCACTATATGGATCCGTTTCTTCGGGAATCGTTCCCACATATTATTTAGGCGTAATTAAGCCCTAGGAATCCATCTAGGACCCTAACCAAGGTTGTATACCTCCTATGGTTGCGTAACGCTCATTTTTACATTTTACGCTTTTTAAGCGTTTTCTCTTTTCTTTTGGCTTTATTTTCTTCACCAATATTCTTTAGGCACTATTAGGCCCTAAAATGCATATTAGAATAATTTAATCCCCATATTTAGGTTCTGGGTATTTCATCAAGAATCCCTGACATTTTTGCAGATAGAAATGTTTGGAATGTCATCATGTTCCATTGGTAGAAATTATCTTTTTACATGGTCCTGGTTCCATGACTCATTATCAGGGTTCATGAGTTGGCTAACCATCTGAACATTTAAATTTGGTGGGTGGGGTGAAATGGGTTTGGCTGGGTACGTAGTTTTTTGGGATTCTTGGGGCACTACTAGGAAAAACAATTTACATATGGCAAATTCCGTAGGTAATCAAATTTACCAACGGATTACCGATCAAATGTCCCTCGAAATTTCCATCGTTATTTAATTGGTCGGTAAATACCTACGGAAGTCTCAGCGCTTGTTACCGATGGATTACCTAGGTAATTACTTATGGAAATTTCGTCAGCATTCCGATGCCACATCAGTGTTTCCCACACATTCACATTGTCGTAGGTAAGTAGGCAAACTTAATATCCGTAGGTAATACTTTACCTACGGATTACTATAGAACTTTAAACCAACCATTTTATAGAAATTCCGTAGGTAATCCGTAGGTAAAGTATGGCCTATGGAATATTTCCGTGTCAAAGTTTTACCTACGGATTACCTACGGAACTTTATACTAACCATTTTTATAGACAGTCTGTGGGTAATCCGTAGGTAAACTTTTACCTACTAAATATTTCGTAGGTAATACTTTATCTACGGATTACCTACGAAACTTTATACCTACAATTTTGATGGACTTTCCATAGGTAATCCGTAGGTAATATGTAAGTATTTTAAATTATATTTTATTTTGCATTTATTGATCATATTTAGTTTATATTAAGATTTATTCTTCATTTTAAATATTAAATTATAAATCTACATTAAATAAATTATAATTATTTTCAATATTTCATAATTAAAACTATTAAACAATAAATGTTAAAATATTCAATAGGCATGGAACTATATATATATTATAAAGCACAACATTTAGAATATTAATTTCATAAAATTGAAATATTTAATACGTATATATATATATTACTCATTTTATAAATCCATAAATTAATATTCAACATCGTAAATGCAACAACGTTAAAAACATACTGATAAAAAAAAAAAGTTCCTCAAGTTTACAATATTTGTACGTATACCAAATCAGTGATCACTCCGAACTATCAAATGTCTCACTATCTCCACCCACCATAGATTGCTGCAAGTTCCCTCCCGGTGGAACCTGAGCGTGTGATGAAGATGGTGGGGCATGAGATACAGTCTGTGTCTGTGGTTGAAATACCCCTAACATTCAAATAATTAAATAATGATAAATAAGTATTATTTAGGGGATTATTAAACCCTAAAGGAAGTATATAAACATTTAGGCGTTAAAACGCACCTAAACTCCTTAAGGTCAGAAACGTGCGTTAAAGCCCGACCTTAAGTTAAACAAGTTATAAGCTATAAACTTCATGTAAAGTTAATCAAGGATCATTATATGACCCTTAGAACACAGGACCTCATCTAAAACTGAGTGAAAATACAAAATGCTCGGGAGTTCCCTTAAAGGCCCGAAAGTCCCGGAGATACTTTTTAGGGTAAAGTAAAGCATTACACTTCATTCCAAATGCACCATAACACTTTATTAAACATATAAGGAAGTCCTCCTCACGCTAAATTCTCAGTTAAACGTAAAGTGCTAGGAGATGCCTTATGGAGGTCCCATAAACCCCTGGGAATGCCCCGGAGGGGTGCCGAGGTGGTACTAAGAACCTATAAAATTAATTCTTAGAGTTCTAACATCATTATTCAACATTCTAAAGAGAATTCTCAAGCTACTTCCTCAAAAATAAAAAGTGCTCGGACGAATTTCTTAACGCTCTTTTTTTGCCTCGGTTAGCTTGGGAGTTGTGTTTCGAGTTGATATAACCCAATATAACTCAATGTAACACCTTAACATATTATTATTGACTATAAAAATGTGAATAAACACTTGGAACTCATAGCGACTACTTAATTTCCAGAATATCCTTAAAGCACAAAAATGCACCTTCGGGTGTCACAAAAACGTGTTCTACGCAATTACCTTGAAGTTTTTGAGGAGCCACGAGTTTTTAATATTAAAGGGGATAAATTTAGCATCTAAATAAATTAATTCCAGTAATAAATTCATAGTACAAGTGGGGGCGATTTTATCATCAAAAAGGTACCTAAAATCAGCATTTTTACCTTAAAACTTTCATCATTTACCATAGTATAAATGTATCAAATAAATTCTGGAACCTATTACACATATTAGTATGATCTTAGTACAATATAGTGTAACAAAAATCAAATTAAAAATCAATCCCATTTGACTTCCATAGTAGGCACCAATTAGGGTGTCAATTGGCTAGATTTTAGCAAAAGAATTTGTCTTATGGATGATGACTCACCTTATCGCATGCCATGTTGTATTGTGTCAAATTATTCAGTCAAATGGGAGCCTCATTACCGATTACCTACAAGGAAAAAACAAGAAGAGATTAGCTTTTGAAAAGCAAGGGAATTAAATACAACTAAAGTAGTTCTAGATTCCAAATTATACAAGTTGCAAGTGTACAAACAAAACAGCCCATGTTCTACCTATTGAGGCTGCCGATTTTATGCATAAACAAGGGAGATGTTTGCTGTCTTCTTGGTCAAATTATACAGCCACCTAACTATGTACATTCCATTGCCTAATACAACAAAAATCATGTGTCTTGTAGCAGCACATGGTGGCCGAAATTGAGCAAGAAAAAAAGACTTAATTGCCTTATAAAAATTAAACTAAGACACCTAGCTAATCTAGCATGTCCTCATGTTTCAAAAGGCAGAGAAAACAGAGTCTATACACACATATTATCCGTAAGACAACAAGAGACAAGGCAAAATTGACATGATATTCTACTTAGAAAATTCAAAAGAAAACATCAAACAAGACATTCTTTCTTCTTTGTCTTGTGGCCGAAAACAAGCAATGATACAGGGCATTTATGAGCCAAACAAACAATGATAAATACACAAAGGAAAAGATTAGTCAAATTTGACATTAAATTATCAAAAGAAAAATTCCTTCCATTCTCACCTTATTTCCTACGTGAGCCTTCATTCTTCCTTTGCCCACTCCATTGCCGATTGGTAAGCTTCCAAACTCTCTCTTCTCCTTCTTCATTTGTTAGTTAATTCCTTAGAGCTTCAAAGCTCCATTAATGGTGTTCTAAGTTCTAACACCATTTTAATGTAAATTCCTAGCATTTCTCATCAAGCCTTGAAGCAAAACCTTCCTAGGACAACTAAAAGATTTCGGCTTCAATTTAAACACCAAGGGAGTTGTCTTAAATCAACATAAATCCAAGGAGCATCCAAGATCATCTTAAGGTATTTTTCATGCTTGAAAATCCTTAAGACTCATTTATGTGTATCCAAAATGCTACATCTTCTAAAGCTATTTTCTTCATCAATTTCATGAAGGAAAATTGATGCTCCATCCCTCCTAGAAGTGCTGAAAATATAAGGTAAAATACCTAAGGTAAATCCTTGGAAAACTACTTATAAATCTACTTAAGATCTTTGTTAAGATCTAACTCCTAAACCCCTTCCTCTCTTGCATAAAAACCGAAGTGGAACATCAATCTCCATTGGAGGAAGCTTGGGAATTCAAGAGGAGTGCAAGTACTTAACCATCCTTTATTAAGAGTAAGTTTACTAAGCAAACCTTTATTGTTTTAAGCTTGTTTAAGCTCTTAAAAATTGTATAAAAATTATGTACACCTTCTTAGGTGTTTAAAACCGAAACTATATGGTAAAGTATACCAAAAATATAATTTAAAACATATATGGTAAGCTTATTACCTTAAGACACATTTTAGTGTCACAAAAGTTACCTAGGCTAAATAAATTTTCATACATACCGAATTGTCTAGGGGAAATATGCTCCTTTTTGAGCTAAAAATCAATCTAAGACATTACAATAATTTTTACATGAGTTATATGACTCATATGAATTTATGTATAATTATTATAAGTTATAAATCAAGTTTTAGAAATTATATGGTGATATATTATCATTGCCAAATTCAAATGGTGAAGAATAGATTTTAAGGAGCTAAATATGTATATAAATACATACTATGAATTTTGGGTAAGTAAAAAATAATTACTAGTGTTTAAATGACCAGTTTAATAAGTTATGTGGTAAACATATAATTTTTAGAAAGTTTGGAGTAAGATATGTAATTACCGAGAATAAAGTGTGTCCATGGCATAATTATAATATAATATAGTGTGAGAATTAATATTATGAATTTTGGTTGAATTAAATAAGTGTTTAGTAGTTAAAATAACAATTTATAAAGTTTTGGGGCTATTTTGTAATTTTGGAAAGATTGGTGTAAAACCGAGAATCATATAAGTTTATGTGTATATTAATGTATTAGGTATGAAATTAGACTATGGTCAAAGTGTTGACCGAAAACTTTGAGTTAAAATGATTTATGACATGAAATATTAAGTTTATAAAAGTTTTGGAGTGATTATGTAATTTGTAAGAGTTTAAATATAAACCGAATTTTATATGGGGCGAAATCATAATTTGTGAAAACATAAGTGTTCACTTGGTTATTAAGGAAATTAAATAAAACTATAGTTTATAAGTGAATATATATTTTATATAAAGTTTTTGGGGTTAAAATGTAATTATAGAAAGTTATTTGTCAAGACCGAAAGGTCAAGGGTTGATTTTGGTAATTTATAAAAGTTAAGGTGTTCAAATAATAATTACCGAATTCATAGTGATGGTTTGGTAAATTAATTAATTAAGGAAATAAAACTATGTAATATAATGTATTTTGGAGTATAATGTAAAGTTATGGAATAAAGGTGGTTATAATATAATAACCGAAAATTATGATGTGTTTATGGAATTAAAAATATTTGTAGGTCCTATATGGATATTTAGGAAATTTAGAAAAGGAAATTATGATTTAAGGATTTATGAAATTAAAACTAAATGATATACAAATACAAGTAACTTCTTTTTGTAACACCCCTTCCAACATAAACACACTTAACAACAAACTGCAGCGGAATACACACCTCTCCAAATAACATAACTCGTTGGTGTTACACGCCGTTAACCACCCACGTGGCTAACAAGGCTATTACATACACAGTGTACCGGTCTGATGGACTAGATTCCCGCGACTACACATTATTATCCCTTTGCTTTAACAACACAACATACACATACCTTCCTGCTGTACCGAGTATTTATAAACTGATGCCGATAACAATTTCGGTCTTACTACACCTACTGTATATATACACTTAAATGATTACCCATGTACAACGACTACCCCGTCCTACTCTCGAACGGCTTCCAGCTCTTCGTACCTGAAATAAGAAAAGAAGAGAAAGGGTGGCCCCCAAGGGGCTCAGCACCTTTGCTGGTATGGTAATCCGCAGCCCACATGCTACCAGGCCACGCACAACTAATTGTCGTCTTAGCATGCGGTTGATTATATTTAAATCATGCATGCAGCTGTAAACACACAACACATAACATTTCGCCTCAATGGGCTCAACAAACGGATAATACATCCTTACTTGATAAGTCACTCATGGTATTCATTATCCCTAGAGTGTTCCTCCCCTAATGGAGCTACTTCCTTAATAGACGACACTTACCCTTAAATCGGGTTATCCTTAAACGCCTCTTATCACAAACTGGGATTCATTTCCATGATCCACACACTCCATATCTTACAACAACATAACATTCCTCACATAACAAAACATAACAAACTTTTCACGTTACAATGTGTACATAATAACATCGCAACCGATATTGCATCATAACAACAATACATAACATAACGGGTACGGTTCCCCTTATGAACCGGCCCAAACATTGTTAGTTCACTTGTAGGCTAGAGAATGTTGCCAGTCTCATGATAAGCTCATTACATAACTTGTTACCGTCTCGTTAAATGAACGGATAACTTAACATAAGGTGTCTCGGATATAGTGATCCAAGCACACCGAACAAACATAACATAGTATGCCCCTGTGGGCCGACGTGAGTCAGTAATAGCCTTGGTTAAGCTAAAGGGAAGGTTGGGAACCAAATTGGAAAACAACCATAACATACAGAGAGGATCGAACCTGATATGACAACGACCCCCATACTCACACGCGTGGCCGGAACAGACCGGACTCCTCACTTCCCCCGTTAGCACTTGTTAGAACTTCAACATCGAACTTAATTAAACAATCATGACATAGGGTTAAGTCTTGTTAGACACACACACAAGGAAAGGAGAGTCATACATTCATACACAAACATCACACACAAACATCACATAACTAACTCACGCATAATCGTGGTTAGAACGTTCCTTAGGTCGGAAACGTTATCACCGGATACCGTTCTCTTACGTTAACCTATTAGTGGTTAATTAGCCCTTCAAGCGCATTCGAGGTTACTGGTATCGGCACGTAAACATACAACAACAATAACGACTGTAAACTCGTTTCATGACTTATCTTACAACGTGGCAAACACACAGAAAAACACATTGGCATACAAGCCGGTGTAATCCGGTAGGACACAGGTTGCAAGAAAACCATACCTGTCACAGGAGTCCACTTTACCACGTCCACATATGTTCCTCGAGCAATTCTCGAATAACTGATAACATTACATGTACTTTTATTAACATCGGGGTAGCATGATTACTTAATGTCTAATGCTTATAACCTTTCCCCTTTATCTTAGTTACACAACTTCACTTTTTAACTTGTTTTACTTTTACACTTTAATACGTCTTTTCCCCCACTAAATTGTAATTATAACTCACCTAACATGTCTTAAACAACCTTATAACATCATTACTAATCAATCCCCATCATTACATATCATTTTATAACCATAAACAACATTTTGGTCCGACCGACTTTATCGACCGACCTTGCATAAGGTCGGTCCATTCAAGAACACTTTACCGTCAAAATTTCTACTCCGACCGACCTTGTAAGTTCGGTCGCATGTTCGGTCCATTCCGAGAGTTTTCTTCCCTTTGAAAATTCAGCCCGACCGAACTTGCCAAGTCCGGTCCCATGTTCGGTCGATTCCAGAAACTTAATCCGTACACAAAATACAAGCCCCGACCGACCTTGCAAGTCCGGTCCCCAAGGTCGGTCCATTCCAGAAAACTAATTCTCGCAGGGTAAACTGGACTCGACCGACCTTGGCAAGTTCGGTCGCAAGGTCGGTCTGCCCCAGACCTTTATTTTCCATTGCCCATTTAACTCCAAACTTCACCTCATATATCCTAATATGTCCTAACCTCATTTGGGCACTTCAAACACATCTCTTAGCCATGTACTAAACTCTTTAAATCACACACCAAAAACCATCTTATCATTCACAAATTTCTTACAAAATTCTTAGCACTTGGAATGTTTCTTCCTTAAGATTTCTAAGTGGTATTTCACCAATAATGACCACTATACCAAGGTGTTTCCTCTACACCTTAACATCATCTCTCAAACTGCTTTTCTTACTAACTAAATCTCCTTTTTCCCATCTTACCCAGGCATCACTTCTTCCTTGTACATCACATTCCTAATCCTAAAACAAACTTCTCCAAGACTTAAATACATTCTCAAAACAACACATTGAATTCCTAGAGCTTCCAAGATAATACCTAAATCCTTGTATCACTCTAAATCACCTTAATGCATGTTTCTTTCACTAGAAAAACACTTGTTCACCTTTAACACTTCCTAGTTCACCAAAACTTGTTTAAATCACTTAGAACTTCTTATACATTTTCCAATTTGGCCATAGCTTCTCTTGTATATACTCACATCCAAACACTTAGGTTTTTACCTTATTTCATTCAAGAACACCTAAAATCCATCAAACACATTTTATACACAAACTTCACACATTTAGCACTACATCACAATATAGTGCATAAGCTTAAATTGCTTGGAACTTAGGCCCTTAAATAACATGGCTCTTAGGCCCTTAAATTGCATAAACCATAAACACTGAATTTCCCACATAAGTAATGCCTTTGACCTGCAAATACACTCAACATCACATATGCCCCTTAATAGTTTCCTTGAGAGCATTTTCTAGGTCATTCACCTTTGGCTCCTTAGGTATTTTATTAAGTAAATCAAGCTCATTTTCCTAAGGCATTTAAACTACATTGAGATAGCTTGTTTACCTCTTTTTCCTCACAACTTGTTTCTTGATTCCTTGTAAAACCGGTAGGGTGCTTGGTTGTTTTTCAACTTCTAAGCAATGTACACATAATAGAATGAGTATTCAAGCATTATGCTTCATCTCATTGTAAACCCTAGTTACATATATTGTTTTAACACATTAAGGTAATGTTTTACCTTGGAATTGGAAGAGAGATTGAATAAGTATCAAGAGAGGACTCCTCCTAGCCCTTGGAAGATTCAAATGAAGCTAAAACAAGACAAGAGAAGACACCATTACAAGGTGCATTTTCGGTCAACACCAAAAATGAAGGAAATGGAGTTTTCTTTGGTTTTCCTTACCTTGAAGCAAAGGTGATCAACAAGGCATAAAAATACAAGCTCAAGCTCCTTCCATGGAAGTTCTCCTTGGCACCGAAATGGTGGTTTTGATGATTTGAAAAGACAATGTTGTAGAGCTTGCTCTAACTAAGAGAACGGTGGTCTCGGAATTAATTCGGACCATGGAGTTAGGAGTTACAGTGAAAGGAGTTGGAAATGGTGAGGCTTTGCTGTAGCATAACCGATGGAGCTTGAGAGAATGGAGGAAGGAGACGTGTGAAATGAAAGGAAATGAAAGAATGAAGATGAGTTCTACTTTTGGAAGATATTTATGTATGTTGAGGTAAATAGTTCTTTTGCTTTATTACTTTCCTTAGTTATTTGATTGACCAAGTGTGGTGAGTCACACATGGAGAAACCGGCCCCCTTTATTACATGAGGGGTATAATAGTCTTTGTTGACCAATTTAATTACTTATAACAACATATGTTACACTAGCTTATTAAAGTTACTATTCATGAAAACAAGGCACATAGAAGTGAAATTTTGATTTCCCATTGATATAGACTTCCAAATGTGAACTATAGTACACATGTTAATTAAAAGAGTAATGATGGACATCTAGCCATTCAAACTCATTTACAAGACAATTTTTCAAAACGTGCTTTAAGACTCCTTGTAAAGCACATTTTGTGTTTTAACTTGTTTTCAAGCTTGGTTTTCTCTGGTAATTGATTTAATATGTTCATTAACATATTTATAAGGTATAGGTATGACCATTAGGTCTTATACAAATTTATCCCAAGCTTAGAGCACATTTTTGCTCTTATTGACTTTAAGGTATTTTCTTGTGTTTTATTTGGTTTAACTGTCTACCAAGGTTTCCTAAGGACTTAATTAGCCCTATTAAATCATAATTGAATATTATTAAGTCTTGGTAGGCTCTTTGGGTCCTAACCAAGTTCACTCCTAGCTTAGAGCATTTTTTGCTCAAGCTGTGTCTTAGTGCTTTATTGCATTTTACTATGGTTTAAATTATTCACTGATGTTTCTAAGGAACTTTTTAGCCTTTACATACCATAGTTTTAATATTTAAACCACATATCAAGGTTTGGGGTATTTCATACTTGTAAAGGAAATAATAATTGTATAAGGGTGGTTGTAGTTAATAAAAGACATGAGAATAATATGTCCATGTGTGACATGTAAATACAATTTGAGAGTTTATAGATATATTATGTCACTAAGACAAATATAATCATGTATCATGAATAATACATGTGCATAAAATTTATACAGTTAAGATTATCAAATAAATCAAAAAGGAAATGAATATAAGGGATTATGGGATTAAAACTTTGGGTACATAGTTATAAGGAATTTAAATATAACCAATTAATATTAATTGGGGTTAAGTGGAGAATAACAAAGAAATTATAAGAATATTATGTCCCTGCGTGACATATAAAAATAATTGAGAAATTATAAAGTTGTTATGTCGATTAGACAATTATGAACACGTAATATAAATAGTACATGAATATACATGTATATAAATTTATACATTAAAGGATTTGAAAATAAATCACAAGAATAACAAATAAGTTATACATCCAATCATAAGGTAATTAAAAGAAGTTACCACATAATAAAAGTTTTAAACATTAAGACTACATGTATGGAAATATGTAAATGCCTTAATTAATAATAAGGATAAGAGGTTAAAGGAACTACCTAAGTATAAGAAATAAACCTCACATAAAATAATGAATATGAAATCGTTTCATGAATCAATAAAATTACTATACGAGAGTTACATAAAGTAACGCTCTCAGTTAATCCTATTCCAGGACTTTGTTTGACTAGAAGTTGACCGGGAACTAAATAAGTACAGTCTACGGTGAACGGTATGGAATTCTTGCAGTATGCTAGCTACTGGATTACACCGGCTTGTGTGCTATTTGTTGTTTGAATTAACGACCAAGATAATTGTTGTAAAATGTTGTATTACTCTTGTGCACCGTTGTGTTACTTTATGTGCGTGATGCTACTAACTGTAACGTGTATGTCCCACGCATATAACAGTACATTACCAGTGGATTAAATACCTGCGTTTTATCATACTGAGAACTTGTACTCAAGTTTCTCACTGACTTCACTTTATAACAGCGTCGTTATCCTAAACGTGATAATTGACAATACACATTGTGTTCTTGATTAACGTCCCTATGTGACACCTAACAATTCTATACTACGAGAACGAGGAGCACAGTTGGATCTGGTCATGCATGCTACAGGAGTTGTACCTGTCACTGGTCGTCTCCTGTTCAATTTACGTCGCGACGGGAGTTTTTGGTGCGCTCTTTGTCCACTCACCGGGACCGTACCAAAACATTATCAAGTTGGGAGGAAGACTTCATTTCTCTCGAGGGTACGATACCCACCTCTTTAAGTACAGGAGTTAACTACGTTATCTTTGAGGGAATTATTACCCACCTACTCGTACGAGAGTCCCATCTCGTCTAAGGGTTTATCATACCCGACCAATTTACTCTATGAAGATGGAGTTTAACGAGGTCACTATACCTCCACTGCTGTGAGGTACTCTTTATACAAGTTAATCCCATTGTGAGGATCTGACTACTAGTAAACAATTACAGACATCTAACTTGACTTTCTGAAGTCTTGTTCTGTGTGACATTGTTATCCTTATATGGATGCTTGATATGATTATGTTATGATGCTTATTTACGTCTTTACAAAAATGACTTGCATGTATTCGACAAAGTAGTTGGTGTGGCCCAGTAGCTTGTGGGCTGCACGTTTTTCATACCGGCAAATTATTTTGCTGAGCCGTTTCATGGCTAACCATTTCCAGGTACCTGAAGAAAGAAGAGATTACCCGACCGAGTGTAGGTGGGGTAGAATTAAGATAGGGATTATAATTACCAACATCAATTTACAGTACTGTATTTTTACTATTGGTTTTGTTATTTTAAGCGGTTTGTATTCAGCACTCAGACCGTATCATTTGTAAGTTGTATTGGAGTTAGCCTTATTAGTCACATGGGTGACTAACGGCGTTGTAGCACCACCCGTTTTATGTATTTATTCCGCTGCATTTCCAGTTATCTTTGGGAGCTATCATCGTACAGGTTGTGGAGTTTCGGGTTAGGGAGTTACAAAAAGTGGTATCAGAGCGTAGTTACGCTCTGAGATCTGAATACAACCGAAATTAGCCTTGGGATACAGGGTGTGTGATAGAACAGTGAGGAATAGTAAGTTAGTTCTTACTTGGTCCGCCGAAGGGCGTTAACAACTGTCCAAACTTACAGTAACTACAAACTATGACCTGCCTATAACGAGCAGATGTCATGAAAAGGATACATTAATTAACTCAAATACTTAAGACTACCTGAATTGGCGAAAGGGTTTGCTGAAGATAGTACGACACCAACTGTCACCCACAAGGGAAGCTGACGATGAATAACAATGACGCCATACCGATGATAACCAGAAAGGCTGACAACACCGCCAAGTATACAGTGACGATGGAGTAAAAATATATCTCAATGGACGTAAACTGCGTGATGATCCAACCTGCATGGCGCACTTGCTACAACAAGTGCTGCTCCAGTAAACCAAATAAAGGAGAATGAAGACCTACACGTAAAGAGCAAACACTGAATTTTATGGGATACCCGGGCACTGAGCTTACCGCCCAGTGCGGGACTGGAAAATCTTACAATCCCTTATTAACTTCGCGAGAAGATCATGCGAAACCTTGAAATATGACTATCAGTATAGTCGTACAAAAATAATCAATGATAATATCAAGAAAATCAGAACAAAATCTCACTATATATAACCAAACATCCAACATAAATAAACACGGGATGTAATACCTGCTCAAATACCAAGGGTCTCAGCTAGTATCATTACAGTGACAATGTTGGACTCCTTATAAACAGTAAGAAGAGAACAAACTTTAAATTTATATTTTCAGAAGTCAGGGGAAATACTTAATTAGCAATGCCAAATGCTACATATATATATATATACATATAATTGGGAGGTTATTAACCTAAAACTTTTGAGGAGTATCGATATGTTGCAGGGAGTTAAGTATCATAAAATATACCTACCCTACTTTGAGGCACATGTCCTACACTATCCTTATGGATCTATACGAGCACATGTCCTCTATGACAGCTCAACTTGTGATTGCAAGTAAGAGCGCACGAGATCAAATAAAGTTAACCTCTATGTAATACAAAGTTTAATATGAACATGGTAGCAAATAACACTCCTTGACACTAGCAATGGAGGCAGTGTAAGTTATATTGAGACTTTAAATTCATATATACACTACAAGTGAGTGGAAGTTAAACATAAAGGTAGGAAAACATACCCCTTGGCTTGTAACAAGTGTTTTACACACGTGAAGTTTCCTAACGTTATATACCAATCTCTATGCTTTTAACCCTCTATTTATTACACCTAATTGACTTATTTTTGAAAGCCATGAAGGTTGTGGATTAACCACGTTTCTAAGAGGTATAAACCAACAATAAGCTTTGATTTCCTTGTCACTAAACCGTAGGATTCAACTGGAAGTTCTTAGTATGAAATGTTACAAACCATTAAAAGATAATTGACCTAGGTTGAACATATGGTTCACCTGATTGATGGAGTTTAAATGGAGTAAGGAAAACCAAGCTTTAAGGCGAAGGAAATAATACTTTATGAAACCAAAGTTGCTGATCGAGTTATAAAAAAAAATTGGAGTCTTATCCCAAATTTAATAACAACTATGGCTTTTCTGCTTCAAGAAATATATATATATAACCAAATTGTAGGCAATAATCAAGCCCTGAAACGTTAAATACTAGATAAAGCCTTTTAAAAGAGAAGAGTATGTTTCAAGGTATCCAAGTCCATAACTGAATTCTTTGCTTGTATTATGGGTTTAAGAGTCAAATGATTGATGAAATAATTATTAGGCAGTAAGCGTCTAGGTGTGTAATAAAAATCTATCTTTTATGCCAAGAGGAAAAGCTGGAGTCCCCACTGAATGATTTGTTCAAAGGAACTTAGTTCCGGGAATCAAGGAATACGCTAGTTTCAAGTGTAGGTTACAACAGTTACTAGAGTAGTTGTATAACAGTCAAGGAAGAATGTTGTAAACACCATGTCACAAAGTTCTGAGAAGATAAAATTTGGAAATTGACAATTATGTGATTGTTTGATATTTGACGTGGAGGTCGAACTTGATCCTGGTCAGATCAAGGGAAAACCAAACACAAAATGGAGTGGAAGGATAGTTCAACATTGACGCTGACCCCGTCAGGGTTGGATGATTCCTGAGACTCCCTACAAGTGGTCACCAATATCTCTGTGATAAGTAAATGTTTGTTCTTAATTCTAATATAAAATCTGTCTAATAAAGCATATGAGATGTGGAAGATGTAAGTTAAGAGTTAATTTGTCCAGGTTATCCTGAAGAGATTAAATAGCTAAAACGACTCCGTGTATGGCGAAAGATAGTTGACTGTGAGGGAAATACTAACTATTATTATTACCATGAGCCTTGATAAGTTAAATATGAGATCAAGAGACATTTACCTATAAAGAGAGTATTCTCATGCTACCTTCTAAGTTATGGCCATATTGCCATCTGAAGGGAAAGATCGACTTCACGTCTTCTTTACGAATTCAAACCCAGTATACGGTAGAATACATATTGTAGAAACAGTATACAAATACTCACATGAGTTAATTCATAAACCGCAAGAACATGTAGAATTGCGAGAAAACTGTACCTTGTTAGAAACCTTAACGGGAACCCTACTGTGGTATACCGGATGGACAGACGATGGTAATCGTGTATGTACTACCGACAATTGGTGAATCAATAATAACAAGAAATCTTTCAATATTATACATAAGATGCACGGCTCGACCGTAGCTCATACTATACATTGAAAACGAAAACCGAATATGGTGATAGTAAACTAAAATACCAGAATCACAAGATGATGATCTGAAGATCAAAGAGAGGAATTTTTAAATGCCTCAGCATTAATACATGACCCGAACGCCGACAACTACAACTACAAGAGGTGACGAGTGGAAGACAAATTTTGGACCAACAAGAATACTACAACCCTACAGCTACAACAACTGAACCGTTGAATGCACCAGCAACATCGACAGAGATGATGAACCTCACTATTTGGACGCTACCACTATCAATGGAGAATATGTATAGCAAACCAATTGGGTAAGGACCCGTGGAAAGATGATTGCTTCAACTAAACGTGCGAGAGCTTATGGACTTGACAAGAAATAATCCTATATTGGACAGGTAAGTAGTAATATATCAAGAAGGTACCCCACAGGCGAAGACAACTCGCGTGAAGAACACGGGAAATAACCAACACTGTAACTGAAGACAATAATGGAAACTCTGTCAAGAGCAAGTCGTCGACCTCAGTAATATTGATGAGAAGAATCTCAGTGGAATCACTGTCATAAGCAGCTATCAGAAATAAGCAAACAAGCGCAAAACAATCAAGTGAAACTCGTGAAGAACTCAATGATGAAAAATCAAATGGAAGGCGAACTGTATTATAGTATATGCCACGTAGAGGAAGAACCTCGTAGTAGATTTACCCAAAAAGGATACTAGAAGATACATGACATGCACATGAGCATCACAGGCTGGGCAAACCTTACAATATTATTGGCAGCCCGGCGTACAGTAATAAGATACAAAATGAAGGATATCAAGCTATGCTGCAACTAACAGTTACTTCATGACAAGATAATCAGGAGCAGTGGCATAACGCGGCACATCGATCCGACAATCTAAACAAGACATGGAATAATTTGGCAACAAACAAGATGGAAGATCACCTTCACCCATACATACGGGATTCAAATATAAAAGCATAATAATGCAAATAGAGCATGTTTGAGAATACACAGATTTTTAGGGGCAATACCCTATAAACGGACAGAAGTCCAGACAAGATCAACAATGATAACCAAACGAAGGAAATGATGAACAAACTCATCAACCATACATACGTACATAAACAAATTTAAACATACCACCTATGAAGCGCATTTAAGACTATTCCAGAATGATTAGACATTATTTAACCAGGGTTGCGCAGCAGAAGCGTGGTGGTCCCATCAGTTGGAATTATCTACTGAGTCCAAGGGGAATGCACAACGTATTTCACGTATCTTAACCAAAATAAAAGTCTTACAGCCGAGGCTATTTTTTTCAAACTAATCATAAGTTCAAAATAAGAGTGAAGATTCCTTCACTATTTACCGACTAGCTATACTAGTCTAGGGTACGTGGGCGTACCCCTCTTGTCAGGGGGAGAGCCTACTACGTTTTAGCATTTTTAGCATGGAAGTACACTTCCGTTGTACTGTTGCACTGTGATTTGTATGTTTACAAGTATGACTTTGTGATTCTATGAACTCTTACTTGATGATGTGTACTACGTTACACTGGAATGAATGAATTGTGAGTACTATGTTACACTATATTGAAGCTACTTTGTTACTACGTGATTATGTGTACTACGTTACACTATATTGGAATGACTCCGTGTTTACATGATCTGTACTATACTACACTACTATGAATGAATTACGTGCACCACGTTGCACTACACTAAAGTTATTTTTGGTGATGACCTTTCATGCTCATTATACTGTATGTTATGATTGAATATATACTACGAACTGAAAAGTAGTGAAACTTGGGACTTGATCCCTAAAATAGAACTGAGTTGTGGATGCTTAGTGGAACTTGATTCCCCACAACCATTTGAACTTAGATATGAGACTTCGGGGGTGAAGTCCTTTTAAGGGGGTAGATTGAAATACCCCTAACATTCAAATATTAAATAATGATAAATAAGTATTATTTAGGGGATTATTAAACCCTAAAGGAAGTATATAAACATTTAGGCATTAAAACACACCTAAACTCCTTAAGGTCAGAAACGTGTGTTAAAGCCCGGCCTTAAGTTAAACAAGTTATATAAGCTATAAACTTCATGTAAAGTTAATCAAGGATCATTATATGACCCTTAGAACACAGGACCTATTCTAAAACTGAGTGAAAATACAAAATGCTCGGGAGTTCCCTTAAAGGCCCTTAAGGCCTGAAAGTCCCGAGATACTTTATAGGATGAAGTAAAGCATTACACTTCATTCCAAATGCACCATAACACTTTATTAAACATATAAGATGAAGTCCTCACGCTAAATTCTCAGTTAAACGCAAAGTGCTAGGAGATGCCTTATGGAGGTCCCATAAACCCTTTGGAATGCCCCGGAGGGGTGCCGAGGTGGTACTAAGAACCTATAAAATTAATTCTTAGAGTTCCTAAAATCATTATTCAACATTCTAAAGAGAATGCTCGAGCTACTTCCTCAAAAAAAAAAACAAAGTGCTCGGACGAATTTCTTAACGCTCCTTTTTGCCCCGGTTAGCCTGGGAGTTGTGTTTCGAGTTGATATAACCCCATATAACTCAATGTAACACCTTAACATATTATTATTGACTATAAACAATGTTTATAATTCTTGGAACTCATAGCGACTACTTAATTTCCAGAATATCCTTAAAGCACAAAAATGCACCTTCGGGTGTCACAAAAACGCGTTCTACGCAATTACCTTGACGTTTTTGAGGAGCCACGAGTTGATAATATTAAAAGGGGATACATTGAGCATCTAAATCAATTAATGTAGTACTAAATTCATAGTACAAGTGGGGCAATTTTATTATCAAAAAGGTACCTAAAATCAGCATTTTTACCTTAAAACTTTCATCTTTTACCATAGTATAAATGTACCAAATAAATGCTGGAACCTATTACACATATTAGTATGATCTTAGTAAAATATAGTGTAACAAAAATCAAATTAAAAATCAATCCCATTTGACCTCCATAGTAGGCGCCAATTAGGGTGTCAATTGGCTAGATTTTAGCAAAAGAATTTGTCTTATGGATGATTACTCACCGTATCACATGCCATGTTGTATTGTGTCAAATTATTCAGTCAAATGGGAGCCTCATTACCGATTACCTACAAGGAAAAAACAAGAAGAGATTAGCTTTTGAAAAGCAAGGGAATTAAATACAACAAAAGTAGTTCTAGATTCCAAATTATACAAGTTGCAAGTGTACAAACAAAACAGCCCATGTTCTACTACTATTGAGGCTGCCAATTTTATGCATAAACAAGGGGGATGTATTGCTGTCTTCTTGGTCAAATTATACAGCCACCTAACTATGTACATTCCATTGCCTAATACAACAAAAATCAAGTGTCTTGTAGCAGCACATGGTGGCCGAAATTGAGCAAGAAAAGAAGACTTAATTGCCTTATAAAAATTAAACTAAGACACCTAGCTAATCTAGCATGTCCTAATGTTTCAAAAGGTAAAGAAATCAGATGTCTATACACACATATATTACCGTAAGACAACAAGAGAACAAGACAAAATTGACATGATATTCTACTTAGAAAATTCAAAAGAAAACATCTACCTACCTTTGTCTTCTTCTTTCAATTATCAAACAAGCCATTCTTTCTTCCTTGTCTTGTGGCCGAAAACAAGCAATGATATAGGGCATTTATTGAGCCAAACAAACAATGAATAAATAAAGGGAAAGATTAGTTAAATTTGACATTAAATTATCAAATGAAAAATTCCTTCCATTCTCACCTTATTTCCTACGTGAGCCTTCATTCTTCCTTTGCCCACTCCATTGCCAATTGGTAAGCTTCCAAACTCTCTCTTCTCCTTCTTCATTTGTTAGTTAATTCCTTAGAGCTTCAAAGCTCCATTAATGATGTTCTAAGTTCTAACACCATTTTAATGTAAATTCCTAGCATTTCTCATCAAGCCTTGAAGCAAAAACCTTCCTAGGACAACTACAAGATTTCGGATTCAATTTATACACCAAGGGAGTTGTCTTAAATCAACATAAATCCAAGGAGCATCCAAGATCATCTTAAGGTATTTTTCATGCTTGAAAACCCTTAAGACACATTTTATGTGTATCCGAAATGCTACATCTTCTAAAGCTATTTTCTTCATCAATTTCATGAAGGAAAATTGATGCTCCATCCCTCCTAGAAGTGCCGAAAATATAAGGTAAAATACCTAAGGTAAATCCTTGGAAAACTACTTATAAATCTACTTAAGATCTTTGTTAAGATCTAACTCCTAAACCCCTTCCTCTCTTGCATAAAAACCGAAGTGGAACATCAATCTCCATTGGAGGAAGCTTGGGATTTCAAGAGGAGTTCAAGTACTTAACCATCCTTTATTAAGAGTAAGTTTACTAAGCAAACCTTTATTGTTTTAAGCTTGTTTAAGCTCTTAAAAATTGTATAAAAATTATGTACACCTTCTTAGGTGTTTTAAACCGAAACTATATGGTAAAGTATACCAAAAATATAATTTAAAACATTTATGGTAAGCTTATTACCTGAAGACACATTTTAGTGTCACAAAAGTTACCTAGGCTAAATAAATTTTCATACCGAATTGTCTAAGGGAAATATGCTCCTTTTTGAGTTAAAAATCAATCTAAGACATTACAATAATTTTTACATGAGATATATGACTCATATGAATTTATGTATAATTATTATAAGTTATAAATCAAGTTTTAGAAATTATATGGTGATATACTATCATTGCCGAATTCAAATGGTGAAGAATAGATTTTAATGAGCTAAATATGTATATAAATACATACTATGATTTTGGGTAAGTTAAAAATAATTACTAGTGTTTAAATGGCTAGTTTAATAAGTTATGTGGTAAAAATATAATTTTTAGAAAGTGTGAGGTAAGATATGTAATTACCGAGAATAAAGTGTGTCCATGGCATAATTATAATATAATATAGTGTGAGAATTAATATTATGAATTTTGGTTGAATGAATAAGTGTTTAGTAGTTAAAATAACAATTTATAAAGTTTTGGGGCTATTTTGTAATTTTGGAAAGATTGGTGTGTGTAAAACCGAGAATCATATAAGTTTATGGGTATATTAATGTATTAGGTATGAAATTAGACTATGGTCAAAGTGTTGACCGAAAACTTTGAGTTAAAATGATTTATGACATGAAATATTAAGTTTATAAAAGTTTTGGAGTGATTATGTAATTTGTAAGAGTTTAAATATAAAACCGAATTTTATATGGGGCGAAATCATAATTTGTGAAAACATAAGTGTCCACTTGGTTATTAAGGAATTAAATATAAAAACTATAGTTTATAAGTGAATATATAATTTATATAAAGTTTTTGGGGTTAAAATGTAATTATAGAAAGTTATTTGTCAAAACCGAAAGGTCAAGGGTTGATTTTGGTAATTTATAAAAGTTAAGGTTTCAAATAATAATTACCGAATTTATAGTGATGGTTTGGTAAATTAATTAATTAAGGAAGTAAAAACTATGTAATATAATGTATTTTGAGTATAATGTAAAGTTATGGAATAAAGGTGGTTATAATGTAATAACCGAAAAGTATGATGTGTTTATGGAATTAAAAATATTTGTAGGTCCTATTTAGATATTTAGAAAAGGAAATTATGATTTAAGCATTTATGAAATTAAAACTAAATGATATACAAATACAAGTAACTTACTTGTAAAGGAAATAATAATTGTATGAGGGTGGTTGTAGTTAATAAAAGACATGAGAATAATATGTCCATGTGTGACATGTAAATACAATTTGAGAGTTTATAGATATATTATGTCACTTAGACAAATATAATCATGTATCATGAATAATACATGTGCATAAAATTTATACAGTTAAGATTATCAAATAAATCAAAAAGGAAATGAATATAAGGGATTATGGGATTAAAACTTTGGGTTACATAGTTATAAGGAATTTAAAATAACCAATTAATATTAATTGGGGTTAAGTGGAGAATAACAAAGAAATTACAAGAATATTATGTCCATGCGTGACATATAAAAATAATTGAGAAATTATAAAGTTGTTATGTCGATTAGACAATTATGAACACGCAATATAAATAGTACATGAATATACATGTATATATTATTACATTAAAGGATTTAGAAATAAATCACAAGAATAACAAATAAGTTATACATCCAATCATAAGGTAATTAAAAGAAGTTACCACACAATAAAAGTTTTAAACATTAAGACTACATGAATGGAAATATGTAAATGCCTTAATTAATAATAAGGATAAGAGGTTAAAGGAACTACCTAAGTATAAAGAAATAAACCTCACATAAAATAACGAATATGAAATCGTTCAATGAATCAATAAATTTACTATACGAGAGTTACATAAATAACGCTCTCAGTTAATCCTATTCTAGGACTTTGTTTGACCAGACGTTGACCGGGAACTAACGTACAGTCTACATACGGTGAACGGTATGGAATTCTTGCAGTATGTGTGAGCCTCGATTTTAAACCCTATCCTATGTTGATTAAAGTTGATTAGGATCTAATCGGGTTTTAGGTCCACTTATAGCCTAAGATTAATAACTATGTCATATAACAATAATTATTAAAACCTAAGCTAGCTCACTGGAACATATTACGAGTCGCCACCTAATTTTAACCTAGATCAAATTAGGAAAGGAGAGTTCGGGTTCGGGGGCTTGATATTCGACTTAATTAGGGTTCAATTACTTTCATTACCCTTCCTAGGTCGTTTTCTTTACTTGGTTCAATTATGGCTTTCTACAAAGTTGTTTTTAACCTAGGTGCGCGCTTCTGTTTTTTTTTATTTTTAACGTTTTTTGACAGAAAATTAAAGTGGAAATTAAAATTACCTAAACTAGGGTTTCGGAGGCAGAATTAGGTCAAATTTTGTTTCCGTCCGTAGCCACGAACCTAATGTCCGAGGCCACGGACCCCAGTTAACCTATATGAAAATAAAAGTCGAATTAAACATAAAACAGAAAATTGTAAAGTCCGGGGCCACGGACAGGTTGTCCGTGGACCCGGACATTATTAGAAAACCTAAATTTTTAAAGTTTAAAAATCCCGCCGTCGTCCGTGGGCGTCCGAGCTTACGGACAGGGAGTCCGGGACCCCGGACATGACGTCCGTGGGTGCGGACCGCCCTCGGACGGCGGTGTTGAGGCTGTTCCCGAAGGTGTTTTTGGCTCAAATTTTATGGGTGTGTAGCCTGAAGGATGTACAAGACGTTAGTGATCGAAAGTTTTCAATTTGAATTCGAATTAAGCACGAAACTTGGCAAACAAGTATTGGACAGAAGCTTAATCAAACAGCAATACAGAAGTGTAAAAAGGTTAGTTTGAACCCAAAATTGACAGAGAGTTAATAAGGTCGTGGGGAATCAGAAAAGTTGGATTGTAACCTGTTTTACCTTCGAATTCAAGATGATTCTTCACATTGGGATTCTTCGGAGGCTCCGATGATGCCGGTTCCGGATTGAGTTCGACCCGGGCTTCTGGTTGTTGATTGTTGATGATGTTCTTCACGTTTTGGAGGTGGTTTGGTTGATGTTTGATGATTGTTGATGTGTTAGGAGTTGAAAAGTGTGTTTAGGTGGTGATTTCGAGAGATTTTTGATGTGATTTTGGTGCTTGGATGTGTGTAAAACGTGAGGAGAATGAGACGGCTAGGTTTTCTGGTTGCTTAGGGTTCTTGAGGTTCTGATTTGATCATGGGATAAGGTTCCTTATATAGGCTTCCTTAAAGATAGAAAAATCCGGTAAAAACCGAGATTTACCGACGTTTTAGCTCAAGGACTTCCAAAAGGAATTTGATTATAAAATTTTACACATGGGTAAAGGATGATATTTCTGATTTTTCTAAAGTGGAATCGAATTTTTTTGGATATTGGGATATTTTTAAATTCAATTTCCCGTCAGATTCAATCAGAAATTGCTAGAAAATTATTGGAAATTCGAAAAATCAAAATTCCAACGCCATTATGCTTCAAATGTCATCCTTTATCATGGGTTAAAATTTCAAAGCATTTTGAATTGATTTGACCCTTATTTGGAGGAGAGAGAAAGCCTATAGGGGGCTTAGGAGCCTTGAAAATTTACGAAAATGCCCCTGGAGATGACTAAGCTGTCCCTAGTACTCCGAAACGTGCCGATCGAACTGGGAACCCTTGCTACTAGCTATAGTAGAGACTTTCTTCCGGGGGGGTTGAAATTTTGGGTATAACAGATTGCCCCCCGTCAACTAGGCTTTGTAATGAAGATGAAAAGACTAGTTGATGCTTGAGTGATACCCCAAAATTCTGGATCCTAAAAGACCCGTATGCCATTTGAAATCTAGCAAGTTGTGTCGAGCTATTCTAAGGCGCTGACTACCTAAGGCGATGAAAATGATGTCAAGCTATTCTAAGGCGTTGACTACCTGAAAGATGAAGATGGAGTAATGTCAAGCGATTCTAAGGCGTCGACTACCTGAAAGATGAAGTAATGTCAAGCGATTCTAAGGAGTTGACTACCTATAAAGGAATGAAGTACGCCGAGCATTCTAAGTGTCGGGAACCTGGAATACGCCGAGCATTATAAGGTGTCGGGAACCTGAGAGTGAATGAAATACGCCGAGCATTATAAGGTGTCGGGAACCTGAGACTGAATGGGGTACGCCGAGCATTATAAGGTGTCGGGAACCTGAAATTGAATGGATTACACCGAGCATTATAGGTGTCGGGAACCATAAGTGAACGGAATACGCCGAGCATTATAAGGTGTCGGGAACCTGAATTCGAATGGAATACGCCGAGCATTATAAGGTGTCGGGAACCTGAATTCGAATGGGATACGCCGAGCATTATAAGTGTCGGGAACCTGAAGTATAAAAGGTGTGATGATGCTAGGGGATGATATGCTAATTTGTTGAAAGCAAGAAATTGCTAGGAACATGCCAAACATGGCGATGATGTAGGTTGGTTGAAAGCAAGAAATTGCTAGGAATATGCCAAACATGGCGATGATGCAGATTTGTTGAAAGCAAGGAACATGCCAAACATGGCGATGATGCAGATTTGTTGAAAGCAAGAATTGCTAGGAATATGCCAAATGGCGATGATGTAGGTTGGTTGAAAGCAAGAAATTGCTAGGAATATGCCAAACATGGCGATGATGCAATTTATGAAACCGAAGTGTTTGAAAGAAAATCGTGTAGGACTAGAAATTGTTGAAAAAGGTGCCAAAACATGACAATGTTTAAAGGAAAATCTTTCTACTGAAATGGAAAGTGAAATTATCATTTCCTGACTAAAGATTTCAGACTTGCACTTTGTTTCAAAGAAGATGAACGTGCCGCCGGTGAGAGTATAGGTTTTTTTGTTTGCGGGGCTTATGTGGGCCTGAGGTGCTTGATGTGCAGGTAAGGGCTTATGTGGGCCTGAGGTGCTTGATGTGGTGGTAAGGCTTATGTGTGCCTGTGGTGGGATGATGGTGGTAAGGGCTTATGTGTGCCTGTGGTGGATGATGGTGGTGATGTTTGAGCTTTGGGTTCCAATTGGTGTTGTCATAGCAATTGTTGGAAACCAACAATTGCCCCCAGTATTTTTCCCTTAAGACAATATGAGCTAGAGTTCATGGCAATCGATCGTTCCGATCGATTGCCCCCAGTATTTTCTTTGATTAAACGTGCGAACAAGTCTCATCCTCACAGGGTTGAGGCTTATTCTTTGATGTGGTGCTTCCTAACCTACACTCGATGTGGTCGGTGTTTGCACTCATTTCTCGCTCATGGTCATAACTTCTAACCATTGAATTCGATATTTGATGGATTTACGCATTTGACCTGTTACTTACTCACGTGATTGGACACACAACTATCAAGTCGGAAGTCTTTAAATTATAACGTGCCATAGGGTGTGATGAAAGACGACGGGATCATGGAGGGATATTTGAGGTATGTGGAGCTTAAATGGGTGACCAAAGCTGCAACTTGCGTCTTCTCTCAGATTCATCTTCCTTGTCTTGAAGTCGTCTAACTGCTTCATGTTGACGTTGTTTTGAGCTTCTGGACCTGGACTTTTGGAGTGTCCATTACACCATTTCTTTTTTTTTTTCATTTGGACTTCTTCGAGGCACTTCGAGTTTGCCTTTTGTTTTATCCTTTCTTGGGCATTGCCTTCGGGGTCTTGTGTTTCCCGTTTTGGGCTTCGAGAGCTGTTTTGATGTGAGCTCTTTTGATCCTGTGTCACTCTGGGACCATTTGCGGATCACTTCGTCATGCTGATAGCGGCATTGCTTCTTTGGACTGATGAGATGTTATCTGAGAGTCGGGCTCCTCCTCGCCTCCTTTGGTCACCGGGTCGGACATTCATCTTGGGCTGGGTTATTTTGTGGATTCATACTATCGAAAAGGGATATATGAAAGGCTCAGCGGGGTGCCTTTAGTGGTCATTCCTGATAGTTGTATATCCGTTCTTTGTTACTTTTCACAGGTCTAAGCGTAAATTTACAAATTATCTCCTTCGGTCGGAGAGTAGTTATACCGTTTACCGCACCTTTGAATGTGGTCTCACCAGAGTCGTGTAAAAATGACACGCTCGTTCACTCATGGTTTTTCCGCTCAAGAAACTCTCGTGAATTTCACTCAGAGACTAGTTCACACGCTTAACCGAAAGATGAAAGATGATGTACCTAAACTCAGATTGCCCCAGTATTGATTTGGGGTTAATGACAACAATTTAAAAGATATGGATTTGGAACCGGTTTGGGGGTTATTTTGATGTCTTGGGATGAGCTGTGGGGTTTGGTAAGGCATGTTCAAAATTTCAGAAACAAAATACAAGTCTTTGTATTCCATTGTCGGGAGATAATTATTTCATGAACCATTTTCTCAAAAGAGACTTGTGTGAAACATAACCCTTTTTTGTGTTATCATTTAGACTTGAAAAAGTCATCCATTTGTGAACATGAGAAAGAAGATGATTTAACAAAATCGATGCTTCTTATTAGTGGCTTGAAAACGATCATTCTTTGAAAATATGAGAGGTGCATTTGAAAGACGAATGTTATGGCAAGTTATGCAGAAGAATGCATGGGAACCCTAAAATTTCTGTCGAATCCGAATCCTGCCAAGCCGTCTGAAGTCGGGAGGGATGCTGAGGACTCGAGCTCTTGACCGCCGGGATGTCACTAAGATGACTGTGATCGTCTTCTTTGGACTCTTAGTAGGCTCCATGAAATACCTGAACCAGGAATGCCTATGGATGACGCATGAGACACTTGGGCCTGAATGTGAGGTGCATGGGTTGAAACGGTTTCATGAATGTGGATTAGGCACTCGGGCCTGGATGATTTCATGGATGTGGATAGGCACTCGGGCCTGGATGAATTGAAAGTGAGGCACACACGCCAGAATGATTCATAAGCGGGTTGGCTCTTGGGCCGGAATGAGAATGCGGCACTGGGGCCAGAATATGTTGTGAGATTGCGGCACTTGGGCCGGAATGTTTAGAACATGTGGCACTTGGGCCAGAAAGTGATTGAAAATGTGGCGCTTTGGCTGAAAAGTGCTTGAGGATGTGGCACTCGGGCCAGAATGTGTTTGGGAAGGTGGCTCTTGGGCCGAAATGATTTGGGAATGTGGCGCTTGGGCCAGAAAGTGTTTAGGAATGTGGCACTTGGGCCAGAATGTTTAGGGTTGTGGCTCTTGGGCCGAAATGATTTGGAATTGAAGCAAGACATATGGGCCGGAGGGACTTCTTGACTAGAATGGATGTGTGGGCCTGAATACCCTTAATCTGGAAGTGGAGCAAACAGGCCAAAGGAAGCTACATGGACCGTGAACGAGCCACTGGGCCGGGAGAGAAACCTTAAAGCCTAAAATTCGTTTGATGATCCTGTTAGGCCTTGAGGCCAGAAACTAGAATGAATGAGTTGCGCAAACTATCTGGGATTCGAATGTTTATGCTATGGGCCGAAGTTTTGGATTGAGAGTAAAGTTCGTGGGCCAAAACTATGAATTGGTCTGTGGGCCCAGATGAAGTGAGTTATGAGTGTGGTACTCGAAATGTTTTGAGAATTTGGCACCTGTGCCAGAATGTGTATGGGCTAGAAATAGGGCGCACGGGTCGAAATGATTTTTAAACCATGTCCTAGATGTGAATTAGAATTTGGACCGAGTAATTCTGATTGGGCCTAGAAGATGATACCTATATCTAGGATTTTGGGCCAAAGCCCAAGTGGAAAATCTTCCTAGACTAGAATAAACCTTGAAGTGGAAAAGCCTGATGGATTCTCATGAACTACTTGAGGTGGGTTTGTTTTTCATGGGCCTAGAACTGAATGGATAATTCAAATTGGGCCAAAAGAGAAATCACCTAAGTCTAAGCTTTTGGGCCGAAGCCCAAAAGACTCACATATAAACCAAACAGGACCTCTAGGCCGCAAACAAGTGGAGCCGCCAATTCGGGTTGGGCTAGGTTAATGTAGGAGAAGTTCCTATTAATCTCTAGGCTGGTAATGGGCCGATCATACAAGCAGACAAGGCCCACACAAATTCAACATGTCCTCACTAGACGTTTAAATCAAACCGGGTATGGATCGATCCGGAGAGGTGCTTAGGGCATGGGCCCAGGTCACCTCAAAGGAATAGGGCTTGCACGCTATTCTCTTTGGGCTTCCCCACTTTTTTCACATCACCTGAAGGTGTGCGTCTACGGTCGGGTCTTTGACTGACCAAACAATGGGCTATGTAAGGATACTGTCAGGAAAATGCTTGGGGCTAAAGCCCAGGTATTAAGGGTGTGGTTAGACGACACCCTCCTCTTTTCCCCCACTTATTCACATCACCTAAAAGGTGTGAGTCCCTGACAGGGGACCCTCAAACGGGTCCCGGGGTAAAATCGGTTTCCATGGACCCTCGCTCTCACATGATGCAAAGGTGTAGAAATTAAAGTGCGCACAAAAGTTTACAAACAAAGTAATAAAGTCATAAATAAACATTTTCGAGTTAAGCCCTCTTTCTTAAAATTAAACAAGTTAATATTAAGAAGTTGTCCCCAGCAGAGTCGCCAGTCTGTGAGCCTCGATTTTAAACCCTATCCTATGTTGATTAAAGTTGATTAGGATCTAATCGGGTTTTAGGTCCACTTATAGCCTAAGATTAATAACTATGTCATATAACAATAATTATTAAAACCTAAGCTAGCTCACTGGAACCTATTACGAGTCGCCACCTAATTTTAACCTAGATCAAATTAGGAAAGGAGAGTTCGGGTTCGGGGGCTTGATATTCGACTTAATTAGGGTTCAATTACTTTCATTACCCTTCCTAGGTCGTTTTTCCTCTACTCAGTTTATTTACGGCTTACTACAAAGTCGTTTTTTAACCTAAGTGCGCGCTTCTGTTTTTTGTGTTTTTAGCATTTTTTGACAGAAAATTAAAGTGGAAATTAAAATTACCTAAACTAGGGTTTCGGAGGCAGAATTAGGTCAAATTTGTTTCCGTCCGTAGCCACGGACCTAATGTCCGAGGCCACGGACCCCAGTTAACTTATATGAAAATAAAAGTCGAATTAAACATAAACAAAAAATTGTAAAGTCCGGGGCCACGGACAGGTTGTCCGTGGGCCCGGACATTATTAGAAAACCTAAATTTTAAAGTTTAAAAATCCCGCTGCCGTCCGTGGGCGTCCGAGCTTACGGACAGGGAGTCCGGGACCTCGGACATGACGTCCGTGGGTGCGGACCGCCCTCGGACGGTGGTGTTGAGGCTGTTCCCGAAGGTGTTTTTGGCTCAAATTTTATGGGTGTGTAGCCTGAAGGATGTACAAGACGTTAGTGATCGAAAGTTTTCAATTTGAATTCGAATTAAGCACGAAACTTGGCAAACAAGTTATTGGACAGAAGCTTAATCAAACAGCAATACAGAAGTGTAAAAAGGTTAGTTTGAACCCAAAATTTGACAGAGAGTTAATAAGGTCGTGGGGAATCAGAAAAGTTGGATTGTAACCTGTTTTACCTTCGAATTCAAGATGATTCTTCACATTGGGATTCTTCGGAGGCTCCGATGATGCCGGTTCCGGATTGAGTTCGACCCGGGCTTCTGGTTGTTGATTGTTGATGATGTTCTTCACGTTTTGGAGGTGGTTTGGTTGATGTTTGATGATTGTTGATGTGTTAGGAGTTGAAAAGTGTGTTTAGGTGGTGATTTCGAGAGATTTTTGATGTGATTTTGGTGCTTGGATGTGTAAAAACGTGAGGAGAATGAGACGGCTAGGTTTCTGGTTGCTTAGGGTTCTTGAGGTTCTGATTTGATCATGGGATAAGGTTCCTTATATAGGCTTCCTTAAAGATAGAAAAATCCGGTAAAAACCGAGATTTACCGACGTTTTAGCTCAAGGACTTCCAAAAGGAATTTGATTATAAAATTTTACACATGGGTAAAGGATGATATTTCTGATTTTTCTAAAGTGGAATCGAATTTTTTGGATATTGGGATATTTTTAAATTCAATTTCCCGTCAGATTCAATCAGAAATTGCTAGAAAATTATTGGAAATTCGAAAAATCAAAATTCCAACGCCATTATGCTTCAAATGTCATCCTTTATCATGGGTTAAAATTTCAAAGCATTTTGAATTTATTTGACCCTTATTTGGAGGAGAGAGAAAGCCTATAGGGGGCTTAGGAGCCTTGAAAAATTACGAAAATGCCCCTGGAGATGACTAAGCTGTCCCTAGTACTCTGAAACGTGCCGATCGAACTGGGAACCCTTGCTACTAGCCTATTAGTAGAGACTTTCTTCGGGGGGGGGTTTAAATTTTGGGTATAACATATAGCAATCGAAAATACCTTTTCCAACTCTTCATGGGCTCGGTCCAAGGACTTCAGGACATCACAGTCCTCGAGTCCCATGTCGAGTACATATACACTGTATCCCGTAGATCCCGGTCGCGATGGACACCATCTGGTCTCCGTTCCTTTGGAAGATCAAAACAATCACTTACTTTTAATATATACTTCTCATGTCACCGGTCCAAAGATAAAGGCTCATACGTCCTCAGCTCATGAGCAAGTAATACAAAAATATTCTTTACGAGGTTAAGTAGAATGAGATCCTTTATTGGAAAATACCATTTGAAAATTTGAAAATACCAGTTGAAAATCCTTTTTGAACACACAATACAACTCCAAATCCAAATTATGCTAACTGTATTATTCTTAACGTGATTACTTGTGACTACTTATAAGGAGCTTCAAGAGTCATCCAACCCTGAAGTGATCAGCATCAGTGTTGAACTATCCTTCCACCCCAATTTGTGTTTGGCTTCCTTGATCGCATGCAAATCAAGTTCCACCTCCCACTTCAATTTCACTACAACAACTAATTCAAACATTTACCATTTTCTATCTTTTAATCCTTCCAGTCATAATCACAAAGCAACACATCTCCAAGGGTGGAACTCTGTCCATCAACCATTCTTTAATTCAATTTTAACCAAGTTGCCTAGGGAATTTATTTCTCACTAGGTTCCATATCAGTTTCATACTGTAACACCCCTCTCTTTAAACACGTAATAATCTCTCTCGTAGCAATAAATAAAACGTCTTACAGCGGAAGAAATAATAACAACACAATACTCACTCGGGTGTCACCGGCCATTACTCGCCCATGCGAGTAACGAAGCCAAATATATCCAACAACCAACATAAACAATCTGCTAACTGCCGTGATAATGAGATAATTCCTATACATCATACTAAGTCCATAAACCATAAACATCGACAAGTGAGCGTCTACCCAATCCCAAATATACATAACCGTACCATAATACAATCCCAGTCTGATGTCGTTATACAGACATACTCCATGTGTGGTAATTAAAATAGACTCTAATTACCCTGTTCCTGCACTTCGGCTTCGACAATAACCATCAACCTGCAATGAGTGTAGTATCAGCGATAAACGCTGAGTATGCTGGGCCTGGATCCTAATGGTCACTTAGTCATTATAACCATCTTATTATTAGATTGGTTTCATGCTTTACCATTTTACAGTTATAATCAATACTGTACTATACATATAAACATAACCATCCATCCAATCCAAACATTCACTTCATATCACAAACAACAGCTGTATAATCGAACATATCGAAA
Organism: Limonium bicolor; assembly: GCA_023374045.1. Taxonomy (NCBI): domain Eukaryota; kingdom Viridiplantae; phylum Streptophyta; class Magnoliopsida; order Caryophyllales; family Plumbaginaceae; genus Limonium; species Limonium bicolor. The sequence continues at coordinate 189,162,147 of CM041779.1, read as the reverse complement.
TAATTGTAGTATAATGTACAGTGTACAATCGCCGTAGCGTACGGTTTCCATAGTTAATTTACCTTGGCCATTAAGGCCCCATCCAACCCATGTTTAATTAATACCAGTTGGGCGTCATGTTAGGACAACCCGATAACCTCACCATGGACAGTAGTCCTCCCGTACACACAAAGGTGCTCATTTCGCCAGAGGTCCGGAGGCCCCTGACTATTCACTTTTGTCTCGTAAGACGTCCATATAAAAGGCCGTAGCCACCTGACCCACGATCCAAATAGGGCTCGTTGGGTATAAACCTGGAGCGGAACCCGATCGGGAACCCCTCAGTGATCACAAATGCGCAACCAAGTAGTTCGTAAACTACCGGGATTCCTCACCTCAACTCACACCATCTCTCTCTCAAATTGATTAACATATGCTCTTAGTCTTATGGAGAATATAATTATTAATTAGCTGCCCAGTGGGTCTCACGCATACCTAGAAGTAATCTAGGTTATATTCATGTTCGAGATCCATGCTCTAGAGACCGACAATGTCGTGACTCATACCTAAGTGTTTTACTTAGGTTACCATATACTTAATATTAATACTATGGTATTATATCAAGTAACCGTCATGTCATCACATTAACGTATATGTATGTTTATATAAGTCGATCTGTAGTCGACGAAGTGTTAGTCCCGTAGGACGCTCGTGCATAAGTAATTAATGCAGTAACACACATAATCACATACACGTGTACAAAACACATAACACACAAGTTATATCAACCAAATCCGAGCCCAAGGAATTCCTTAGGACAACCCGGATCAAACCCCTTTACATACCATTCACCAAGACCTAGGATGCGCAGTGTAGACCACTAGCTCGTCAAGCGCCTCCGTCTGAAGTATGATCTAAACGGTAATAAAACTATAAGTCAGTCTCCATGACTAACTACATCCGGTATTTCCGAATGACAAGTAACCCCGACTGTTCATCCCGGATTTCTATAGTTATTTGTTACGGGTTTCTCTAAACCGGTCGGCTTTGTTACTAAAACTTGTATGTCAAAATATTTCGACTGTTAAGTCTAATTCATTATATTTCTTTAATCTTATCCGCCATTTAATTTAGGTATATAACCTATAGTTGCATGCATGCATGCATGACTTATTATATTGTATTGTTTTCTACCATCCATTATAATACATTGTATTATATACTCCATTATCTTAGCAAATTATATTTGCATTCAAAAACTCATAACTTATAGTTTGTAACTATTTTTTTTAATGACCACCACCATTATATTATATGGTCTCCAACCATATTATATATCCATCCTTATATACATTATTCTTGTATATGTATATATTTACCATATAGGTAAGTTTCATGAGTTATAAAACTCTTATATTAAATGTTACATTTTATCATCTTATATTAGATGATTATTCCCACTAGTTGTATTATATCATACAACTTATATTAAGATTATTATCCTAATATTATGTAACATTTTATGTTGTACAATTACAACTCTTAAGGTTTAATCAATAAATACCCAAGTTAATAAATCTTATTTATTTATAGTTTGTCACATTATTTAATGTGAATATCCTTACTTATTTTAATTCCATTAAAACCTTTAACACCTATAATTGTTATAACATTTATAACATAGTAGACCTTAGTCTATAATTCATATTTCTAACCTTAATAATTGGTACAGCCCTTATCTTTATTTTAATTTCATTTTTACCACATAACATTATGTAATGTTATACCATATATTAATATCATATAATATGATATTTTTATTTCCTTTAATGTATAACCTATAGTTTTTATACAAAACTATTTATATTGCCCCATGGGCACCATATCAAAACCTTATTCTTTTCATATTCCATTGTTTCCTTTATTTACAAAATCACCCCATTATTTATACCTTGTTATATATATCATATAATATAACATTTTAAACCTTAATATAATATAACCTATGGTATATATATATATATATATATATATATATATATATATATATATTTAAAATTACAAACAGACCCTAGCTATTACATATTATTTTTCTAACCCACCAAGTTTCTATAATTGCCATTTGGCCCACTTTATAACATATAGTTTTATCATATCTTTAAAACTATATATTATACATATATCTTCTTAAATACTCTTATATAATTCTAAAAATCACCAAATTTCACCAAAGGGTTATAAATATTATTCCTCACCCTTATAATCTCGGTATTTACTATTCCACCACTTATTTTTATCCCAAGTGTCACAATAACATAATAACTATATATTATACATATATAGTTATTTTAATTCCAAACTCAACCCAATAAATTCCTAAAAATTCCTAATAGCCCATGGGGTGTTTATAATACCATTTTACTCCCTTTATTTTTGGTAGTAACATAGTTATCACATATGTTATAAAATTGTTACTATTAAATACTTATCTTATTATAAAACCTTAAATAAGTTATTTAACTTATCTAATTTGGTCAAAACCTACCATATGGTCAAGGTTGACCTCCTAAATTTCCTTGACCACCAATTCCTTATAATTACGGTTTATAACCATATTTTCCAGAAATCACCATTTAACCATAAAACTTTATAAAATCTTATAATCTTTATTTTAAATCCTTTTAACCTCTAATTTTCGGCTTTATTAATATATAGTCCCTAAATTTAATTTAATTACACTTTAACCCCAATTCCTTGCGGTACTTTATTTTTAGCACCTAAACTTAATTAAAACCTTATAAATACATAAATAAAATGGCCTAAAGTACATGGCCTTATTACAAACATTAGCTTATAAAATAAATTACACATAAATGCCCATAAATGCATTAAACTCTCGGCCTTACCACCATCTTTTCCATATTTACCAATTTTCCACATAATGTCTTAAATTTGACAATTATGTTAATTAATTAGTTATATAAATTTACTAAACCATTTCTTAATCACCTAAGGTCAAAATAAGACCTATAAACCTTGTTCACTCACGGCACATTTTATACACATATGTATAAACACATATTAATATACCAAGTGAAGGTTTAAGTGATTTATACCATATTTTTGCCAAGATTAGGCCTTGTTTGGCCACGGCTGTATGGAGATAATTTTTCCACAGCTTAGTTTACATGTTTTCAAACAGCAATTAAGGCATGATTATTCTCCAAGCAAGATCTAACCATAAGAAGTGTTTAATGTAAATTTTCAAGGTAAATTTACCTTAGAATACCAAGGTAACCAAGGTTGATCTTCGGCGTAAATTTACAGAAGATAAAGATCATCAAAAGAGCTACTAAACAAAGCTTTAAAACTGGTATAACTCAGATTAGAAGATGGCTAATTTTACCTTGATTAAATGCCAAAAATGGTGTTTTTGGCTATACCTTGAAGCTCTTGATATACCAACTGAATAAGTATGTTAAGATGAAGATTATAAGCCTAGGAAAGCAAGCTTTCAAACCGGAATTGAAGAGAATCAAGAGATAAGTGCTTAAAGCACATTTTTATACCTTAAGAACAAGATTAGAATTCTCCACCTCCTTCCCTTGTTACAGCTGATATTTGCCCATATTTTAACCTCCAAAAAAAGATAGAAACATGGATGGAAATGGTTGATGCTTAGCTCCATGGAAAGAGGAATGAAATGTGAAGAGAATGAACATAAAATGGCTTAATAAGCTTACCTATGACAATTGATGTTCTCCTCTGTATTTGGTGTGTTCTTTCATTTTTGGAGAAGCAAAAGAGAGGATTGAAGAAGCTGGTGTCGGCTGGGAAGCAAGGCAATGAGAAAATAATGCTAGTTTGTTTTTATGTCCATTATTGTTACTTTAGGAATAGTAACTGATGACTCATTAGATTAGCTGGATAATTGATTAGAGATTGATTAATGAGTGGGTATGCCAGCTCATATGGGGCTGCAATTGAGGGTCAAGTCAATGGGTGACATTTGACCATTGTTAAGGTAAGTAATTAAAATGTTATTTTTGGGTACTATTCATCCAAAATTACCCATTTTGATTTTATTTTCAAACTTTGATTTAGACTTTATAATATAGTATATGATGTCACATTATTGTTATAAAGAATATACTCTAGTCTTAAAGTGACAAAAAGTCATTATCTTAGAGCTCATACACAGAAACGTGCTTTAAGGTGTTTTAGTGCACATTTTGTGTCGCAAGGTGTTTCTGAGCTCTATTTTCTTTGGAACAGTTTTTTTGTGTTCCTTGCATGATATTGGATCTTAGGAATCCAATTTTATATAAAATAGAGGTCATATGACCTTTAAGGTTTCCTTAGAGCACATTTTTGCCCTACTTGACCTTGAAGCATGTAAATGCTTGTTCTTTGTGTTGGAGTGTTGTCCAACAATTTTAATGTGTTTAGTTATGTGTTAATAAGCTTAGGACAAAATTGTAGGTCCTAATAAGTTCATTTGGGTATGTATTTACCCTAAACAGTCAAAGGGTGCAATATCTTGCTTTGTATTGACCACTGTTGTTCTCAATTGACTTTTAAGGCATGTTTAGGCCTTAATCAATGTGATTAGATGTTTAATCCATGTTTTACTAGTTTGGGGTATTTCAGTCTACCCCCTTAAAATGACTTCGTCCTGAAGTCGCTTCATCCAATAGGTATGTATATAAATATATAACTACCCAAGATTCTCATGATGTATATCTATGTGATATATCATTTACACACATTGTATTGCGCTTATACCGCACATAGCCATCACTTTGTGGCGTTAGTTCAATCATATATGGATATAGGTGATCCATCAGCACCATTATTTCCTATCAATTCTATAAACCCTGACAACCTCCCCGAGGTGTCCATAACATACCATCGTTCCACATTCCATATCTAATGATTCATTTCGTATCTAAGCGATACCATATGTAATCATTCTACAAAGCAATATAAATATATATATCACAAGTAGCATAAGAAAGGTATTACACACATAGGTGTATATACAAAATTCAAACAGGTATCTCATAAGATACATACATACAAGTGCACATCACACAGCAAAACAAGCCAACAACGTATGCCCCGCGTACCAAACATAACCAACAAAACCTCGTATGCCCCGCATACCACCAATTCACTGTATGCTATGCATACGAAACAAACAAATAAACAAAACTCGTGCCCCGCATACCACCAATTCACTGTATGCCCGCATACGAAACAACAAAACTTAGTGCACACACGTGCACAGCCAAGATGCTCTACCCCCCTTAAAAAGGGTTACGCCCCCGTACCCACAAGTATACAACAGTCGTTCAACAAGGAGCGGTGGATACTTGGCTCTCATAGAGTTCTCCAACTCGTGGATTATCCTCATATCAGAGAGACGGGTATGACTCTAGCCCTTCTGGGCTCCACAATACATAAAGGGTGAGGCACTGAACTATTTGTGCTCTCTCCCGAATTCGTTCTAATGGGCCCACTCGCTCCGTATGAGGTGCAAACCCATGAACGTAGGCTCAGTTTGCCTCTTTCCAATGTTGTGTATCCTCTCGTTTGGATCACTAGCATATATGCGTGTGTCTTCTCTCACTGATATTCAGCTTGAGGTGTAATATGACATTGGCTATTGTTAGTACTTAGTGCTCTTTGCACTTGTTTGTAATACTAAGACGTACCAGCCTATATGTCCACGGAGATAAAGATTGTCATCCGTGTCTCCTGGTGGTTTTGTTCCGGAGTAACACACTGTTGTAGTTCTTTGATACACACTCGTGTTGATATCCATTACATCTTTCTGTATTCCCACTAGACTAATAACTGCCCAGGTGCAATACCAAAACACTCAGTCCTACACGGTGCAGAGGCGTAAACTCTCAGCAGCTAATATCTAATGAGTCCAACAGATAAGATGAGCGAATTATCATGTGAGTGGTACATTCCAAGTCCATTATTCCTTGCTCAAGGTATCTGCTAGTGTATTAGCTTTGTCTCTTATCATTGCGTAGTCACGCGTTTATGTCCACATCATCTGGTAGATTTCCTCTGGATTGCAAGAGTTTGCTCGATCCTTTTGAGGATTCTACATATATTCGTCCATAATGGGTTTTCCTGTTTCTTTCCTTCCGTTTCACGTCCTTGAAATGTTCCCTTGTCTTCACTGTATACTGTCTACTGCTCTGTGGTGAAAGTTTCTTGGTTTAACTAGACCGTTTGTTTAACTGCGGCTCAGCTCGTCCATCTTGAAGGTAATCTGCATCATTGTCCTTAGTACGGAGTTGACTACTTCGTGTGTTCCTAACACTACTTGTCTACTTGCATGGGGGACCGTACTGATACATTACTACTTACCCGACAAACTCATAAATAAGTCTGTCAGGCCCACATGCTCCTATCGGAGTGCGGTCGTCCCATGTCTCATTTAGTAAACTGGTAATGTCTGTCACATGGGTATTGTGAAGTATTCTGTTGTCAATCTCCCCTTGATGGATATCCTCTTTTCTTTTCTCTTCTTCATCTCTTTTTTTTTCATGTTATCGGTTATCTTGTTATAAGTGTCATTGCCCTAGTGGCATCAGTGGTAATTCGTGCCATAAGCCAACGTTATTCTGCTCGGTGTAAGTAAAATTCGTGCTATATTTAGCAAACTTGGTTCTCCTAATTCGATCTCATTGAGTACAACACATATTCTTTTCTCCCTGTTTATCATGATCACATCTCATCCATAGTTCATATTCGTTCCCTCATCCGTTTAATTAGATGTACTGCAGATTGCATAATAGCTTGAGCAACTTGGCTCTTCACTTCCCAACCATCCTCACTGACGGTGGTGCATCTACAAGGGTATGCTTGTCTATAAGGACTAAACATTCATCACTAGTAGTGATTAGCATTAAATGCGGGTATACACTGATGGTGTTTGGCTAATAAGTCATGTCTGAAAATTCTCGAATGATTAAACTGGTGTGGTTTACGATCACAGTGGCTGTATAGTTTCTTCAGTTGCATAGGTTGGATTAACGGTCCTCCCGAGGTTGCATAGGTTTCTAATCTTAAAGTTTGTATGAAAAAGTATGAAAAATTTTGGTATAAAATACGAGATTAAAAATTAGTAGTAGTTGTAGTTGCAGTTGCAGCACTTGCTGTCGTCAGTGCGCAAGGCAGATGGAAATTTTAGTGGTTTAATTGTCATAGCGCTTGCAATAGCAAGTGCGCCATGCAGGTGGAAATATTGGTTCAGCAATCACCAGTCTCATTGACTCCGCGTCGTAGAGTATAGGCTACATGATAATGTTAGCATTACATCCTGTTCATATATATAAACCGTCAAGGTTCCAAGGTTACTCGTATCGAGTCCACACCACTAGTCTCAAAGTCATACACAATAAGGTGAGTGGTCAACGACACACTCCCACATATTTATAACATATCTCTGTCTAACATCCAAGGTAAGTACATAACAAGGTAAGTAAAGTCTACCACCAGCGGTCTCACGGAGTTCAGGGTACTCATGCCCTATCTACTCCCTTCCCTTTCCGTGCTCCAGCATCAGTAGATGTCTGGCCATCCTGACCACCTCGTGGTACTCCAGATTCTCCAGCTGAGGTCTTCTGAGTATTCCATGGTGGCCTGTAGTTACGGCTCTCAAGGTTCATCCAGCACTCAAACTCCCGGTGGCCCTCTTTCTTGCAGCAACGACACTCAACTTTACGGCTATTGCAGTCGACCCCAGGATGGTCCTTCCCACAACGCTTGCAATAGAAATGGCGCTGGGGCTGTCCGGTGCCTAATGGTAGCTGTAACACCCCTCTCCATAACCACGATATAGTCTCTCACGTAGCAATAAGTAACAATTACACAACTCACTCGGGTGTCACCGGCCGTTACTCGCCCATGCGAGCAACGCAGCCAAACTACATCCAACTTCCAATACAAATAAACTGCTAACCGCAGTGATAACGAGAAACTCCTATACATCACACTAAGTCCATAAACCATAAACATCGACAAGTGAGCATCTACCCAATCCTGAATACACAACCTTACCATAATACAATTCACCATCTTCATTGCTATACAACATCTCCAAGGTGGTGACAAAAGTAAAACTCCAATTACCCTGTTCCTGCTCTTCAGCTCCGACAATGATCAACAACCTGTAATGGTGTAGTATCAGCGATAGACGCTGAGTATGCCGGGCCTGGACCCTAATGGTCACTTGTCATTTTAACCATCTTATTATTAGATTGGTTTCATGCTTTTCCTTTTTACAGTTATAGTCAAAACTGAAGCATAACTGTATAATATATATTATCTACCATCCAAATATCCATAATCATTTAACCGTCCATCCAATCCAAACATTCATTTAATATTCCATACAACATTTATATATCGAACGTATCGAGAAATAACAATATAATGTACAATGTACATTCGCCGTAGCGTACAGTTTTCATATTTAATTTACCTTAGCCTTGTAGGCTCCATCCAACCATCAACACACAATAAAATAACCACTAGCATAACCAATGAACAACAAAGCGAAACAACGAGAATAATAAACAAGTATTTAGTCTCGTCCATGGTATTGTTCGCCACTGTATAAGTCTCAATTGTTTTAGTTGTTCAGTTATACCTAGTGACAATGTCTCGTTAAAACGACATGTCTCTAGTTACCCATATATTATGGCGGGTCACCCACGGCAGTAGCCACTCCAATGGTAGAGTCTCCGACCAACGAGCCATTCTAGCTCACGGGAAATTTTCTTGATACTTACGGACCCGTACGCGGACATCCTGGTATCGTTTTTGTGATCACAGCGCGCACCAAGAGCCACATCCTCTTGGCTTTACTTCCATTCCATTAATTTAATTAATTATACCATCGCATCGCATTACCAAATTTCTAACACAGCAGACTAAGGTCATTAGTCCAATCCGGAGTCTGTAAACTCGGGATCCAGTGTTAGATACGAGAGCGGCGTATAGAAAAGGCCAATGCTCCATACAAAAGTCTCAGATAATATGTATGTGTTATTATCATAGTGCTACAACGTTTTACTTACGTTCCTTATATTTCATATAAGATAGCACCATAGCCGCTGGTTCGTTTTATATATATAGGTTCATATATACGAACCAATACTGTTAACTCAACAACAGTAAATAATAAGCAGCTAAAATATACAATTCATGCATATTAATTAACACATTCAGACAAACGATCTTATCACAGATCACACAGAAGCCTGAACTGAGGAAGCCCTCAGAGACAACCAGAGACACATAACAACATACAAGTTATATCAACCAAATCCGAGCCCAAGGAGCAACCTTAGGTCAACTCGGCAAACCCCTTTACATACCGTTCACCCTGTTGTATTACGGTGGAGTATGAATCAGCAAGATCCTATGCTCCGTGTAGTCCGCTAGCTCGTCGAGCGTCTTGTCAGAGGTACAATCTAAACGGTAATAAACTATAAGTCAGTCTCCATGACTAACTACATCCGGTATCTCCGAATAATAAGTAACCCCGACAGTTCACCCCTGTTTTCTACAGTTGTTCGTTACGGGTATCTCTAAAACAGTCGGTTTTGTTACTTAAAACGCGTACGTCAAAACTATTTCAACTCTTAAGTTTAATTCCTTATATTCTTTTAATCTTATTCCACATCTAGTTTAGGTACGTAACCTATAGTTTAGGACGTAACACCACCATTAAATCATATGGTTTCCAACCAAAAGACATATCCACCTTATATACATTACCCTTGTGTATGTATATATTTACCACGTAGGTAATTCCCATGAGTTTCATAAACTCTTGTATTTTATGTTACATTTTATCATCTTTTATTGGATGATTATTCCCATTAGTTGTATTATATTATACAACTTATATTAAGATTATTATCCTAATATCATGTAACATGTATAATTACAACTCCTAAGGTTTATTCCATAAACACCTTAGTTTATAAATCTCATTTATTTATAGTTTGTCACATTCTTTTATGTGAGTACCCTTCCTTATATTAATTCCATCTAAACCATATCATTGTCATAACATTTATAACATTATAGACCTTAGTCTAAAATTCATCTCTCAACTCTTATTAACTCAGTATAGCCCTTAACTTAATTTAAATTCCGTTTTGACCACATAACATTATGTAATGTTATACCATATACTAATACCATACTATGTGATATTTTTATTCCCTTTAACTTATAACCTATAGTCTTTATACAAAACTATTTATTATTGCCTCTTAGGCACCATAAGAAAATCTTATTCTTTTCCATAAACCATAGTTTCCTTTATTTACAAAATCACCCCTTTCTTTTTACCATGTTATATATACCATTTAATATAACATTTCTAACTTATAAAAGAGTATAACCTATGGTTATTTTTTTGTAAATTCCGAACAGCCCTTGTGCCATTCTATAATTGCCATTTGGCCCTATTTATAACATATAGTTCTTCCATATCATTAAAACCATACTTCATACACATATCTTAATAAATTCTCTTAATAATTCTAAAAATCACCAAATTCCACCAAAGGGTTATAAATATCCTTATTAACCCATATACTTTTGGTATTTACCATTCCACAATCTATTTTTCTCCAAAGTGTCATAATGACATAATAACTATATATTATACATATATAGTCTATTTTAATTCCAAAAACAACCCAATAAATTCCTAAAAATTCTTAATAGCCCATGGGTGTTTAAAATACCATTGTACACCCTTTATTTTTGGTAATAACATATTTACCACATATGTCATAAAAATATTACCATAAATACTTACCTTATTATAACACCTTAAATAAGTTATCTAACTTATTTATTTTGGTCAAAACCTAGTGTTATAACCCAAGTTTTGGTCATAATTTATTTCATCACCATCTTATTTTAGTGGCTTATCTCTTTATTCAGGACAAAGGAAGTCCATTCTAATTAAGCTGGGGACGAAGAAGTCTTTTCCTTCCTCAATTGATTTTCTGGTGAGAGCTTAATATTATTTCTTATTAAATCATCCTTAATTACTTCCCTCACCACGTTCCTCACCACGCTCTCACTTTCTAATTCCCTGATCAGTTTCATCTGCTGAGACGCTCTCTCTCTCTCAACTCCCTCTCTGCATTTTCTTGTCTTCTCGATCTGTAAGAGTTGCTGTGCCGGTTTGAAGATTCGAGCCTCTGCTGTGGACCCATTCTCTTCGTTGCGTTCCTGTTCAATTTAAGGTATAGAAGTTAGCCTTCTTCGGTTCTATGGTTTCTGAAGTGTTTGCTTTCTAATTCCCCTCTGCAATCTGATTGTGAATCAGTGGCGACTTCGCATTCTCAGTCAATTCTCTTCTACTGTGGGCGTCGTCCGCGAATCCGTTGTCCTACTGTCAGAATTCAGGTGAGAATAGTATTCCCGTTCAGGTTACAGTTTCAGTTTCGGGGTTTTGGTTGCGTTTCTGATTTGGGATTGCAATTGTATTCAGTTAGAGGGTTGGCATTTTTCGGTCTGCGTTTGGGGTATCTGCTTGGATTCGAGCTCTGCTGTTCAGATTGTGACTCGTCTCTGCTGTATTTGAGGTAGGTGGCTTTCGGATTCGATCCGTGTGTTCAGCCTTGGGGAGTTTGGATTCTACCAGTTAATTCAATGATTTGATCCTGTGTTGGTGTGTGTCTTATGTCTGTTTAATGCCTTTTCAATGGATTAAACCCCCAAGGTTGTTTTGTAAATGTGTGTGTGGTTTGGATTGGTTTTGTGCCTCTGTTCGTTTGAATTCGCTTCTGATTTCTAAGGTTTTCGGCATGTCCGAACTTCCGTCCGAGCTTTGAAGTTCGGACATGCCCTTCTTTGCTTAATCTTTTGAAAATCTTCGCTGTGTCCGAACTTCCGTCTGAGCTTTGAAGTTCGGACACAGCCTTCTGTTTTCTCTGATTTTGGCTTCGACTTGTGTCCGAACATCTGATGTCCGGACACAAGTTCGGACTCTACACGTTCTGATTTCCGAAGAACGTCCGAACATCCATCCGAACTTGGATGTTCGGACACCTCTGGCTCTTCTTCTGTTTTAAGGTTCGACTTGTGTCCGAACTTTGAAGTCCGGACACAAGTTCGGACATCTGTCTGATTTTGCCTTCTGAGTCTTGACTTGTGTCCGAACATTGATGTCCGGACACAAGTTCGGACAGGCTACTGTTTTGGCCATAACTTGCTCGTTTGAGCTCCGTTTTGACTACTGTTTGCAGGGTTGGATTCCCCTTCTGATTTCCAAGCTATCTATGAGCTTTCTGGTGCCTTTGGTGCACATATGCTTATCTGTATTTAAGCTTCTGTTTTGGGACCTAGTTATCTCTGTGTCTGAGCCTTTGGATGGCTGGTTTCGCTGTCTCGTAGCGCGCTATGTAGGATCCTTCTGTTCACGGGTGATGTTCCCGTTCTGTTCACGGGTGTCTACACCTGTTCTGTTTACGAGTGAGGTTTCCTCGTTCTGTTCACGAGCTGGTTGCTCGTTCTGTCTGTATGCTGTGATCGCTAGTGTCCCACTCTGTTTTCAGCTTCTGTCTGCTTCTGTTCTGTCTAGTCCCTATGGTGTGGACTTCTGCTTCTGTTTTCTGACATGCTTATGGATTCTCTTGACTCCTTCTGATTTGATAACATTCTTAAATGTTTTGAGCATGCTGGTTGATGAAGTTTGTCATCTACTGGGCATAGTTGTGTGCTCATTCCCCTATTTCTATCTAACATTGCAGATTGATCAGTGAAGGTCGTTTTGCAGCTCTGGAGTTAGATGTGCCATTATTAGTTACTTTTGAGACTTTGTATTCGGATTTGAGCCTTTGGGCCTTTTGTTAGCTTCCGTTTCTGTTATACGTTTGGTGGGTTCTGTAAAAACTTTTGAGTGTGTTAAGACTTCATTGTGGTTATACTTTGTTCAAGTATTCTGTTTTGGGCCTTATTTGAATATGTGTTTAAGTTCGTTCTTTTAGAGCCTTGCGTTATTATGTAATAATACGCGGCGTGTAATACCCCTAACTCCTAGGCCAGTGTTTGGGGTGTTACATTTAGTGGTATCAGAGCTCTGGGTTCTAATCTGCTGGGATTTTAAGTTAGCCAGTCAGTCAGAAATGTCAGTATTAGTGTCTGAGTTTAACTGCTTGCTGTTGGACTTTCAGAATGCCGCCAAGAAGAGCTAATAACCCTCCAGGGAATGTGACTGATGCTGTTCAACAGTTTATGACGCAGCTCATGCAGACCATGGCTGCAGGGGGCGGTCCAGCTGGAGGAGGACCAGCTGGCGGAGCAGGCCCGGCTGGGGCAGATGCTGGAGGGAGGAATGTGAAAGCGCTTCAGGAATTCATGAAGATGAAGCCGCCGTCGTTCGATGGGGCAGGAGACCCCCAGGAGGCCAGCCACTGGTTGTCAGAGGTGGAGGATTTGCTTCGAGTGATGGGCTCTGAGGAGGAGCAGAAGGTCGACTTTGCTACCTTTCTGTTCAAGGCCGAAGCCAAGGAGTGGTGAAGGTCAGTGATGGGGAAGTTCCACAGCCATGGACGTGGGAGCAGTTCATTGGGGAGTTCAACAAACAGTTCTACCCCGACGTCTACAAGGATCAGCGCATCCTGGAGTATAACCGACTACGCCAAGGTCGGGACATGAGCGTTGAGGAGTACGTCCGCAAGTTTATCAGCCTATCTAAGTTTGCACCTGAGCCTGACGAGCATAGGAAGGCCAGGAAGTTTGAGAGCGGCCTGAGGCCGGATATCCGATCTGCTGTGACGCCGCTGCGTCACAAGACCTTCAGGGACGTAGCTGATGCGCCCTGTGGTAGAGGCTGACTTGAGAGGTCGCCAGTCTGGAGGGAAGGACGACCAGAAGAGGAAGCAGAGGTCCGATGACAGTGATAGGAGGGATCAGTCTGCTTCTCAGAAGAAGTAGTCTACTGGAGACCGCTCTGGGGACCGTTCACGAGATAGAGGGGGTTCGTCTTCGTCAGCTTCTGCTCCGAAGTGCCAGGTCTGTGGCAAGTTTCACAGAGGTCAGGACTGCTACAGGAAGTCCGGGGCCTGCTTCAAGTGTGGATCCATGGGGCATAGGATTGCTGATTGCCCTCAGGCTGAGAGGAGCAGAGGTAGCTCTGGAGGTGGAGCTGGAGGATCTGCATCTGGGTCTTGAGATCGAGACCGGGCTGAGCAGAAGAAGAAGCCCCAGGGCCAGGCCAGAGTGTACGCGATGGCTGGAGAGAGGGACCGATCGACTGACAGAGTTGTCACAGGTATTCTCCAGCTGTCATCTCGTTCTGTTTTCTGTTTGTTTGACTCTGGAGCCACCCACTCTTTTATTTCTGCTGAGTTGGTGGGTGAGCTCGGTTTGCCTGTTGTGCCTCTGGGTGTTGAGTTATGTGTGCATAGTCCATTAGTTAGGGACTCTTTTATGCTGTTGAATTCTGTTTGCAAAGATAGTCCTGTGTTAGTCAGAGATAAGACTCTGTGTGCTAACCTCATCCCAATGGAGATGACTTCTTTTGATGTGATCCTGGGCATGGATTGGCTTGCTGCGCACCATGCCCATATGATTGTGCTGCTTCGAGAGTCACTTTTGAGGAGCCGGGTCAGCCCCGTCTAGTTGTAGCAGGGAATGGACTCCCGTGCTCGCCGCCAGTCATATCTGCGATGCAGGCGTTCCGTTTTTTGAGGAAAGGATGCCAGGGATATCTGTGCTACATCCCTGAGGTTCGCAAGGATGCGAAGTTGGAGGAGATTCCAGTGGTCAGAGACTTCCCCGACGTGTTCCAGGACGACGTACCTGGGCTTCCCCCTGTCAGAGAGGTGGAGTTCTCGATCGAGCTCGCACCTGAGACCCAGCCGATTTCGAAGGCCCCATACCGGATGGCGCCTGCTGAGCTCAAGGAGTTGAAGGTCCAGTTGCAGGAGCTGCTGGATAAGGGTTTCATTCATTCGCCCGAGTGTGTCGCCTTGGGAAGCGCCAGTGCTATTTGTAAAGAAGAAGGACGGTAGCATGCGGTTGTGCATTGACTACAGGGAGCTCAACAAGGTTACCATTAAGAATAGGTATCCTCTCCCGCGCATAGACGACTTGTTCGACCAGTTAGCAGGAGCTAAGGTGTTTTCGAAGATCGATCTGAGGTCGGGATATCCTCAGCTGAGGATTAAGGCAGACGACGTGCCTAAGTCCGCTTTCAGGACTCGTTATGGACACTACGAGTTCCTAGTGATGCCATTCGGTTGACGAATGCGCCGCCAGTAGTATTTATGGATATGATGAACAGAGTCTTCAAGCCGTTTTTGGACCAGTTCGTTGTAGTTTTCATCGATGACATCTTGGTGTATTCCAAGAGTGCTGAGGAGCACGAGGAGCATTTGAGGACCGTTCTCCAGACTCTGAGGGGAACGAGTTGTATGCGAAGAGAAGAAGAAGTGCGAGTTCTGGCTAGATCAGGTGGTATTCTTGGGACATGTGGTCTCCAAGGATGGTATCTCCGTGGACCCGGAGAAGATTCAAGCTATTACTGAGTGGGCCAGGCCTACTAATGTTGGGGATATTCGTAGCTTCCTTGGACTAGCGGGCGGGCTACTATCGCAAGTTTGTGGAGGGCTTCTCCAAGTTGGTGATTCCGTTGACTCGTCTGCTGCAGAAGGATGTGAAGTTTGAGTGGAGCGATGCCTGCGAGCAGTGTTTCTGGAGCTGAAGAGGAGGTTGACTTCTGCGCCGATCTTGACTCTTCCGGAGGGGACCGAGGGTCTTGAGGTTTTCTGTGATGCGTCCCATAGGGGACTTGGATGTGTTCTGATGCAGCATGGGAAGGTAGTAGCATATGGCTCTCGTCAGTTGAAGCCATATGAGAAGAACTATCCGACCCATGATCTGGAGCTGGCTGCGGTGGTCTTTGCGTTGAAGATTGGAGGCACTACTTGTATGGGGCAGCGTGCAAGGTGTATACGGACCATAAGAGCCTCAAGTATCTGTTCACTCAGAAGGAGTTGAACTTGAGGCAGAAGAGGAGATGGCTGGAGTTGTTGCACGATTATGATTTAGAGATCCTCTACCATCCGGGTAGGGCGAATGTGGTTGCTGATGCGCTCAGTAGGAGGGGTCCGTCTGGGACTGTTTGTGCTTTGTCCGGTGGTGGAGAGGTCTGCTCAGAGTGCAGCGCATGGGTATCTGGGTTGTCCGTATAGAGAGGTCTGGGATGTTTAGCAGCACTGCAGGTTCAGCCTACCTGATCGACGGATCAAGGCCAGTCAGGAGATTGATGTCAGTCTGTTGTAAGATCAGAGAGAGTTTTTTGTCCGCTGGTCAGGAGTCCGAGTTCCGGGTTTCAGAGGATGGCTGCCTGAGGTTCAGAGAGGCGTTTTGTGTGCCGGCAGACGACGCGTTGAGGCGTGAGATCATGCAGGAGGCTCATGGAGCTCCGTACTCGGTACACCCAGGAAGGGTGAAGATGTACCGGGATCTTCGAGAGACATTCTGGTGGAGCAACATGAAGAGAGACATTTCAGACTTTGTATCCAGATGTCGGACCTGTCAGCAGGTCAAAGCTGAGCATCAGAGACCAGCTGGTTTGTCCAGCCTCTTCCCGTTCCGGAGTGGAAGTGGGAGAGCGTCGGGATGGATTTTGTCATGGGACTGCCTAAGACTCCGCGGGGTTTGATGCGATTTGGGTCATTGTGGACCGGCTCACGAAGAGCGCTCACTTCCTACCTGTCAGGAAGACTTTCAGTTTGCACCGCTTGGCTCAGTTGTACATTGATGAGATAGTACGTCTGCATGGGGTTCCGGCTTCGATCGTGTCTGACAGAGATCCGAGGTTTGTGTCCAGATTCTGGCAGAGTTTGCATCAGGCTTTGGGGACGAAGTTGTCCTTCAGTTCAGCTTATCATCCCCAGTCAGGCGGGCAGACAGAGAGGACGAATCAGGTCCTAGAGGACATGCTCAGGGCATGTGTACTCGACTTTGGGGGCAGCTGGGATCAGCACGTTGCACTGATAGAGTTTGCGTATAATAACAGCTTTCAGACCAGTATCGGGATGGCTCCGTTCGAGGCCTTGTATGGTAGGAGGTGCAGATCACCATCTGTTGGGATGATCTGAAGAGAGAGAGCTGTGATTGGTCCAGACTTGGTTCAGGATGCTGTGGGCAAGATTCAGTCGATTAGAGAGCGCTTGCTGTGGCTCAGAGTCGTCAGAAGAGCTACGCCGATCAGAGGAGACGTCCTCTAGAGTTTGAGGTGGGCGATCATGTGTATCTGAAGGTTCTCCTGTGCGAGGAGTCGTTCATTTTGGGAAGAGAGGCAAGCTTAGCCCTCGTTTTGTGGGTCCTTTTGAGATCCTAGAGAGGATCGGACCGGTTGCCTATCGTTTGGCTCTGCCTCCGTCTTTAGCAGCAGTGCACAGTGTGTTCCACGTTTCTATGCTGAGGAAGTATATCCGGACCCATCTCATGTGATCGACTTCAGTCCGCTTCAGTTGAGGGAGGAGGACTTCACGTTCGAGGCAGTTCCTTCGAGGATTCTAGCCCGAGATGTTCGTAAGCTTAGGAGCAAGACCATGCCCTTGGTGAAGGTGCAGTGGTCGGGTCAGTCGGAGGAGGAGGCGACTTGGGAGGTCGAAAGCGAAGTGCGTTCTAAGTTCCCCGCCCTTTTCGAGCAGTAGGTATGTTTTAATTTCGAGGACGAAATTCTTTTAAGGGGGAGGTGGTGATGTTATAACCCAAGTTTTGGTCATAATTTATTTCATTACCATCTTATTTTAGTGGCTTATCTCATTATTCAGGACAAGGAAGTCCATTCTAATTAAGCTGGGGACGAAGAAGTCTTTTCCTTCCTCAATTGATTTTCTGGTGAGAGCTTAATATTATTCTTATTAAATCATCCTTATTACTTCCTAACCACGTTCCTCACCACGCTCTCACTTTCTAATTCCCCGATCAGTTTCATCTGCTGAGACGCTCTCTCTCTCTCAACTCCCTCTCTGCATTTCTTGTCTTCTCGATCTGTAAGAGTTGCTGTGCCGGTTTGAAGATTCGAGCCTCTGCTGTGGACCCATTCTCTTCGTTGCGTTCCTGTTCAATTTAAGGTATAGAAGTTAGCCTTCTTCGGTTCTATGGTTTCTGAAGTGTTTGCTTTCTAATTCCCCTCTGCAATCTGATTGTGAATCAGTGGCGATTTCGCATTCTCAGTCAATTCTCTTCTACTGTGGGCGTCGTCCGCGAATCCGTTGTCCTACTATCAGAATTCAGGTGAGAATAGTATTCCCGTTCAGGTTACAGTTTCAGTTTCAGGGTTTGGTTGCGTTTCTGATTTGGGATTGCAATTGTATTCAGTTAGAGGGTTGGCATTGCTTTCCGGTCTGCGTTTTGGGTATCTGCTTGATTCGAGCTCTGCTGTTCAGATTGTGACTCGTCTCTGCTGTATTTGAGGTAGGTGGCTTTCGGATTCGATCCGTGTGTTCAGCCTTGGGGAGTTTGGATTCTACCAGTTAATTCAATGATTTGATCCTGTGTTGGTGTGTGTCTTATGTCTGTTTAATGCCTTTTCAATGGATTAAACCCCCATGGTTGTTTTGTAAATGTGTGTGTTGGTTTGGATTGGTTTTTGTGCCACTGTTCGTTTGAATTCGCTTCTGATTTCTAAGGTTTTCGGCATGTCCGAACTTCCGTCCGAGCTTTGAAGTTCGGACATGCCCTTCTGCGCTTAATCTTTTGAAAATCTTCGCTGTGTCCGAACTTCCGTCCGAGCTTTGAAGTTCGGACACAGCCTTCTGTTTTCTCTGATTTTGGCTTCGACTTGTGTCTGAACATCTGATGTCCGGACACAAGTTCGGACTCTACACGTTCTGATTTCCGAAGAACGTCCGAACATCCGTCCGAACTTGGATGTTCGGACACCTCTGGCTCTTCTTCTGTTTTAAGGTTCGACTTATGTCCGAACTTTGAAGTCCGGACACAAGTTCGGACATCTGTCTGATTTTGCCTTCTGAGTCTCGACTTGTGTCCGAACATTGATGTCCGGACACAAGTTCGGACAGGCTACTGTTTGGCCATAACTTGCTCGGTTGAGCTCCGTTTTGACTCTGTTTGCAGGGTTGGATCCCCCTTCTGATTTCCAAGCTATCTATGAGCTTCATGGTGCCTTTGGTGCACATAGGCTTATCTGTATTTAAGCTTCTGTTTTGGGACCTAGTTATCTCTGTGTCTGAGCCTTTGGATGGCTGGTTTCGCTGTCTCGTAGTAGCGCTATGTAGGATCCTTCTGTTCACGGGTGATGTTCCCTGTTCTGTTCACGGGTGTCTACACCTGTTCTGTTTACGAGTGAGGTTTCCTCGTTCTGTTCACGAGCTGGTTGCTCGTTCTGTCTGTATGCTGTGATGATCGCTAGTGTCCCACTCTGTTTTCAGCTTCTGTCTGCTTCTGTTCTGTCTAGTCCCTATGGTGTGGACTTCTGCTTCTGTTTTCTGACATGCTTATGGATTCTCTTGACTCTTCTGATTTGATAACATTCTTAAATGTTTTGAGCATGCTGGTTGATGAAGTTTGTCATCTACTGGGCATAGTTGTGTGCTCATTCCCCTATTTCTATCTAACATTGCAGATTGATCAGTGAAGGTCGTTTTGCAGCTCTGGAGTTAGATGTGCCATTATTAGTTACTTTTGAGACTTTGTATTCGGATTTGAGCCTTTGCGCCTTTTGTTAGCTTCCGTTTCTGTTATACGTTTGGTGGGTTCTGTAAAACCTTTTGAGGTGTTAAGACTTCATTGTGGTTATACTTTGTCCAAGTATTCTGTTTTGGGCCTTATTTGAATATGTGTTTAAGTTCGTTCTTTTAGAGCCTTGCGTTATTATGTAATAATACGCGGCGTGTAATACCCCTAACTCCTAGGCCAGTGTTTGGGGGTGTTACACCTAGCATATGGTCACGGTTGACCACCTTAATATTTCCTTGACCACCAATTCCTTATAATTACGGTTTAGTACCCAAACTTTCTAAAATTCACCATTTAACCCCAAAACTTTAAAATCTTATAAGCTTTATTTTAACTCCTTTTTAACTCTAATTTTCGGCCTTATTATTCTAAAGCCCCCAAATTTAATTTATTACATCTAAGACCCACTTCTTTTCGGTAATAATAGAATATCACCTAAACTTAAAAAAAACTTGTAAATGCATAAATAAAATGGCCTAAAATACATGGCTTATTACAAACATTTGCTCACAAAATAAATTACACATATAATGTCCCAAAATACATATACATTTTCGGCCTCACCATAGATTCTTTGTTTAATTACCAAACTTCCACATAATGTCTTAAATTTGACACTTATGCTTATTTAATTAGTTATAAAATTTATTAAACCATTCCTTAAACATTTAAGGTCAAACAAGACCTTATTTCACCTCTTCACTCACGGCAATTAATTAGGAATAGCTTAAACTTGTATTAATGTAACAAGTTAAGGTTTTAAGTAATTTATACTTGATTTAACCTAGGTAGAACCTTGTTTGGTTCGGCCACCTTAAGTAGAAATTATCCACAGCTTGTTTTACATGTTTTCAAACAGAGAACAAGGCCTAGTTAGTCTCCAAGCAAGATCTAACCATAAGAAGTAATTTAATGTAAGATTCAAGGCAAAAATCACCTTAAGAATGCAAGGAGAGTTCAAGATGGTTTCGGCCTGAATATAAAACACACCACAAGGTGTTAGATCCGCCATATTGACATAGGAATAGCTAGATCTCAACAAACTACCTTGTTATTAGGTTTTACCTTGGAAAAATGCCTTAAAAGAGGGTATTTCCTTTGGATCTCGGCCACCTTTGCTCCAAATGGCTAACCAACAATTCCACATGAAAAGGAGAAGAAGATGAGGCTATGACCAAAGTTTCACAGCCGAACTTGAAGGGAATCAAAAGTTATGAGCTTAAAGCACATTTTACCTTAAATGGTCAAGACTTGAACTTTCCTCCTTAGATCTGGTTATGTACGAAACCAATACTTCCTTTAACCTCAAAATCACTCTACATAGATGTATAGAAAAGGTTGGAGTGTAGATCAATCGAAAAAGGAAAGAAAGATGGAGAAAATGGGCATTTTTATGCCTTAGGAGCTTACCTAGAGCATGAACTCTCATCAATGGTGCTTGGAGTGCTTACCTACGGTTGAGAGGAAGCCAAGGAGAGAGTTTGGCCAGGAGTCCCACGGTTGGAATGGGACTAATGAGAATGAATGACCTAATTTGCTTAAAACACATTTTTTGCATTTTTTATGATTTAAGTGACTTGGTGACTCATCACCAATTGATTGGTGTTGATAATTGAAGGGCAATTCGGTGGAGACAATGACAAGGGGCAGCCGTCCATGATTGACAAAGGTAGGGTATGATTGATTCAAATTTGAATCAAAATGAAGTAATAAGTTTACTTTAATCTTATAAGTGAAAGATGACTCATCTTGTTTTGTCTTGTTCTTGCTTGGAGTGCCGTGTAATAAGTAGGGAAGGAGGCTCCAACGGCTGCACTCACATGGGGGAAGCAAAAGGTGAGACAAGTTTTGTTTTATAAGGTAAAGTTAACTTTTTGTTTTTTATGCAAAAGTAAAGTGGAATAAATGATTGTCACATGGGTTTTGTCTCTTGGTCTTAAGAGACCCTCTTCATCAATTTTGAGAGGTCCACTTCGTGGTCAATGGTCAACATTGACCAACTTAGTCAATGTTGACCCAAACGGGCCCCACTTTAGGGTTTTATTAATATTTTAATATTAAATTTGTAAAAATTTGTAAATTTCTGGAATTAAATTCCTAATATCATATAATATGATATTTTATTATATTTAAAGGTAATTATAACCTTTTAGCCCATTTAAACCAATTTAAAAGGCGATTACACAAAAACGTGCTTTAAGGAGTTTTAGTGCACATTTTGTGTCGCAAGGTGTTTCTGGGCTCTGTTTCCTTTGACAATGGTTTTGTTTGTTCCTTACATGATACTTGATCATGGTATTCAATTTTATATCATTTAGAGGTCATTTGATTTTAAGGTTTTCCTAGAGCACCTTTTTGCCCTTTTTGACCTTGAAGCATGTAAATGCTTTTTCTTTGTGTTGAAGTGTTGTCCAACGGTTATAAATGTTTAATATTATTTTAATATACTTAGCACAAATTTTTAGGTCCTAAGAAGTTCATTTGGGTATTTATTTACCCTTAACAGTCAAAGGGTGCCAACAGTTTTGTGTTGACCGCTGTTGATCTCAGTTGACTTTAAGGCATGTTTAGGCCTTAATTAATGTGATTAAATATTTAATCCATATTTATAAGTTTGGGGTATTTCAATATACCCCCTTAAAAGACTTCGTCCCGAAGTCTCTTAATCAAATAGGTAAGTATATAAAATGTATTAACTACCCATTATTCCCATAATGTATATCTATGTGATATATCATTTACATACATCGTATTGCGCTTATACAGCACATAGCCATCACGTCGTGGCGTTAGTTCAATCATATATGGATATAGGTGATCCATCAGCACCATCATTTCCTATCAGTTCTACAAGTCCTGACAACCTTCTGAGGTGTCCATAACATTCCATTGTTCCACATTCCATATCTAATGATTCATTTCGTATCTAGGCGATACCATATGTAATCATTCTATAAAAGCAATATGAATACATATCACAAATAGCATAAGAAAAGTACTACACAAATGGTGTACATACAATCATTCAAACAAGTATCTCATAAGATACATACATTCAGTGTACAATCACACAAACAAACCAAACAACGCACGCCCCGTGTACCAACCATAACCAACAAACCAATTCACTGTATGCTATGCATACTAAATAATTCACATACTAACCAAACAAACCTCGTATGCCCCCACACCAACAATTCTTTGTATGCAATGCATACTAATCAAACAAAATTTAGTGCACAAATGTGCACAGCCAAGAGGCTCTACCCCCCTTAAAAAGGGTACGCCCCCGTACCCCACAAGTATACAAACAGTCGCTCAACAAGGAGCGCTGGATACTTGGCTCTCAAAGAGTTCTCCAACTCGTGGATTATCCTCATGTCAGAGAGACGGGTATGACTCTAGCCCTCAGGGTTCCACAATATATAAAAGGTGAGGCACTGATCTTTTTGTGCTCTCTCCCAAGTTTATTCTTATGGGCCCACTTGCTCCGTATGAGGTGTAGACCCATGTACAAAGGCTCAATTTGCCTCCTTTTTTTATTGCTGTGAATCCACTGGTTTGGATCACTAGCATATATGCGTGTGTCTTCTCTCACTGACATTCAGTTTGAGATGTAATATGACATTGGCTACTGTTAGTACTTAGTGCTCTTTGCACTTGTCTTGTAATACTAAGACGTACCAGCCTATACCACAAGGATGATGTTTGTCATCCATGTCTCCTGGTAGGTTTGTTCCAGAGTAACAACTGTTGTATTTTTTTTAAAACACTCTTGTTGATATCCACTTTATCTTTCTGCTTCCATTAGATTAATAACTGCACGAGTGCAATACCCAAACACTCAGTCATACAGAGTGCAGAGGCGTAAACGCTCAACAGCTAATATCCAATGAGGCAAATGGAAAAGATGTGCGAACTATCCTGTGAGTGGTACATTCCAAATCCATTGTTCTTTACTTAAGGTATCTACTATCATATAGCTTTATCTTTCCTCCTTGCGTAGTGACGCGTTTATGTCCATATCATCTGGTAGATTTCCTCTGGATTGTAAGAATTACTCGATCCTTATGAGGATTCTACACCTTTTCATCCATAATAGGTTTTCTTGTTGCTTTTTTTTTGGTTTCCTGTCCTTAAACGGTTCCTTTGTCTTCTCTGTATACTGTCCACTGTTCTCTGTTGAGGTTCTTTTCCCTTTTTTTTCTAGCCCATTGTTTTAACTGCGGCTCTTCTCGTCCATCTTCGAGGTAGTCCGTCTACTGTCCGGTAGAATGGAGTTGACTACTTCTCGTGTTCCTAACACTACTTGTCTACTGCATGGGGTACCGTACTGATACATTACTACTTACCCGACTAACTCATAAGTAAGTCTGTCAGGCCTACATGCTCCTACGGAGTGCGGTCGTCCCATGTCTCGTTTAGTAAACTGGTAATGTCCGTCACACGGTTTGTTGTGAAGTATTCTTTTGTCAATCTCCCTTGATTGGATGGATATCCCTTTTTTCTTCTTCTTCTTCTTCTTCCTTCTTCCCTTTTTTCTTCTTTTTGCTTGTTTTTTTTTGTGTAATAGTTCATGTTATCAGTTATCCTATAATAAGTGCTATATAGCAAACTTGTTTCTCCTTTTTTTTATCTCATTGAGTACAACACATTTTCTTCTTTTTTTTTTCTCCCTGTTTTTTTTTATCATATCTCATCCATAGTTCATATTCGTCCCTCATCCATGTAATTGGATGTATTGCAGATTGCATAACAGCTTGAGCAACTTGGCTCTTTACTTCCCAACCATCCTTAGTGACGGTGGTGCATCTACAAAGGGTATGCTTGTCCATGAGGACTAAACATTTATCACTGGTAGTGATTAGCATTAAATGCCGGTATACACTGTTGGTATTTGGCTATAAGCCCTGTCTGAAAATTCCCAACAATTTAAACTGGTGTGGTTTACAGT
This sequence comes from Limonium bicolor, assembly GCA_023374045.1. Lineage (NCBI taxonomy): Eukaryota > Viridiplantae > Streptophyta > Magnoliopsida > Caryophyllales > Plumbaginaceae > Limonium > Limonium bicolor. The sequence continues at coordinate 189,137,432 of CM041779.1, read as the reverse complement.
CATAGTGGTTGTATAGTTTCCCCAGTTGCAGGGTGGACTAACGGTCCTTCCAACGTTGCATGGGTTCTAATCTCAAGGTTTGTATGAAAAAGTTTGAAAAACATTTTTTTAAAAAAAAAGGTTAAGAGTAGTAGTTGTTGTAGTAGCTGTTACTGTTGCTGTCGCTGCACTTGCTGTAGCAAGTGCGCAAGGCAGATGGAAATTTCAGTAGTTTATTGTCATAGCGCTTGCAATAGCAAGTGCGCCATGCAGGTGGAAATTCTGGTTCAGTAATTCCCGGTCTTATTGACTCTTCATCATTTGAGTATTGCTACATGATAATGTAAGCATTAACATCCTGTTCATATATATATTTTCCGTCAAGGTTTAAAGTTTACTGGTACTGAGTACACAAAATTTCAAAAGTCAAACACAAATGGCGAGTGGTCCCCGACACACTCCATATACTAATAACATAAGTCTGTTTAACATCCAAGGTAAGTACATAACAAAGTAAAGTAAACAAAGTCTTCCCCAGCGGTCTCATGGAGTTAGGGTACTCATGCCCTATCTACTCCTTGCCTCTATAGGCTCCAGCATCAGTAGATGTCTGGCCATTCCGACTGCCTCGTGGTACTCCAGATCCTCCAGCTGAGGTCTTCTGAGTAGTATTCTTGGTGGCCTGTAATTACGGCTCTCTGGGTTCATCCAACATTCAAATTCCCTATGGCCCTCCTTGTGGCAGCACCGACACTCGACCTTGCGGCCTTCGCAGTCGACCCCAGGATGGTCCTTCCCACAACGCTTACAGTAAAAGTGGCGCTGGGGCTGTCCGGTGCCTGATAGTAGTATTTAAGTTTAAGTTAAAATCTGTTGATATAGGGTTAAGATTATATTTGAATTTAAGAGGTAGGTGTTCTCACCCTTAGGAGGTGTAGATCTCAGAGGCTTAGCATCAATAGCTGGGCCGGTCAACTGAAGGACAGGCTCTTTCCCTTTCTTTCCCTTGTGACCCTGTTGCCCTTTCTTTTGAAAAACTTCCTGTTTAAATGTTTCGGGTCAGTATTTATAAGATATTTAGTATGGTAAACAATTTAGAGTGGGATAAGTCCTTACTTTCCTTTTTCTGGCCTTCTTCTGGAGATGCTCCTCCACCCTCAGACTCTCCCTCAGGGTTCTTCCTTCTTGGCCCCGAGAGTCTCTTCCCGAGTCTGGAGCATTAGCTCCGTCCTCGAGGCAGCCTCATAACACTCCTGGAATCTCCTTGGTAAGTCCTCACAAAGTTAATTGGTAATGTAGTAAGTAAAGAATTTTATGGCTTTCATGTTAGTACTTGGATGGTAGTGTAGAGGGTAGCACCCATCGCCATCTGAATGCGAAATAATAGTCCTCCCCGGAACTTCTCGACCTTCATGGTCTCTGAGTAATCCACACCGGGAAAGGAGTCCAGCGAACCAATGAATCGAGCGTAATACTCATCCACGGTCAGACCTCCTTGGGTCAGTGTCTCTGACTCCTGGCGCCTCTTCTGTTCGAGATGTGCTGGGTAGTACTTCCCTCTCAGCAACTCGACAAAGGCAGCCCACGAAAAGTCGGGCGTAGCCAGGTGATGGTCCTTGACCAATCTTCACCAAGTACTGGCTGCATCCTTCAGATGGAAGGCAGCAATGGTGGACCTTCTTGTCGTCAGGTACTTGTAAGCTTCGTAGGCCTTCTCATGTTCAACAATCTAAAGCTCCAAAGCTACGGGGTCTGTTTCCCCGGAATATGTAGGTGGTCGGGTCTCGCCAACTGACTTCAGGCAGTTCGTTTCCCTAGGCTGTGGCGGGTGGGCTGGTGCTCCTCCTATCTAAGTACCCAGCTGTGCAAGAACGGCTGCAACCGTCTCAGCAACTCCTATAATGCCGGGGTCACCGTCTCCACCTCTTTCAGTACCACGCCCTCTAGTTCCACCAGACATCTGTAGTACAGTATATCACATAAATACTCGGTAAATTACCGTACACAAACCAAAAGATATCAAGTTGCCTTAAGGCTAACCTGTCACGCAATTTGCGTACTAGACACAGTATCTTCTAAGACGAATCGTCCCGTACTTCCCAATGTTTTCCCATAATTCCCAAGTCCTAAGCTCACTGTCTTAACCTATTATCTCGTCATCAGAGCGGTACTCCGCTCTGATACCACTTTTGTAACACCCCTCTCCATAACCACGATATAGTCTCACGTAGCAATAAATAAAACGTCTCGCAGCGGAAAAATAAATAACAATTACACAACTCACTCGGGTGTCACCGGCCGTTACTCGCCCATGCGAGCAACGCAGCCAAACTACATCCAACTTCAATACAAATAAACTGCTAACCGCAGTGATAACGAGAAACTCCTATACATCACACTAAGTCCATAAACCATAAACATCGACAAGTGAGCATCTACCCAATCCTGAATACACAACCTTACCATAATACAATTCACCATCTTCATTGCTATACAACATCTCCAAGTGTGGTGACAAAAGTAACACTCCAACTACCCTGTTCCTGCTCTTCAGCTCCGACAATGATCAACAACTGTAATGGTGTGTAGTATCAGCAATAGACGCTGAGTATGCCGAGCCTGGACCCATGGTCACTTGTCATTTTAACCATCTTATTATTAGATTGGTTTCATGCTTTTCCTTTTTACAGTTATAATCAAAACTGAAGCATAAATGTATAATATATATATTATCTACCATCCAAATATCCATAATCATTTAACTGTCCATCCAATCCAAAAATTCATTTAATATCCATACAACATTTATATATCGAACGTATCGAGAAATAACAATAAATGTACAATGTACATTCGCGTAGCGTACAGTTTTCAATTTAATTTACCTTAGCCTTGTAGGCTCCATCCAACCATCAACACACAATAAAATAACCACTAGTATAACCAATGAACAACAAAGCGAAACAACGAGAATAATAAACAAGTATTAGTCTCGTCCATGGTATGTTCGCCACTGTAGAAGTCTCAATGTTTAGTGTTGTTCAGTTATACTAGTGACAATGTCTCGTTAAAACGACATGTCTCTAGTTACCCATATATTATGGCGGGTCACCCACGGCAGCGGCAGTAGCCACTCAACGGTAGAGTCTCCGACAACGAGCCATTCTAGCTCACGGGAATTTTCTTGATACTTACGGACCCGTACGCGGACATCCTGGTATCGTTTTTGTGATCACAGCGCGTACCAGAGCCACATCCTCTGGCTTTACTTCCATTCCATTAATTAATTAATTATACCATCGCATCGCATTACCAAATTCTAAACAGCAGACTAAGGTCATTAGTCCAATCCGGAGTCTATAAACTCGGGATCGAGTGTTAGATACGAGAGCGGCGTATAGAAAAGGCCAATGCTCCGGACAAAAGTCTCAGATAATATGTATGTGTTATTATCATAGTGATACAACGTTTTACTTACGTTCCTTATATTTCATATAAGATAGCACCATAGCCGCTAGTTCGTTTTTAATATATAGGTTCATATATACGAACCAATACTATTAACTCAACAACAGTAAATAATAAGCAGCTATAAATATACAATTCATGCAGATTAATTAACACATTCAGACAAACGATCTTATCACAGATCACACAGAAGCCTGAACTGTGGAAGCCTCAGAGACAACCAGAGATCACATAACAACATACAAGTTATATCAACCAAATCCGAGCCCAAGGAGCAACCTTAGGTCAACTCGGCAAACCCCTTTACATACCGTTCACCCTATTGTATTACGGTGGAGTATGAATCAGCAAGATCCTATGCTCCGTGTAGTCCGCTAGCTCGTCGAGCGTCTTGTCAGAGGTACAATCTAAACGGTAATAAACTATAAGTCAGTCTCCATGACTAACTACATCCGGTATCTCCGAATAATAAGTAACCCCGATAGTTCACCCCTGTTTTCTACAGTGTTCGTTACGGGTTTCTCTAAAACAGTCGGTTTTGTTACTTAAAACGCGTACGTCAAAACTATTTCAACTGTTAAGTTTAATTCCTTATATTTCTTTTAATCTTATCCACATCTAGTTTAGGTACGTAACCTATAGTTGCATGTATTCATGCATGATTGTAGTATATTATTATTTTTGTATTGTATCCAAAACTCATAACTTATAGTTCATGACTATATACATTTTTTAAATAATCACCACCGTTAAATCATATGGTTTCCAACCAAAAGACATATCCACCTTATATACATTACCCTTGTGTATGTATATATTTACCACGTAGGTAATTCCCATGAGTTTCATAAACTCTTGTATTTTATGTTACATTTTATCATCTTTTATTGGATGATTATTCCCATTAGTTGTATTATATATACAACTTATATTAAGATTATTATCCTAATATCATGTAACATCTCATGTTGTATAATTACAACTCCTAAGGTTTATTCCATAAACACCTTAGTTTATAAATCTCATTTATTTATAGTTTGTCACATTCTTTTATGTGAGTACCCTTCCTTATATTAATTCCATCTAAACCATATCATTGTCATAACATTTATAACATTATAGACCTTAGTCTAAAATTCATCTCTCAACTCTTATTAACTCAGTATAGCCCTTAACTTAATTTAAATTCCGTTTTGACCACATAACATTATGTAATGTTATACCATATACTAATACCATACTATGTGATATTTTATTCCCTTTAACTTATAACCTATAGTCTTTATACAAAACTATTTATTATTGCCTCTTAGGCACCATAAGAAAATCTTATTCTTTTCCATAAACCATAGTTTCCTTTATTTACAAAATCACCCTTTTTTTTACCATGTTTATATACCATTTAATATAACATTTCTAACTTATAAAAGAGTATAACCTATGGTTATTTTTTTGTAAATTCCGAACAGCCCTTGTGCCATTCTATAATTGCCATTTGGCCCTATTTATAACATATAGTTCTCCATATCATTAAAACCATACTTCATACACATATCTTAATAAATTCTCTTAATAATTCTAAAAATCACCAAATTCCACCAAAGGGTTATAAATATCCTTATTAACCCATATATTTGGTATTTACCATTCCACAATCTATTTTCTCCAAAGTGTCATAATGACATAATAACTATATATTATACATATATAGTCTATTTTAATTCCAAAAACAAACCAATAAATTCCTAAAAATTCTTAATAGCCCATGGTGTTTTAAAATACCATTGTACACCCTTTATTTTTGGTAATAACATATTTACCACATATGTATAAAAATATTACCATAAAATACTTATCTTATTATAACACCTTAAATAAGTTATCTAACTTATTTATTTTGGTCAAAACCTAGCATATGGTCACGGTTGACCACCTTAATATTTCCTTGACCACCAATTCCTTATAATTACGGTTTAGTACCCAAACTTTCTAAAATTCACCATTTAACCCCAAAACTTTATAAAATCTTATAAGCTTTATTTTAACTCCTTTTTTCAACTCTAATTTTCGGCCTTATTATTCTAAAGCCCCCAAATTTAATTAATTACATCTAAGACCCACTTCTTTTCGGTAATAATAGAATATCACCTAAACTTAAATAAAAACTTGTAAATGCATAAATAAAATGGCCTAAAATACATGGCCTTATTACAAACATTTGCTCACAAAAAAATTACACATAAAGTCCCAAAATACATATACATTTCGGCCTCACCATAGATTCTTTGTTCAATTACCAAACTTCCACATAATGTCTTAAATTTGACACTTATGCTTGTTTAATTAGTTATAAAATTTATTAAACCATTCCTTAAACATTTTAAGGTCAAACAAGACCTTATTTCACCTCTTCACTCACGGCAATTAATTAGGAATAGCTTAAACTTGTATTAATGTAACAAGTTAAGGTTTTAAGTAATTTATACCTTGATTTAACCTAGATAGAACCTTGTTTGGTTCGGCCACCTTAAGTAGAAATTCTCCACAGCTTGTTTTACATGTTTTCAAACAGAGAACAAGGCCTAGTTAGTCTCCAAGCAAGATGTAACCATAAGAAGTAATTTAATGTAAGATTTAAGGCAAAAATCACCTTAAGAATGCAAGGAGAGTTCAAGATGGTTTCAGCCTGAATCAAACACACCACAAGGTATTAGATCCACCGTATTGACATAGGAAATAGCTAGATCTCAACAAACTACCTGTTATTAGGTTTTACCTTGGAAAAATGCCTTAAAAGAGGGTATTTCCTTTGGATCTCGGCCACCTTTGCTCCAAATGGCTAACCAACAGATTCCACATGAAAAGGAGAAGAAGATGAGGCTATGACCAAAGTTTCACAGCCGAACTTGAAGGGAATCAAAAGTTATGAGCTTAAAGCACATTTTTACCTTAAATGGTCAAGACTTGAACTTTCCTCCTTAGATCTGGTTATGTACGAAACCAATACTTCCTTTAACCTCCAAATCACTCTACATAGATTTATAGAAAAGGTTGGAGTGTAGATCAATCGAAAAAGGAAAGAAAGATGAAGAAAATGGGCATTTTATGCCTTAGGAGCTTACCTAGAGCATGAACTCTCATCAATGGTGCTTGGAGTGCTTACCTACGGTTGAGAGGAAGCCAAGGAGAGAGTTTGGCCAGGAGTCCCACGGTTGGAATGGGATTAATGAGAATGAATGACCTAATTTGCTTAAAACACATTTTTTGCATTTTTTATGATTTAAGTGACTTGGTGACTCATCACCAATTGATTGGTGTTGATAATTGAAGGGCAATTCGGTGGAGACAATGACAAGGGGCACCCGTCCTTGATTGACAAAGGTAGGGTATGATTGATTCAAATTTGAATAAAAAATGAAGTAATATGTTACTTTAATCTTATAAGTGAAAGATGACTCATCTTGTTTTGTCTTGTTCTTGCTTGGAGTGCCGTGTAATAAGGAGGGAAGGAGGCTCCAACGGCTGCACTCACATGGGGGAAGCAAAAGGTGAGACAAGTTTGTTTTTATAAGGTAAAGTTAACTTTTTGTTATTTTATGCAAAAGTAAGGTTGAATAAATGATTGTCACATGGGTTTTGTCTCTTGGTCTATTAAGAGACCCTCTTCATCAATTTTGAGAGGTCCACTTCGTGGTCAATGGTCAACATTGACCAACTTAGTCAATGTTGACCCAAACGGGCCCCACTTTAGGGTTTTATTAAATTTTTAATATTAAATTTGTAAAAATTTGTAAATTTCTGGAATTAAATTCCTAATATCATATAATATGATATTTATTATATTTAAAGGTAATTATAACCTTTTAGCCCATTTAAAACCAATTTAAAAGGCGATTACACAAAAACGTGCTTTAAGGAGTTTTAGTGCACATTTTGTGTCGCAAGGTGTTTCTGGGCTCTGTTTCCTTTGACAACGGTTTTGTTGTGTTCCTTACATGATACTTGATCATTGTATTCAATTTTATATCATTTAGAGGTCATTTTTTTTAAGGTTTTCCTAGAGCACCTTTTTGCCCTTTTTGACCTTGAAGCATGTAAATGCTTTTTCTTTGTGTTGGAGTGTTTTCCAATGGTTATAATATGTTTAATATTATTTTAATATACTTAGGACAAATTTTTAGGTCCTAAGAAGTTCATTTGGGTATTTATTACCCTTAACAGTCAAAGGGTGCAACATCTTGTTTTGTGTTGACCGCTGTTGATCTCAGTTGACTTTTAAGGCATGTTTAGGCCTTAATTAATGTGATTAAATATTTAATCCATATTTAATAAGTTTGGGGTATTTCAGTAGCATTTAGTTTAAGTTAAAATCTGATGATATAAAGGTTAAGGTTATATTGAATTTAAGAGGTATGTGTTCTCACCCTTAGGAGGTGCAGATCTCAAAGGCTGAGCATCTATAGCTGGGCCGGTCAACCGAAGGAAGGGCTCTTTCCCCTTCGCTCCCTGGTGACCCTGCTGCCCTTTCTTTTGAAAGAATTTCCTGTTTAAGGTTTCGGGTCAGCATTCATAAGGTATTTAATATGACAAGTAGTTTAGAATGGGACAAGTCCTTACTTTCCCTTCTTCTGGCTATCGCCTGGAGATGCTCCTCCACCCTCAGACTCTCCCTCAGGGTTCTTTCTCTTCTTGGTCCCGAGAGTCTCTTCCCGAGTCTGGAGCATTAGCTCCGTCCTCGAGGCAGCGTCATAACACTCCTGGAATCTCATTGGTAAGCTCTCACAAAGTTAATCGGTAACGTAGTAAGTTAAGAATTTATAGCTTTCACGTTAATACCTGAATGGTAGTGTAGAGGGTACCACCCATCGCCATCTGGATGAGAAACACAATCCCCCCCGGAACTTCTCGATTTTTGGTCTTTGAGTAATTAACTCCGGGAATAAAGTCCAGCAGACCAATGAATCGAGCGTAGTACTCATCCACGGTCAGACCTCCCTGGGATAATGTCTCGAACTCATGGTGCTTCTTCTGCTTGAGATGTGCCGGGTAGTACTTCCCCCTCAGCAACTCGACAAAGGCAGCCCACGAAAAGTCGGGTGTAGCCAGGTGATGGTCCTTGACCAACCTCCACCAAGTGCTGGCTGCATCCTTCAGATGGAAAGCAGCAATGACGACCCTATTGTCGGCAGGTACTTGCAAAGCTTCGTAGGCCTTCTCATGTTCAACAATGAAACGCTCTAAGGCTATGGGGTCTGGCTCCCCAGAATAAGTAGGTGGTCGGGTCTCGGTAACTGAATTCAGCCAGTTCGTTTCCATGGGCTGTGGCGGGTGGGCTGGTGCTCCTCCAATCTGAGTACCAAGCTGTGTGAGAACGACAGCAATCGTCTCTGCAACTCCAGGTATCACGGGGTCACCGCCTCCACCTCTACCAGTACCACGCCCTCTAGTTCCCCCAAACATTTGTAGTACAGTAAGTCACATAAATACTCGGTAATTCACCGTACACAACCAGTGGATATTGAATTTCCTTTAAGGCTAATATATCACGCAATTTGCGTTTCTAAACACAATATCCTTTATGACGAGTCGTCTCGTACCTCACAAACGTTTCCCGTAATTTCCCAAGTCCAAAGCTCACTGTCTTAACATATTTTCTCGTCATCAGAGCGGTACTCCGCTCTGATACCACTTTTGTAACACCCCTCTCTTTAAACACGTAATAATCTCTCTCGTAGCAATAAAAAAACGTCTTACAGCGGAAGAAATAATAACAACAACAATACTCACTCAGGTGTCACCGGCCATTACTCGCCCATGCGAGTAACGAAGCCAAACTATATCCAACAACCAACATAAACAATCTGCTAACCGCCGTGATAACGAGATAATTCCTATACATCATACTAAGTCCATAAACCATAAACATCGACAACTGAGCATCTACCCAATCCCAAATATACATAACCGTACCATAATACAATTCCCAGTCTGATGTTGTTATACAGACATACTCCATGTGTGGTAATTAAAATAGACTCTAATTACCCTGTTCCCGCACTTCGGCTTCGACAATAACCATCAACCTGCAATGAGTGTAGTATCAGCGATAAACGCTGAGTATGCCGGGCCTGGACCCTAATGGTCAATTAGTCATTTTAACCATCTTATTATTAGATTGGTTTCATGCTTTACCATTTTACAGTAATAATCAATACTGTACTATACATATAAACATAACCATCCATCCAATCCAAACATTCACTTCATATCACAAACAACAGCTGTATAATCGAACATATCGAAATAATTGCAGTATAATGTACAGTGTACAATCGCCGTAGCGTACGGTTTCCATAGTTAATTTACCTTGGCCATTAAGGCCCCATCCAATCCATGTTTAATTAATACCAGTTGGGCGTCATGTTAGGACAACCCGATAACCTCACCATGGACAGTAGTCCTCCCGTACACACAAAGGTGCTCATTTCGCCAGAGGTCCGGAGGCCCCTGACTATTCACTTTTGTCTCGTAAGACGTCCATATAAAAGGCCGTAGCCACCTGACCCACGATCCAAATAGGGCTCGATGGGTATAAACCTAGAGCGGAACCCGATCGGGAACCCCTCAGTGATCACAAATACGCAACCAAGTAGTTCGTAAACTACCGGGATTCCTCACCTCAACTCACACCATCTCTCTCTCAAATTGTTTAAGATATGCTCTTAGTCTTATGGAGATATAATTATTAATTAGCTGCCCAGTGGGTCTCATGCAAACCTAGAAGTAATCTAGGTTATATTCATGTTCGAGATCCATGCTCTAGAGACCAACAATGTCGTGACTCATACCTAAGTGTTTTACTTAGGTTACCATATACTTAATATTAATACTATGGTATTATATCAAGTAACCGTCATGTCATCACATTAACGTATATGTATGTTTATATAAGTCGATCTATAGTCGACGTAGTGTTAGTCCCGTAGGACGCTCGTGCATAAGTAATTAATGCAGTAACACACATAATCACATACACGTGTCCAAAACACATAACACACAAGTTATATCAACCAAATCCGAGCCCAAGGAATTCCTTAGGACAACCCGGATCAAACCCTTTACATACCGTTCACCAAGACCTAGGATGCGCAGTGTAGACCACTAGCTCGTCAAGCGCCTCCGTCTGAAGTATGATCTAAACAGTAATAAAACTATAAGTCAGTCTCCATGACTAACTACATCCGGTATTTCCGAATGACAAGTAACCCCGACTGTTCATCCCCGGATTTCTACAGTTATTTGTTACGGGTTTCTCTAAACCGGTCGGCTTTGTTACTAAAACTCGTATGTCAAAATATTTCGACTGTTAAGTCTAATTCATTATATTTCTTTAATCTTATCCACCATTTAATTTAGGTATATAACCTATAGTTGCATGTATGCATGCATGTCTTATTATATTGTATTGTTTTCTACCATCCATTATAATACATTGTATTATATACTCCATTATCTTAGCAAATTATATTTGCATTAAAAAACTCATAACTTATAGTTTGTAACTGTAACACCCCGTCCAATGCCAATCGTGGTTATCGCAAAACTTAACACTTAATCGAATTCATCGCAGCGGAAATAACAAACACCGGGACCTTGCCACGGTCTGATCGTTAGAATATACCGGCCTTATCAATTTACAACGCTTATCCAAAGTAAACAACCGACCAAAACATCACCATCCAAAATACCACCAACCAACCGAGTTTAAGTATCTAAGTCATAGTCACAAACTTACATCAGTTCCAATATAAACAGACGGGAGCACAAGCGCAACCCGTACTCAAAATAAACAACCCACCCTAAGTCTAACCGCTCCTACTCTCGTGGAGTGTCTTCATGGGCCTCTTACCTACAAGTGTAAAAACAGCCCCAAAGGGGGTCAGGACGAATGCTGGTACTCCCCCTCATGGCCCCCAAGCTAACAGGACTACGACGACTAATTGTTGATAGCACGGAAATTGATTAAGCACAAGCATGATATGAAGTGCTATAAACAACAATCCACTGATGAACATACATAGTTCACACACAATGAACGACACAAGCGTTCCCTTATCAGTTCCTTATCTTACCTAAGTCTTAACCTTATCTTAATCTCAGTATACAAACCGTTCCTAGAATTGAAATGGTTGTAGCTTAATCTCAAACTTAGGATTTAGGTGATCCTACCGCACCATCTTAATGCCACCTACCTTGGACGGGAGTCCAGTGTAGCTGAGCCGGCAACCGACCCTAGGCAACAAGTCCGAAGACAAGTCCTTAAGCGGAGGGCGGATCTGATTCAGATACCGTCCCCCTTTCCTTAGCATGCATGACCGGAGTCAGTCCCGGGTTCCTCACTCAAGTTCCAGTTAGTAAACATCTTACACACCATGTGTTAGTTAAACCTTAACGGGTATTAACCAACAGTTACCAATACTTAACTCATATCCTTAACTCAGTAAGTACTAAACTTAGTTAGTAACAATCTCAAGTCTCGTGGGTTAGTGTAAAGAAAATACATTAACAACGAGAACAAATATAACCGGTTGCATGCTTTATCTTGTCTTAGTCATAGCAAACAAACAGATAGCACACAAGCCGAGGGACACCTCGTTAGCAAGCAGGTCACAAGAAAGATTGTACCATTCACCGTTGACGATTGTTTGGTTTATCTCCTTCCAAGTCCCAATTCACCAATCCTAAAACATTCATTCAGTTTTAGGTTATTATTCAATTCAACTCAATACAGTTACTTAGCCTCCCCAGACATCAACTTTTACTCATTGTTTTTCACTAAGCCTTATGGTTTTTAACTTAACTCCTAAGTGCATCATTTCCTCATTATCTATTACACTTACTCACCCACTTAATGACCATTACACCCACCAAACATGTCCTTAATAGCCTTATAACATCAATACCTAATCATCCCCACCATTTCCTAACCTTAAACAACGTTTTTGGCCAAAACAGCACCGCGTCCGAACTTGTGTCCGAGCTTCCCAAGTTCGGACATAGGTCGAGACTCAAAAAGGGTGCCACCAGACGTGTGTCCGAACATGTGTCCGAGCTTCCCTAAGTTCGGATGTATGTCTCGTGAGTGATCTCCATGACTTGTGTAATAACTGGATGGAACTCTTGGGGTATCCCCGGTGGTGAGACTCCATCTTGCATTCTCGTGGTCTGGTAGGTCTTGGCATACGGATTCCAATCCTTGCCTAAGCTCATCATCTTTAATTTCATCCTTGCTCCCCCTGGGTACTCCGGTGAATAAAAACCTCCCGGTCCCATTCCTAGTTGATTGCATTTCCTGATGATGGCTATCTGCGCTTCGGGTGTCAGGTATCCCCTTAATAAAATCATACCTGGGCGGATAACCTGACATTGTTCGGTTGGAAAGTCTATGGTTTCAATGTCAGTGTACTCCGGGTTAGGTGTAGAAGGCATTGGATAGCAGATGTTGAAGCTTCCTAAAGTGGTAGTAGGTTATATCTTACTTAAGTTCTAATCTTATCTCATTCTCACTTATCTCAATTATTCACTAAACATGCATGATAATGCGGTAAGCAGGTAATTTTATTACTAAGTGGTCATTGCGGTACCTGGCCTTGATGAGGGTTCAGGCTCATCGTCCCGGTCCACCAAGTGTAGTGTGGGTCCAGACTTCTGGGTCACCCGTGGGTTCTTGTCTACAGCTTGCTGCACTCTCTACTGACTATCAGATCCAGCTCCCTGATCAGTCTTGCCCTTGCCCCTAGTCTCGGGTCTATAGGCTCTGCTAGCAGGGTTCCGGAAGCACTCGTATGCTCGGTGTCCCTATACCCACAATAATTGCACTCCACCTTATTCCCCTTGCAATCGAGCCCGGGGTGGTCCTTGTGACACCACCGACAGATGTAGCGTCGCTGGTAGCCACCACCGGCTCCCTTTTCAGTCTCAGATCCTGATCATTCGCAATATTAGTACTCATATCTCAAACGGTTACTACTTGTCTCTTAACTCAATCAATATCAATCCCTTACCCTTCGGCGCCCTTGAGCGCAGGGGTGTAGCTGCGTATGCGTACGTCAACTTCAGTGGCTCTTCCGAAGCCTTCTCCTTTTCCTCCTTCCCCTTTTGGTTCTGACTTTTCTGGGCTTGAGGCTGGTACTTCTGCTTCTTGTACCCACCTTGCCCTTGGTCTCCGTGCTCTTACCGGCACTCTTCCTCTTAGCATTCTCCTCGTCCCTCAGCTGGACGGTTATCTCAACCTTAGCAGCGGCATGATAGCACTCCTGCTTTCCCCAGTATTAGTCACTCTTATTTTTCATAATCTAAACCTCTTCTCATTACTTACTCATATCTCAAACATTCTCATTACCTGCAAGGTAGTGTAACTCGTCGACCCCATTCCGTAGCGGAGTCGATGGCTAAGCCCGCCATAGAAGCGGTCCACCAGTATCTGGTCTGAATATCCAAGACCTGGCAGAAGACGGAGCAAGGCGGTGAACTCTGAGTAATACTCATCCACCGTCATCTTGTCGGTCTGCTTAAGCGCATCTAACTGCAAGCACTTCTTCGTCTGGACATGGGCGGGGTAGTACTTTGCTCGTAGCAATGCGGTGTACTGCTCGCAGCCGAACTCTGGATTGGCCACATGCTCGGCCCTCACCAGCTTCCAGCAATCGCCTGCTGCCCCTTTCAGGTAGAACGCAGCTAGACGCACCTTGATCCCAGCAGGGACGTCAAGGGTCTCGAAGGCGGTCTCCAGCTCGGAGATATACGCCTCAAGCTTGGCGGGATCGGTCTCCCCCTTAAAATGAGCGGGTCGAAGGTCTGCAAGGCTCTTCACCCAATTCAGTTCCTGGGGTTGTGGCGGTGGAGGTGGTGCACCCACACCACGCTGATAGCCCATGTGCCCTAATGCGGCAGCTACGATCTCTGTGATCGTCTGCCCTTCCGGTATCTCAGTCTCGTCGCCTCGACCACGACCTCGGCCTCTCCTTCCTGACATCTGAACAATCACAACTCACATTAGATTCGTATCCACCACTGTTTCGGTTAACGAATTATAACGTCCGTAGACGGTAAAGACGATCCACACTCATTAGTGGTCATCTGACTCTACTCACACTAACAGCTCACACCCTTAACCCATCACTTATTTCTTAACTTATATTCTAACTCGGTGGTTACTCATGTCCAGTATTTCTTGATCAGAGCATAACTACGCTCTGATACCACTTTTTGTAACACCCCGTCCAAAGCTAATCGTGGTTATCACAAAACTTAACACTTAATCGAATTCGTCGCAGCGGAAATAACAAACACCGGGACCTTGCCACGGTCTGATCGTTAGAATATACCGGCCTTATCAATTTACAACGCTTATCCAAAGTAAACAACCGACCAAAACATCACCATCCAAAATACCACCAACCAACCGAGTTTAAGTATCTAAGTCATAGTCACAAACTTACATCAGTTCCAATATAAACAGACGGGAGCACAAGCGCAACCCGTACTCAAAATAAACAACCCACCCTAAGTCTAACCGCTCCTACTCTCGTGGAGTGTCTTAATGGGCCTCTTACCTGCAAGTGTAAAAACAGCCCCCAAAGGGGGTCAGCACGAATGCTGGTACTCCCTCTCATGGCCCCCAAGCTAACGGGGCTACGACGACTAATTGTCGATAGCATGGAAATTGATTAAGCACACAAGCATGATATGAAGTGCTATAAACAACAATCCACAGATGAACATACATAGTTCACACACAATGAACGACACAAGCGTTCCCTTATCAAGCGGGTTAGTAACCCTCTCCTTAGTCCCGATTTCCTTAACCTCAGTTCCTTATCTTACCTCAGTCTTAACCTTATCTTAATCTCAGTATACAAACCGTTCCTAGAATGGAAATGGTTGTAGCTTAATCTCAAACTTAAGATTTAGGTGATCCTACCGCACCATCTTAATGCCACCTACCTTGGACGGGAGTCCAGTGTAGCTGAGCCGCCAACCGACCATAGGCAACAAGTCCGAAGACAAGTCCTTAAGCGGAGGGCGGATTTGATTCAGATACCGTCCCCTTTCCTTAGCATGCATGACCGGAGTCAGTCCCGGGTTCCTCACTCAAGTTCCAGTTAGTAAAAACCTAACACACCATGTGTTAGTTAAACCTTAACGGGTATTAACCAACAATTACCAATACTTAACTCATATCCTTAACTCAGTAAGTACTAAACTTAGTTAGTAACAATCTCAAGTCTCGGGGTTAGTGTAAAGAAAACACATTAACAACGAGAACAAATATAACCGGTT
This sequence comes from Limonium bicolor, assembly GCA_023374045.1. Taxonomy (NCBI): domain Eukaryota; kingdom Viridiplantae; phylum Streptophyta; class Magnoliopsida; order Caryophyllales; family Plumbaginaceae; genus Limonium; species Limonium bicolor. Next base: position 189,121,643 of record CM041779.1, on the reverse strand, counting down.
GCACGCTTTATTGTCTTAGTCATAGCAAACAAACAGATAGCACACAAGCCGAGGGACACCTCGTTAGCAAGCAGGTCACAAGAAAGATTGTACCGTTCACCGTCGACGATTGTTTGGTTTATCTCCTTCCAAGTCCCAATTCACCAATCCTAAAACATTCATTCAGTTTTTGGTTATTATTCAATTCAACTCAATACAATTACTTAGCCTCCCCAGACATCAACTTTTACTCATTGTTTTTTCACTAAGCGTTATGGTTTTTAACTTAACTCCTAAGTGCATCATTTCCTCATTATCTATTACACTTACTCACCCACTTAATGACCATTACACCCACCAAACATGTCCTTAATAGCCTTATAACATCAATACCTAATCATCCCCACCATTTCCTAACCTTAAACAATGTTTTTGGCCAAAACAACACCGCGTCCGAACTTGTGTCCGAGCTTCCCAAGTTCGGACATAGGTCGAGACTCAAAAAGGGTGCAACCAGACGTGTGTCCGAACATGTGTCCGAGCTTCCCTACGTTCGGATATAGGTCGAGGAAAACCAAAAGAAAAATTCAAGTGTCCGAACATGTGTCCGAGCTTCCCTAAGTTCGGACATAGGTCGAGGGAAATTCAAAGGAAAAATTTCAAGTGTCCGAACTTCTAAGGTCAGACTGAAGTCCGGACACTGGCCGAGACTCAGAAGATTAAATTGCAACAGGGCATGTCCGAGCTTCCAAATTCGGACGGTAGTTCGGACAGCCAAATACCCATCTTCTAAATCCTTAAACACCTATCTCATTTCTTAGCCTGCTTTAACCTCGTTTGGGCATTTAAAACACACCTTAAGCCTTCCACTAAACTCCTTAAATCACTCATCAATATCCATCTTAGTCATTATTTATTTCCTTGCAATAATGTCAACACTTGAAATGTTTCTCTTTAGGTTTCTAAGTGGTGGTTCACACCTATTATTAGCACTATGCCAAAATGCTTCCTCACCACTATAACATCATCTCCCAAGCATCTTTCTCCACCTAAAATTCCTTTATGCAACTACTTAAAGTTCCTACACAAATTATGCCTCCATCTTCCAACACATTATCTCCTTTCTACTAGTTTTCCCATATTTGCCTAAGTCCTAAACACACAAGCTCATTCATTTGATTCCTAAATCCCCCATGATAATGCTTAAGTCATTCTAACTCACAAGAACACCCCGAACTTACTCCTTTTCATCAAAACAACCCCTAAAGTTCCCTAGTACTACCTTAGTCATGAAATTCCCTTAGAACATCTTAAACACTTAGGTTCTCCACTAAATTTTGCCATGGGTTCTCTAGTATATTGTTACACCCAAACACTTGGTTTTTCACCAACAAACAACCAAGATCACTCAAATTCTCATCACATCACCTTAACACACAATTTACACCAAAACTACACCACATCATCATATAGTGTATAAACTTAAAATGCTTGGCACTTAGGCCCTTAAATGACAATAATCTTTACCACTGAATTTCCACATATATTTGCCTTTAACCTGCAAATACACACAAGGCTCCCATTGAAATAAAATGCTTCTTGTAATTCATCTCAACATTGTTTGACTATCTCTTTTCTCATTGGCTCCTTAGTCACAAGTTCTCAAACATAATCATTGTTTTTCCTAGGTTATATATAGCCCTTTTCTAATGTAAACCTTAAGCTACACTCATCATATACCTAAATCCCAACCCTTAATGCATTAAACACCTTAAGGTAAGACATTTACCTTGTTCTTTTTCCAAGCTCCATAACTTTCTCCTTAGGTTTTTCTTGAACAATCTCGGTCACCAATCAAATTTTCCTTACCAATGTTCTAACCAATATTCAATGATTCCAATGAGTACTAAACAACACACTAACCTTAAGGAATAAAAACCTAGGTTAAAATGTGTTTTAAGGTATTAAATTGATTGTTTTACCTTAGTTTCTCAAGACAAGCTTGGATATGAAGCAAGAAGGACCTCCTTTATCCTTTGAAGAGTAGAAAACAAGCTAGAACAAAGCATAAACATGGAGTCCCATGAGTACAAATTTTCGGACAAGGGAAGAAAATGATGGAAACCTAGATTTTCTTACATATTCCTTACCTTAAGAGAATGGGGAAGCCAATGAACTCTCCAAACATGGATTTCCTCCTCTAATGGCGATTTGCCTTGGCTCCAAAATGAGGCTCTTGAAGTTTTGAAAAGATAGAAAGAAGGAGCTTGAGCTAACTAAGAAGAATATATGTTTTTTTTTCGTTTGGAGCTAAAATGAGTAAGTAGTAATCAAAGGAAGGTGAAGCTAGCATGGAGGTTGTTCTTCACGTTGGAGAAGAAGAGAGAGGAGCAGCTCAAAAACCGGTGGGAACAAGAGAGAATGAAGAGGTGAGGAGAAAGGTAAGTAAAGGTAAGATATTTATGTTAAAGGTGAATAGTGAATTTACTTACTTTTGCTTTATTCATTACTTAGCTAGATAAGTGTTGTGAGTCACACTTAAAAACCGGCCCCCTTGGTCAAAGAAGGTGTATTGTGGTCTTTGTTGACCATTTAATTGACTTACTTTGACTAATGTCTTAAACTAGCATTATTTGGTTACTATTCACTAAACAAGGCACATAATTGTGAAATTTTGATTTCCCATTGATTTAGACTTCCTAATGTGATACTAATTAGTACACATGTTAATTAAGAGTAATGATGGACATTTAGCCACTCAAAACCTATTTACAAGGCAATTTTTCAAAAATATGCTTTAAGACTCCTTAAAGCACATTTTGTGTTTTAACTTGTTTTCAAGCTTGGTTTTCTTTGGTAATGGTTTAAAATGACCATTAGGATATTACTAAGGTCTTATAACAATATTTGGGTGCTCACCCAAGTCTCTCCAAGCTTAGAGCACGTTTTTGCTTAAACTATTCTTTTGGTGTTTCCTTATTTTCTTTGACTAAAATGGTTCCTTAATGTTTCTAAGGCATTATTTAGCCTTCTTATATCTTAGTTTGTTACTCAAACACCATATCTAAGTTTGGGGTATTTCAGTAACTATTTTTTTAATGACCACCACCATTATATTATATGGTCTCCAACCATATTATATATCCATCCTTATATACATTATTCTTGTATATGTATATTTACCATATAGGTAAGTTTGATGAGTTATAAAACTCTTATATTAAATGTTACATTTTATCATCTTATATTAGATGATTATTCCCACTAGTTGTATTATATCATACAACTTATATTAAGATTATTATCCTAATAATGTAACATTTTATGTTGTACAATTACAACTCCTAAGGTTTAATCAATAAATACCCAAGTTAATAAATCTTATTTATTTATAGTTTGTCACATTATTTAATGTGAATATCCTTACTTATTTTAATTCCATTAAAACCATTAACACCTTATAATTGTTATAACATTTATAACATAGTAGACCTTAGTCTAAAATTCATATTTCTAACCTTAATAATTCGGTACAGCCCTTATCTTTAATTTAATTTCATTTTGACCACATAACATTATGTAATGTTATACCATATATTAATATCATATAATATGATATTTATTTCCTTTAATGTATAACCTATAGTTTTATACAAAACTATTTATATTGCCGCATGGGCACCATATCAAAACTTATTCTTTCATATTCCATTGTTTCCTTTGTTTACAAAATCACCCATTATTAATACCTTGTTATATATATCATATAATATAATATTTAAACCGTAATATAATATAACCTATGGTTATATATATATATTTAAAATTACGAACAGACCCTAGCTGTTACATATTATTTTTCTAACCCACCAAGTTTCTATAATTGTCATTTGGCCCACTTTATAACATATAGTTTATCATATCTTTAAAACTATATATTATACATATATCTTCTTAAATACTCTTATATAATTCTAAAAATCACCAAATTTCACCAAAGGGTTATAAATATTATTCCTAACCTTATAATCTCGGTATTACTATTCCACCACTTATTTTTATCCCAAGTGTTACAATGACATAATAACTATATATTATACATATATAGTTTATTTTAATTCCAAACTCAACCCAATAAATTCCAAAAAATTCCTAATAGCCCATGGGTGTTTATAATACCATTTTACACCCTTTATTTTGGTAATAACATAGTTACCACATATGTTATAAAATTGTTACAATTAAATCCTTATCTTATTATAAAACCTTAACTTATCTAATTTGGTCAAAACCTACCATATTGTCAAGGTTGACCTCCTTAATATTTCCTTGACCACCAATTCCTTATAATTACGGTTTATAACCATATTTTCCAGAAATCACCATTTAACCAAAAACTTTATAAAATCTTATAATCTTTTTTTTAAATCCTTTTAACCTCTAATTTTCAGCTTTATTAATATATAGCCCCCAAATTTAATTTAATTACACTTTAACCCCAATTCCTTGCGGTACTTTATTTTTAGCACCTAAACTTAATTAAAACCTTATAAATACATAAATAAAATGGCCTAAATTACATGGCCTTATTACAAACATTAGCTTATAAAATAAATACACATAAATGCCCATAAATGCATTAAACTCTCGGCGTTACCACCATCTTTTCCATATTTACCAATTTTCCACATAATGTCTTAAATTTGACAATTATGTTAATTAATTAGTTATATAAATTTACTAAACCATTTCTTAATCACCTAAGGTCAAAATAAGACCTATAAACCTTGTTCACTCACGACACATTTTATACACATATGTATAAACACATATTAATATACCAAGTGAAGGTTTAAGTGATTTATACCATATTTTTGCCAAGATTAGGCCTTGTTTGGCCACGGCTGTATGGAGATAATTTTTCCACAGCTTAGTTTACATGTTTTCAAACAGCAATTAAGGCATGATTAGTCTCCAAGCAAGATCTAACCATAAGAAGTGTTTAATGTAAATTTTCAAGGTAAAATTTACCTTAGAATACCAAGGTAACCAAGGTTGATCTTCGGCCTAAATTTACAGAAGATAAAAAGCATCAAAAGAGCTACTAAACCAAGCTTTAAAACTGGTATAACTCAGATTAGACGATGGCTAATTTTTACCTTGATATTAAAATGCCAAAAATGGTGTTTTTGGCTTGGATTTGGCTATACCTTGAAGCTCTGATTATACCAACTGAATAAGTATGTTAAGATGAATATTATAAGCCTAGGAAAGCAAGCTTTCAAACCGGAATTCAAGAGAATCAAGAGATAAGTGCTTAAAGCACATTTTTATACCTTAAGAACAAGATTAGAATTCTCCACCTCCTTCCCTTGTTACAGCCGAGATTTGCCCATATTTTAACCTCTAAAACAATCTAGAAAACATGGATGGAAATGGTTGATGCTTAGCTCCATGGAAAGAGGAAAGAAATGTGAAGAGAATGAACATAAAATGGCTTAATAAGCTTACCTATGTCAATTGATGTTCTCCTTTGTATTTGGTGTGTTCTTACGTTTTGGAGAAGCAAAAAGAGAGGATTGAAGAAGCTGGTGTCGGCTGGGAAGCAAGGCAATGAGAAAATAATGCTAGTTTGCTTTTTTATGTCCATTATTGTTACTTTAGGAATAGTAATTGATGACTCATTAGATGGCTGGATAATTGATTAGAGATTGATTAATTAGTGGGTATGCCAGCTCATATTGGGCGGCAATGGAGGGTCAAGTCAATGGATGAAATTTGACCATGGTTAAGGTAAGTAATTAAAATGTTATTTTGGGTACTATTCATCTAAAATTACCCATTTGGATTTTATTTTCAAACTTTGATTTAGACTTTATAATATAGTCTATGATGTCACATTAATGTTATAAAGAATATACTCTAGTCTTTAAAGTGACAAAAAGTCATTATCTTAGAGCTCATACACAAAAACGTGCTTTAAGGTGTTTTAGTGCACATTTTGTGTCGTAAGGTGTTTCTGAGCTCTATTTCTTTGAGAACAGTTTGTTTGTGTTCCTTACATTATATGTGATCTTATCCAATTTATATAAAATAGAGGTCATATGACCTTTAAGGTTTCCTTAGAGCACATTTTTGCCCTACTTGACCTTGAAGCATGTAAATGCTTGTTCTTGTGTTAGAGTGTTTTTCAACAATTGTAATATGTTTAATTATGTGTTAATAAGCTTAGGACAATATTTAGGTCCTAAGAAGTTCATTTGGGTATGTATTTACCCTAAACAGTCAAAGAATGCAATATCTTGCTTTGTGTTGACCACTGTTGTTCTCAATTGACTTTTAAGGCATGTTTAGGCCTTAATCAATGATTGAGAGATATTTAATCCATGTTTTATTAGTTTGGGGTATTTCACATACCACTTCGTAAATCACAATACTATATATATATATATTTATCAAATCGCAATACATAATACTATATTGGTATTATATGAACATATATTGTCGGGGTTTTAGTTCCCCGGGAGTTTCTTTACTCCCTTACACTTGTACTATCACACAACGGTTAACAAAGTAGGTACACTTATCACAATGGTATTCACATATTCTGTGTGCAATTACCACAATTTAACCATGAATGAATGCGTATGTTCATGTAACATACGCATTCATTTCACATAACTACCGCTTCCGCGGTCTCACAATATCGAGAGGTATCCCCACTCTTAAAGCAGTGGTCGTTCTCCGCTCTATTCACTTATATAACATAAATTTGTAATCAATTAAATTTACATAATGCATTTGGTCTGTGGCTTTTATGCCTCATTGCCTCGAGCTCTACTCATTATAGGCTGTTCACACAAATTTTACTTCCCGTACACCATCACCTGGTTTGAAGGTTGTATTGGGCTCCATGACAAGGTCGTTGCGTCATGCTTCCTTTCATGGAATGCCCCTTAAGAATGTCAAATTGCCTCCTGACGACTTATGTTTAAAACGAGTGTTAGTTTCAACCCTTGTGTTTCTGTCATGATATTTTGTTCAACAATTGTTGACCCAAACACCCTTCTAGGATTGCTCCTGGGTGTTACTAGGTTATGCCATTACATCTGGCTTATACTCGTGGGTGCGTTTAGTTAACTACATCGGTTTGCGTTCTTGGCTGGGTTTAATATCCTCTTTAGTAAAGATCGATATCCCTCGATAGCCTAGGTGATTATTGGGAATTTCATCCCGTTCGTTGCACATTAACGTGTCCATATTTGGCATCTGCCTTAATGTATAGGCTGGGTATTCGTTGTTCCAGCTATCATTTTTATCCCTCGGGATTTTAAGACATATGTGATGTCTTTACTTACTAGTCAGTGCATTCGCACTTCCTGACTCTTAAAAATTCCTAGAAATGAATCACTAATTCATTTAGTCTCGTTAACTAACTGAATTCTTTTACTTCAACCATTCGTGGTAATCGTTGCTCTTGTTTGACTTTTACTGCTGACCGTACTATGGAGTCGACTACTTCCGTGTTCCTGACTCTACTCGTATACATATGTGAGGCACCTTACTGATACAATGCTACTTACCTGACTAACCTATAAGTAGGTCTGTCAGGCCCGCAAGCTCCTATCGGAGTGCGGTCGTCCCAAATTCATTTTGCGTACACTCGTAGTGTCTGTCACACGCCTAGGTGAAAATTATATTGCCAACTCTTCTTATTATCGTCTTATGATACATGCATTCAGTGCTTCTCGAACTTAATCAGGGGAAGTCTATCCATTATTTGTATTTAGTACGGACTCATTGATATCCTCGGGTCTTAGGACTTTTCTAAGGTTGTTCGAAAGTTGTGTAACTTACCTACCATGTGGCACTGAGACCGGTGTAGGTCCTCTAGTTTGGTTTAAAGAAATTTGGAAAAATTAGAAATTAATATGAGTTTGGAAGAAAATTTGGCTTTGAAGAGAGTTTGAAATAAATCTGAGTTTGAAAGAAAAATTCTCATGGTATTACAATGTCTTCCTGTCTTAACCGAGTCTAGCTTCTCGCTGACTAGTGTATTCCCAATTACGAAGGTTAGAATGTTAAGCCCTTTCGCGGTTACGATTATCTCACTCAACTTCATGGTACCTTACTAAGTACTTTGTAGTTGTTTAAAATTTTCCGAACAGCCCCGTTCTAGCAACACTTGCCATGGCTAGTGCGCCATGTTAACTGGCTATCGGTTCAACACATCGGTTGCGGTATTGTTTTTACCCGCACCGTATTCAGTGGCCTTGTTGGCCCTTACTTTGATGCTCCAATTTGATAAACCATCTTCTGCATAATTTCTCGTTGGTCTTGACTTTATGGTCGTCCATCAGGTATAGAACTTCTTGTACGCTATAGGCTGGGAGTTATCCACTCCTGACTAGTTCCTTAGTCCATTGGTATACCATTGGTGGTATTATTTAAGAAGTGGGGTCCCGCAGATGTTTGTCTCAGGTTTATTACTCCACTTCTTCCCGCTTCTTTGTATGGTTAGTACTTTCCTTCTTGTTGGCCGGGTTCTCTTGACTGCTAGGCATGTTGACCCAGGTTGCCGGAAATTCTATTCTCCTACAGGTAGGACTCTTTAATTCTCCACTATTATGTGCGGTTAACATCGTTCAGATGGAAACCATCTTCGGGATCTCCAGTTTTCGGAATCTACCGTATGACAGGTTCTTCGTACTTACAGAGATACTTAATAACAACCAGATTGGGTTTTCCCTAGTAAGAGAGGACTTTCGTCTCTCTGGCGTTCTTCCTGAATTATAAAATGGGGGTTGTGGAGGGCAGGAAGGATATCGTAGGTATCCAGTACACACTGGTAATTCCTAACTAGCATATCTCTCACGCTATCACTCAACCCTTAACCCAAAGTATTAAAATCCTAATTCGGTACTTCCTAAGCTCGGTATTTCCAGTTATCAGAGCGATACTTTGCTCTGATACCACTTTTTGTAACACCCCAACTACCACATCATACTTAACAACAATTTGCGCAGCGGAAAACACAACTCAACATTTACTTAATTCATTGGTGTTACACACTATTAACCCCCCACGTGGCTAACAAGGCTAATACTGATACATTGTAACGGCGTGATGGACCAGATTCCCGAGCACCTACACAATACAATCCCGTTCCATTTCCGACAATCAATATACATTTACATTCCAACTGTACCGAGTATTTATAACTAATGCCGATAACAGTTTCGGTCTTACTACACCTACAATACATAAGTAATTAAAATAACTACCCATGTGCAAACAACCACCCCGTCCTACTCTCGAACGTCTGCCAGCTCCATTGTAGCTGAAAGGAAAAGGGTGGCCCAAAGGGGCTCAACACCTTTGCTGGTATGGTAATCGTGCAGCCCACACACTACCGGGCCACACACAACTAATTGTCGTCTAAGCATGCAGTTGATTATATTTAAATCATGCATGTAGGACCCAAAACACATAACATACGTGTATTTAACACACATCCAAACAATAGGATTCAAACGAATTGAAACGAAGTATCCATTCTAGCTTGGTTTGATCCTTCGCACTATCCTATACGTTACCTGGTTATGATCGCGAACACAGCGAGAGAGAGGGAGTAAGGGAGAGTGAGAGTTTGCAAGAGTCAAGCTTAAGTCTGATTGCTCAATGTTCTGTATCTTATTTTTTGGGGGTATCCCCTATTTATAGTGTTTTTACATCTGATCCCAGGCTGCCAGCCTGTCTCTTTACATATAAAAACATAGCTTCCACCTTTGTTTTACTGGCTTAAGATGGACGCTCATACCCTTTCCTAACGGTTTTGACCGGTCACAGGCGACCGGCCGCATTATACTCTATCTATCCTGGTCCGTCTGGTCATAGATGGCCGGACAAACAGACGCTTTTATACCTATCTTTAGCCCTACTTTTGTTCGGCCACAGATGACCGGACGCCTCTCATGCCCTTCTTTGGCTGTTCCATTTCTTCCCTTCTCATCGGTCCCACAAGTTCTATCTTTTTGAATTTTTGATGAAGAATGTAGAACTTTTTGTGTCTTGGGTGTAGAAAAAAATTGCGGCTGCGGTTACTTTTTGAGATTTCGCGTCCTTGCTAGCTTTCCTTTTGTTTTTTCCCACCTCTTCTCAGTCCCACAAGTTCTTTTTCTTCAAGTTGAAGAGAAAGGACTTTGACGGTCCGAGCGGAACTCGTGGCCCGTGCCTGGCTCGTGCCATCCTTTCGAATCTTCTCGCCTGTTTTTGATGTGGAATACGGGGGGTCCCCTTTTTCGGCTAATGTCAGAGTTGCTCGAGGAAGCGTGTAGCTCTCCTCCCTGTTTCTGCAAAGTAGTTTTTTTGTTTGTACATATATATTTTATTTAATTTTCGAGCAGGAATAATCTTCCTTTTAACTTCTGAACTTTGAGTTTTTTCTCTTTCTTCTTCCACTCTCATGCTTTTGCTGCCTCCTCTTTTGTTTCTCTGTCCTTTGCTCACTGTCTTCTGCCTTTGTTTAAGAGATTACCACACCGAGTGTAGGTGGGGTAGATCAAACTATGGGAGTTTATTTCCAGCAATTTTACTTAGGAGTTTTTACTTGATTATTGTACCTTTAAGTTTGATACTGTAACACCCCAACCGTTAATCTCATCATTACCACATAATCCGTTACAAATTAAACTTACTCACGCAGCAGCGGAACTCTAATTACAACGAGGGGTGAAACAACGCCGTTAGCCACCCATGTGGCTAACCAGGCTAAACTTACATACCGTAACGGTCTGATGAACTGGAACAACCGAGTACTCATACATATACAATACTCAATTCGCTCCTTTACTATACCGAGTCTACATTATACGGATGCCGATAACATACTCGGACTTACACCTCTTTCAAATGCATAAGTAATTACAATCTAACTACCCATGCTCACAGCAGTCCCCGTCCTACTCTCTCGAACGGTGGTCAGCTTCAAGTACCTGCACACTAAAAACGTTCCCCCTAGGGGGTCAGCTAACGCTGCGCATGAAATTCGCATATACCGCGTGCTAACCGCGGTACGCCGACTACTTTGGGTCGGATATACATGGAGTTCATTTCAATCAAACAACATGCATCATGGCAATACATTATATATGTATATCACACAAGAATCTACATCCAATCACGGAACACGATTCCTAACTAACATAACAATGTTGTTAGTGGTAACTGGTTACTCTTAGGCACTGAGGGTTATTCCTCACCATGCCTTATTTACTTATTCAATACGTTACCCGCTCTCTCGGGTTACTTATTCGTATACACACCCATTCTCTTGGGCTACTCATTCTTATGCTTACCCATTCTCTCGGGTTACTTATTCGTATACACACCCATTCTCTTGGGCTACTCATTCTTATGCTTACCCATTCTCTCGGGTACTCATACATATACTCACCCCTTTCACTCGGGTTATTTATACTCATTATCTCACCCACACTCTTGGGTTATTCATATTCAAGCTCTTGTAGATTCTCGAGACACTACAGGTCTCCTACGCCACGCTTGTTACTCTTATTACATACTTAAGCCAAACTCATGGCTCTCTAGCATAGTCTTACTTCCCCGGTTTCGACCTACTCTGGGTCTAGCATGGTGGGAAGGTTCAACTAGCTCACGGAACTCTCTCTTAGTTCCTATCTCTTTTACTTAGGTCCGACTACTTCGGACTACTCTCGTTCCCATACACTCCTCTCTCGGAGTTATAATAATATCATGTATATTAGTCTAGAAGCATCATTCTCGATGTTTCTAATGACTTTGGGAACTTTACTTAAATTCGGGTAATCTTAGGTTTAAGGGTTACCCTCACAATCATATGCTTATACATTCGGATATTTTCTTATACCGGGTAAAATTCCTCATATAAGAGGTCGACCGTATCTCAAGGGAGTCACATAGTCCCTTAGGTCTCTTTTACCTTTCTTATATGTTTACATTATTGGACTAACTTCGATCCTCTCGATGGAGGTTCGTTTATCCCTCCACTCATGTTTATTACGTGGATTGTTTCAATAAGGTTTACTAACCGTTATCGGGTATTTACTCACCGTACATCTCCTCACGTTCTAGGGAGTTCATATGTTTGCGTTATCGTTATACTTTAATCGATAGCTTGTGTGTGTTTGCATGTTTTCGTTATCATACGCATCGATCCGTTCTACGGATCTCTAGCCGAACGTTACTCACTATGAGTCGGTCTTTACACTATGTTAGACCACACGGCATACAAGTATGTTAGTTCATTCAACATACAACAAGACATACATAATCAAACAAGGGATTATTTTCATGCTTTAGTCTTGATTAAGCCGGCACACAAACACACAAATCAGTGTAACTCGGTTAGCATACGGGGCATGAGAAAATCATACCTTTCACCGGGGTTTTTACTTTTACCGTGTCATCTCACCAAGCTCGGGTCACGCACGGTTCTCTGATAATGTTTCAACATTATTATTAATACTAATATCATACGGAACATAATAAAATGTTACTCCCGTAGTTACCCCGTTATCCCGTTTTCTCGGTTTTACTTTTATTAATTTGAGTTCTCACTTCTCAATCACTTCAAACACTTTCTCACACTTCCTAGGGCCTTTACATGTCACCAAACAAGGCCTTAACATCTTATAACATCATTAACATTCAAACCCCCATCATTTAAAACCTTTAAATGCTCTCTGTAGGTTTCTGGGGGTGGTCCGGGACTTGGTCCATGCCCTAAGTCCCGGACCAATCACAAAACAAACTCTCGGCTAAAAAATAATGCATGGTCCGGGACCTTGTACCTAGGCCAAGTCCCGGACCAATACTCATCTTAACTCTCGGCTGAATTTAGCAAGTGGTCCGGGACCTTGTACTAGACTCAAGTCCCGGACCAAACATGGTAGGCAACTCTCGGCCTAAATAAAGGGGGTGGTCCGGGACTTGGTCCTGGACCTAAGTCCCGGACCCTGCTACAGATTTTGCAAAATTTACAGATTCCTCATCTGTTACAGGTTCTTCTTTACCCAATGATTAACCAATCTTCACCAACTAAAACCCTCATGTTTTAGCATCTAATTACCCACTTGAACCACCTAAACCCAAGCATCAAGTACACTCACCAATCTAGTTAACTTCTCTTAAGTTATTTACACTTAGAAACTAGTTTTCCACTTGCTTTTCTATCAGATTTGCAACAGATTTTGGTCTCTTCTTTTAAACCATTCAAAACTCACTTACTAATGTCATTCCTAGCACCAAAATGACATTATTTTCCCCTCCAGTTCTACTCCAAGCACCCTTCTCTTTTCTTCCAAATTCCAAGTGATTTATCACTCACTTTCATCTACTAAACATACCTAGTTTATCCTAGGTTTCACTCTCTTAATCACCCTTGGTTTCCAAGTAAAATTGACAGCACTTGCTTGCTTTACTAAGCATTTTCACCACACTAAACATGTTCACAAAAACACCTCTTCTCCCCTTTTTTGTTTAAACATAAACAACACATAAAAATCCCACTTGTTCACTCATGTATATTAACTTAGCTTCTAGGTTTATTTTTTCACACTTAAACACATTAATACATTCTCTTTCAACTAACAATATTGTAGTACCATGACTACACTAGCTCAAGGTTATTTATTATTCAACACCCACATAAGTTTCACAAGGAAAATAAAACCAACACAGGTAAGCTCTTTACCTTGTTTATTTTCGGTTTTTCCACTCCTCCTCTTCTTCTTCTCTTCTTCCCTCTTCTCCTCTTGTTTTCCACACACACAAGGAATATGGATTGCTAGCTACAACCATATTCCATCACGTATAACAACAAGTAAATTTCAATATTTCCCACATAACCTAATATATTTCAAGGAGCTAGTTTTTAAGGTTTAGCTTAGGTTTTACCTTAGAATAACCAAATTGATAGCTTGGCAATCTATGGGAGAAGTTCCATCCCTCCACAAGAGCAAGATGCTCACGGCTAACATGGGGAAAAATTCAACGTGAGGGAATTTTTTTCCAAAATTGGAAGAGTTAGCTAGAAACGAAGAGCTTGTAACTTTCTTTTTACCTTTGAGTATCAGAAGATGTTGGAGACTCAAAAACACTTCTTTAAGCTCTAAAATGGCCTACTTCCATGGAGATGAAGATGAATGTTTCAAGCTTTTGAAGGGTGGAAAACGTAGCCCTCGTCGATACGAATCTAACGGTAGTATTTTGTGAGGTTTGGTGAAGAGATGAGTGAGTTAATGGAGGAAGAAGGAGGGCTGTGTGCTCACTTGTGAAATCGTCGATTGACAGAGGAGGAAGAGAAGGGTCTGGTGGGGAAAGAAATTACCGTGAGTGTTAGAAGAGAATAGGGGAGTGAGGGTAATAAAGCCTCATTTAACTATTCACTCCCTTACTTTATTATTTTGTCCTTTTGTGACTAAATAAACCAGCTTGTTTATTTAAATGTGTGTATGTGTACCAATTAAAACCGGCCCCACACAAAAATACTAACTGGTAGCGTTTTCATTTTTTAACAGGAAACGCTCGATAATTTACCCGGTTTAGCACTATCACTAACCGGGCCCGTTTTCGGATTTTTCTTGTTTCTTTATTTTTAATGGCTATTAAGCTTCCATTAATACTTATTTATAGTTATTTAATCAACTATAATTTTTACAGGTCCGTTTGACCACTTAAAGTCACGTTTTCGGGTTTTCTCAAAAAACGTGCTTTTAAACTCCGTTAGCGTTTTAATCCATTATTTGGATCCGTTTTCTTCGGGAATCATTCCCGTATACTAATTAGGCCTAACTAAGCCTTAGGAATCCATCTCGGACCCTTACGAGATCATATATCTCTTATTTAAATTTAATGCGCATTTTTAGCGTTTTTTCGCGTTTAACGCATTTTCTCTTTTCTTTTGGGTTTATTCTTTTTACCAATACTCTCTAGGCACAATTAGGCCCTTAATAATTTTATTAGAGTAATTAAATCACCATTTTTAGATCCGGGGTATTTCAATCTACCCCCCTTAGGAACTTTGTCCTCAAAGTTGATGAATCTAGGTGGTTACTCTCATGGCATTCAGTGCCAAGGTTATAGTACATGTATAACCTACTGACTCCACAAGTCAGTCTCATTTCACACTACACATACCACACATATATCACTGCATGTATAGCAATCAAAAATACTTTTGTACTCTCTTCATGGAATCGGTCCGAAGACAAGAAGGCACTACAGTCCTCGAATCCATGTTGAGTAATATACTACTGATCCCTCAGGTACCGGTCACGTTGAACACTTACTCTTTCTGGTTCACGGCCGTTTCATGACTACTGGGCACTTACTCTCTGGCCACGGTCCCTTCGGTTCTGATCAAAACGTTACACATATACATATCCTCAGGCACTCTGGTTGACTCACTCAACACAGGAACATCTCAGGGTACTCTCCCCGTCCCGCTGCCTTTGGAAAAATCACACACTGACACCGCCCCAACCGGTCACTTAGGACCGCCGCACGTACGGTGCAATGGTTTCAAAACTAATACACACCCACCGTTCTACCGGTCATCAAGACTTAAGGCTCAGCCATCGGCGGGTGATAGCGGTTTCAAAACCAGTTTTCATTTCCATTTTCATACTTGAAGAAAATTCTTTTCAAAATCTGTTTGAAAATTTTTTAAAACATCACACAACTCCAAATCAGATTTATGGTAGCTGTATCTTTCTTAGCGTGATTACTTATGACCACTATAGGGAGCTTCAGGAATCATCTAACCCTGATGTGATCAGCATCAGTGTTGAACTATCCTTCCACCCCAATTTGTGTTCGGTTTCCCTTGATCGCTAGCAGATCAAGTTCCACCTCCCACGTCAGTTTCAAACAATCAGATAGTCAAACATTTTTGTTTTCTATCTTTTACTCTTTCTAGTCATATTCACGAAACAATTCGTTTCAATTAATCTCTAGTTCCTAGTACTTAGGTCATTTGTCATTCTCATTGCTTCACTACTTTACCTAGGTATTCCATACCTATGGCTTCATTTACTCAAACTGTTGCTCAATTTAAAACACATAACATACAACTCCAAAGGATGGAACTCACTCCATCAATCATTCTCAATAAAATCACCTAGGGAACTCACTCCCTCTTAGGTTACACAAAATCACCTAGGGAACTCACTCCCTCTTAGGTTACACATCGGTTTCATGCCGATTCATACTCATTATGTCTCATGTCTAATCTCACTAGACATATACTATAGGGATTCTCATTCCCCAGGAGTTCTCTACTCCTTTTCATATTTATACATACACATTACTCGCATCTCTCATGCATAATACTCATACTTACACGATGAATGGGTAGACATGTTTATGTAACATGAGTTCCAATCATCAAAATAATTTCTTTTGTGCTATGCACATAGTAGTTTACGCACCAATACGTAAAACATACTCTAAGCGGTTTCTCGCCCTACCCCCCTTAAAAGGGGTTACGCCCGCGTAACCAACCATATGTTATCACTGAACATTGGTTCATTAATTCGAGTATTATGAAGTGTTTAAACTTCAGTACGGTTAATTAAACTCATGACCGGGTTCGGTTCTAGCCTCTAAGGCTTCAAGGGGTTTATGATATAGGTATACTTAACCCTGAATCACGGTCCACAAGCTTCTGCTGCGTGACCTGATAACTAGAGCTTAATTCGCTCTTTGGTATTCTCAATGTATTTCAATCGTCGCTTGGTATCTCTTACCGTATGCGAATTCGATGAATTTTAGATTGTCTCTCCAGTTCTCTGGAATCTACTTCGTATAACACTGTATACCTTTGTGATTATTCACTTATTTTTCCGACTTGTTGTTGTCGGTCGAGGTCAAGCTACTACTTAGCATGTAGTGCTTCCTCGTTTAATAGTGGCTCATGGATTATGTTTGTTTCTTGGTTCTGTACCAGAGTTCTTCATTCATACTACTCTGCATTTACCATTCATCGATCCTGGGCCCTGTGGTTACTGCTCACGTTCCTCATGCATCTTTGGCCAACGGCCGCACGGTTATCTCCCTAGGTTCTCACTCAACAGGCTTCGTTGACATTTCTCAATTCCTGGCTCTCCCACTCGATCATTACCGCACAAGTGCAATACCAAAACACTCAGTCATACAGAGTGCAGAAGCGTAAACCCTTGACAGTAAATCTCTCATGAGATAGGAATGATCATGTCTTCTTTACCACATTTCTTCATCAACTCTAATCACTATCTGAATATACTTTTACAATGGTCGCTTACTGCGCACCTTGGTCTTTCTCATTTCTATGGCATCCGCTACTACTTTAGCTTCCGCCCAGGTGTTCTCGCCATTTACACGATGGCTTGCCATTCATTTGGCTCAACAACATACGCTATTGTTAAAATCTCTCTGCGCACTTGCGCGCTGCTTACTCTGCAGTTCATATTGCACACATACAGTGTTACTACTACTGATTACTCTACTATAGTTCATATACTCATTGGCAATATACTCATGCTCAAGTTTTACTACACCGCTCTAGCGGTTTCACATTACATACTTAGGTGGTAGCCTTTCTCTGGAGGATTCACGCAAATGCCGCTCCATAGGCCCCATAATAACAAGTGGTATCCCCACTCTAAGGTAGTGGTTCATTCACCACTGTTCCTCTTATGCCTCTATGCATAGGTTTACAACGTTTGGATCTACGTATTGTAGTTGGTTTTATCGGCTTACAAGCACCTTGCCTCGAGTCATGCTCCATGCGGCTGTTATATTGGTTTCTTCTTCTCCGTATGCCACTAGACGGTTAGGAGGTTTTTCTGGGCTCTTTGACATGGTGTCTCACCACCCTTCCGTACTTGGAAGGCCCTATCTACTAGGTATTAATTCATGCCCTCTAGCATTTTAGGGTATCCCGTGTTACGAGGGATCCCTTCGGGTTCTGCCCGAGTGTTGCTTAAACACTTGTGTTCTCAACACGATTTTTCGTTCAACTACTGTTGACTCCGGCCCCCTTCTCAGATTGCTCCTGGGTGTTACTGAGTAATGCCATTACATTGGCTTGTACTCATGGTTATGTTCAGTTGTGACTTCGCCTTGCGGCTATGTCCTTGACTATCCCGTTTAGGGTTGTAATGTCTCCCATTATTGGGTAGATCCTTGGTACCTTCTAATACCTACTAGGTCTGGTCATTATTCTCTTCAGTGAGGTATAAAGTGGGAATTTATCCCATTCATCAAATATTGATATGGTTCATATTAGGCATTCGCCTTATTGCTTACACTGGTATCCATTCCAGTTATTAGGTATTTCCTCCTTGGTTCCTGAGACATATCTCATGTCTGTGCTTAATACTCTGTGCTCTCGCACTTATTAACGCCTTATCCTTAGGTCCGTGACCTATTGGATTCTAGACTCCCTTAACTCGGTAAGCTTCCTTGTGTCTTCGATCATTCGAGGTGTATACTGTCTTGGTTTGGATTGGCTCTTCCGTCCGTAGTATGGAGTGGGCTACTTCCCGTGTTCCGTACTCTACTTGTATACATACATGGAGTATCTTATTGATACGTTACCACTTACCCAACTAACTCATAATTGGTCTGTCAGGCCCGCAAGCTCCTTTGGAGTGCGGTCGTTCCATGTCTCATTTGTGTACACTTGTAGTGTCGGTCACGCCTAAGTGAAGTATTCTGTTGCCAACTCCTCTGTATCGTCCTATGATGATTTACATGGCTCTCTGGTTTGGTTTTAGAATTTGGGGGTTTTTGGAAAACTTGCGTTTTTAAAGAAAAATTTGAGTTTAGAAAATAAAATTTTCATGGCATTCCTTGCGGTTGCTTCTTACCAGGTCTAGCTTCTCGCCGACCGGTATGCTCTCAATAAGGTGGTCAGGCTGTCAGGCCTTTCGAAGTTTCATTTCAGAATTCTTTAGGGTTTGTGATGCTATATTGGCTTCTCTTGCCGTCTTGGTACTTGCTAAGTACTGGTTGCTTGACAAAGCTCTTCTTAGCTGTCCGTTATACTGCACTTGCCGAGGCAAGTGCGCGGTACAGGCAGTTTTGGGTTAACTCATACGGTCACGGTATTGTTCACATTGTATTTGGTAGCCTGTTGCTCTTCCTTGATCCCTAGTTGGATAACTGCTCCTTGGAGCTGATTCTCATTCATCTTGACATGACTGTCTTTCCTTAGGTGCTCCTCCACTCTCGGAGTTCCTTAATTACTTTATTCTATGCTTTACCTCGTTGCTCGTTCCCACGTCTTTACTGTGGTGTACCGAGGTTTAACTTATTTAGGTACTACTTTTGTAGTCCTATTCGGGTACATCCCGTAGCTATGCTCGTAGCTGTCTAAGCTGTTTCAGTTAAGTATTGCAACCTCTTTGGGTGTGGCAGGGTGGGTGTACCTACTCTCATCTAGGTTCCTAATTGGTTGGTATACCGTTGTAGTATATTTAACTATGACGGTCCGTAGACATGTGGCTCGGTTTGGTTGCTTCTCATTAATCCGCCCTGCTGCGCGGTTTAGTACTTCCTTCTTGCTGCTGGCTGCTAGGCTCGGTTCTCGCGACTGCTAAGCATGTCGCCCCAAGCTGCCACAGATTCCGGTCTCCTTGGATTAGGATTTCTCGATTCTCCCTCCTTTAAGTGCGGTTATTGTCGTTCCAACGGGATCCATCCCCGGGGTTTTCCGGTTCTCAGGATCTACCGCGTGACAGATTTGGTTCATATAGAAGTATTAATTAGTGCCAGATCGGGTTCCCCGTCTCTCTGACGTCTTTCCCAAGCTTTTAATGTAACACCCCAACTCAATCCAGATGTGTCTCGCAACTTAACAGTATATATATATAAACATGTCACAGCGGAATTCTTTACAATCCAGGACCTTGCCACGGTCTGACTACAGAATATACCGAAATTAGTCTAACAACCTTAACCATTTACATAACCTTCTTACAATCCACTCACAACCTATACATCTTACTAACTCAATTGCCATACGAGTGTACGGCACAACTCGTAGGTCATACTTATCCTTAACACTTGCACTCCTTCTTACTCTCGCGACGGCCGCCTCCTGATGTTCACCTGTGTAGTAAAAAGAAGCCCCCGAGGGGGTCAGCACGAATGCTGGTACGATCCTCTCATGGCCCCCAAGCTAACGTGGCTACGACGACTAATTGTCGATAGCATGGAGGTTGATTAGATGCACAACATAATAGAAAGTGCAGTAAACAACAACCTCAGATATGAACAATCAAAGTTCACACACAACGAACGACTTTAATGTGTTCCCTTAATTAGAGAGTTAGTTATTAACTCCTTAAGTAATGTTCCCTCTTAATCTTAGCCATCCTTATCTTACCTCAATCTGATTCTTATCTTAATCTTAGAAACAACCATCCTTTAATAAGGGAGTGGATGTAGCTTATCTTAATCTTAATCTCAATGATACAAATCATCCTTTAAAAAGGAATGATTGTAAATTAACTTAATCTTACCTTAATCTTAATCTCAATCTCAATCTTAATCTCAGTATACAAAAACCTTTCCGGAAGGGATTGGTTGTATCTAATTCGAACCTGGGATTTAGGTGATCCCACCGCACCATCTTAATGCCACCTACTCTGGACGGAGTCCAGCGTAGACTGAGCCGGCAACCGGCCCTAGGCAACAAGTCCGAAGACAAGTCCTTAATCGGAGGTCGATCTACTATAGATAATGACACCCCCTTTCCCTTAGCATGCATGACCGGAGATCGGTCCGGGTTTCCTCACTCAAGTTCCAGTTAGTAGTTATCTCAAGACCCTGTTGTTGGTTAACCTCTTTCGGTTCATATCGTCCCTCATTAGGGGGCGTTCCTTAGTCTCACTCAATTCCTACTAAACATTGGTTAGTAAGTTCTCACGGTATGTTGTGTTAGTTTTCAAACATCAACACAACAATACAATATATATATCTATATATGATAATATCCCAACTGATCATCTTTGTACTGTTGTTTTTTGCCTGCTCAACTTCCCCCAATACAACTCTCGATTGATGGAGAAATATTGGTGAAGAAAATAAATCCAAAAGAAATAAAGAGAACGCTTAAAAAGCGAAAAACGCTAAACAAGCGTTAAATAACCATAGGAGGTATGAAACCTCGGTTAGCGTATTATAAGGATTCTAAAGGCTTAATTAGGCCTAAATAATGTATGGGAACAACCCCCGAAGAAAATGGATCCTTAAAATGGATTAAAAACACTAATGACACTTAAAGCGCGTTTTTCGAGGTAACCGGGAAAACGTGACTTTAAGAGGGTCAGATAGACTCGTAAACTTTTGGTCAACTAAATAATCATTAATAAATATTAGTGAGACATTAGAACCAATAAAATCAATAAAACGAGAATTGGTAAAAACTATCAAAAACGGGTAATTGTGGGGTGTAAACTGTAATAAGCACAAACTAGTGTGTCCATTTGGTAAATAAAAATTTAAAAAACCGATTGAGTATGTGTGTGTGTCTCGTGAGCATCCTCCCCTCTTTTTCAAATTAATTAAATACACTCACACTCACACACTAAAGGACAAGACTAATAAAGAAAGGGAAATAAAAGTACAAAAGTGACTAACACTCCCTCTCTCTCCAATTCCCTTACACACCCACGTACTTTCTCTCTTTCTCCCTCTTTCTGACTTCTTCTCCCCATGGAGCTCAACCATGGCGATTTCACTAAACCAAAGAGACACCCATCTTCCTCTCAATCTTTGACCACTCAATACTTGCCCAAAAATTATAAAAATGGTACCGTTGGAATCCTCTCATCAAGGAGAACAATCTCCTCTTTTCCAAAATTCGAAAACCTCACCTTCAATCTCCATGGGTATTAGCCATTTGAAGGTTTGAAACCACCATTGGAAGCCCCTCTTTCATCTTGTTGCTTTAAGGTAAAAAGAAATCCAAAACCTTTCATTTTTAGCTCCCATTTACATTATAAGAAATGCTAGTTTTGAACTCCTTGTTCTTGCTTGTCCAGCCGAATGTGGCTTCTTCTTGGAGCTGAGAAATTACTCTCTTGCTAGACAAGAGCTTCATCTATCCATTGGAAGGTATGTTTCATCTTCAAACATTAAACAAGTATGTAACCCTAGGCTAGTTAAGGGTGAAATGCTAAACTAGTATTGGGTATGTATGGGCTGTAGAACTACTGATTTTATAGAGCAAGAACAAGAAGAAAATAAAAGAAAAGAAGAAAGAAGAAGAGGAAGGAAAAAGGAAGCAAAACGTGAGGTAAGCCTCTGTACAGATTTTGTTTAACGTATAAGTAAGAGTAAGCATATTGTCACACACAAGCAAATGTGAACTGCTGCAACCATAGAAATGGAATGAGTATAATGGTATTGATAGTATTAGTAAGTAAGAATCTGTCAAAGAAACAAATAATGAGCTGCTGTAAACGTGAGTTTGCATCTGAATGCATATACATATATAAACTGATGCAGGTTGAATGAGTTTTCATGTGTGAGCAAATGAATGTGTGAAAACCTTAAGTTTTAGGGGACACCATGTCAACATTTAGAGAGGAAACTATCTTGCTTAGGAGCTGGTAACATTTGTGAAAGAAAGAAAAGAAGAAACAGAAGCAGCAGCAGCTCGAGCTCTGCAACAGATGAAAATAAATTGACAGAGGAAGTGGTAAGTTACTAGTAGAATGAGAGAAAAGATTTGGTGATGGATTTAGGTAAGTTGGATGTAAAATAAGCAGTTAAACATGTAGGATTAAGGTTGGGGACAATTAGGAATGGATTAGAGCAAGAATGGAGAGAAACAGAGCAAGAAAAATAATTCTGAATCATAGCAGACCATTGTTGGTCCGGGACTTAGGCCTTGTATTAAGTCCCGGACCAACCATCTAAAACTACCCGAGATTGCAAATCATTAAGGGTCCGGGACTTACCTCTGGTATAAGGTCCCGGACCACTATCCAAAATCAATCCGAGAGTTTCCCAAAACGCCTGGTCCGGGACTTACCCCATGTACAAGGTCCCGGACCATAACAAAAACCAATTCGAGAATTCTGATCCGTGTTGGTCCGGGACTTAGGACCTGGACAAGGTCCCGGACCAACACCATAATTCACCCGAGAGAAATTTTAATGGGTTATAAGTTAAGGCATTGTTGGGTATAATTGTATAAGTTGCATAAGACTTAATTAATCACAATTAAGAGTCATTAGGAGTATACACAAGCGAGAATAAGAATGAGGAGTAAGTAAAGAATGGAAATGAAATTGTACAAGTAAGAATTAGTAAGTATGTAAAGTGGATGAACTATGGCAATTTGAAGGGCCTAGGTAGTGTTTAAACATGTGAGATTACCTGTAAGAAGATTGGGGAAACAATGGGTGAAGTTGGGAAAGAAAATAAAAATGTAGCAAGGTTCTGACTCCGTCCCCAGACGGTGAGTCAGACGTGGGTCGGACGGGACTTGAGAAACGAAAATCAAACTTTCTGGAATGGTCCGACCCAGAGCCGTGAGTCGGACGTGGGTCGGACATGGCTTAAACAACGGACCAAAACCTTCTGGAATGGTCCGACCCAGAGAGTATGGGTCGGACAAGGTAATTTTCTGGGAACGAACCTTACTGGAATGGTCCGACCCAGGGCTTGGGTCGGACGGTGGGTCGGACGGCCCTATACTTACAAAAAAAAAACAGTAAGCTTATAACTAGTATATATACATATATATATATATATATATACATGTATACCCACCTATACATATGTATATACATGTGTATGTAATTATGGACAAGTAATGGAAAGTAAGTAAAATGAAATATAAGTGTAAGGAATGTAAAGGCTTAGTGAATAAGGATTAGTAAACACAAAAGTAGCTGAGTTAAGATTAATAATGGTAGATTAATTATTCGGTTGTATGTATATCATAGGATTTGAATTGTGAATACCGGAGGAACGTTGGGATACAAGTACAACGGTGAAAGGTATGATTTCTTCATGCTTTGTATCCTAACCTGGTTACCCCGATTTGTGTGCTTATGTGATCACCAATAAGATAAATGCACGAATCGGATTTATATTGCACTTAACTGTGTCTGAACTATTGTTCTTGTTGTATCTTCTTGAACAACTAGTTTGCATAATTCATGAAATGAATGAATGGAATTGAGAAGTATGTATAAGTATTGTGTACTAGAGTATTGTATGTATGTATGGAAATGAAGTATTGACTTCTACTAATTCCTAACATTCTAACTCCTAACTTGGGTAATGAGTAAATGGAATGAGTAGAAGTCCGATATAGTTTCGGCCACGCGTGAGGATAAGGAAACACAAGAGGTTGGATCCGAATCCTGGCTATAATCTTTTCCTTGGACCAATTCCCTTGAATGGGTAGCATCCTGGATTAGTGGGCCACCCTAAAGCCCGGTGGTGGGATGTAGTAATCCCTGCCCGGAGGTCATACCGACTTAACTGGAAGTAAAGTATATAAGAAGTAAGTATTGTATGTGTATTGGTCTTGACTATTGTATGTCATCGACCGGAAGTAAAGAGTATCGAACACCCGATAAACCCGGGTGTGTAATGAAGCTAACTGGACCTTGCATGTATTGGAGAATTGTATCTCCGTATTGCGTATTGGATATGTAATGGGTATGTATTGTGTATGTGTATACTGGAGGATGGTAAGTAAGCATTGGTTGACTTGTATTGTCTCCCAAGCATGTATTGTACTGTGCGTATGTATGTATACCTTGTGTAGTATTGTAGTATCGTGAATGAAAGCATGTATGTATGTATGTATGTATGAATGTATGTATTGCAAAATGAATTGCATGTATTCGACCAAATGGTCGGCGTACCCTCGCTAGTACGCGGGGTATGTGGTTATCATATTCAGCGTAAGCTGACCCCCTCGGGGGACCATTTTTAGTGTGCAGGTACCCGGAGCGAATACGGTCAAGGTAAGAGACCGGTGGCGCGCCTTGTAATTAGAAGTATCTAGTTTGTGAGGAATGGGTAGCAGATTGATTCCTAGTAAGTGTGTATGAATTTGGGAGAAGTACTGTATTGATTTTGGAACCTAGTAAACTCGGTATGCGTAGTGTATTATCTTGTACGGAGTCGTGAAGTATTGTATTGAATGGAGTAATGTATCGAATGGAGTATTGTAGTAATCAGTACGTAATGAGAGTATGTATTGTATTAAGTAGTACTCGGATATTCCGGTCCATCAGACCGATGCTGTATGTAGAAGTAGTAGCCTTGTTAGTCACGTGGTGACTAACGGCATTGTATCACCCGATGTATGTAAGTATGTATCCGCTGCGTGACTCGGGAAGCACGAGGAGATTGGACGGTAATGATTGAATTAATAGTAGGGGTGTTACAAAAAGTGGTATCAGGGCGAAGTATCGCTCTGATGACTGGAAATACCGAGTTTAGGAATACCGAGTTAGGAATTAGAAGCTTAGGGCTAAGGGCTGAGTGTTAGCATTAGATATGCTAGTTAGGAACTACCGGTGAGTACCGGATACCTACAATACCAGTCCCGCCCACCGCAACCCCATTGTATAACTTGGGAAAGGACGCCAGAGAGAAGAAAAGCCTTCTCATACTCGGGGGAAACCCGATCTGGCAGTTGTGAAGTAATCACACAGTAAACAAGAACCGACGTATGGTAGATTCCAAGTAATGGAAGACCCGGAAGTGGATCCCGGTTGAACAACAATTGCCGCACTTAATAGCGGTAGTATAAATACTCCACCAACCATAAGGAGGCTACAACTTGCAACAGCATGGGGCGACATGCTTAGCAGTCGCAGAACCCAGCTAAACAACCCACAACAGGAAAGGAAGCACTAACCATGCAACGAAATGGAAACAGGGGCAGTAATGAAACCCGAGACACAAGTCTACGGGACAACAGTAATAGCCAAGCAACACCACCAATGGTGAGCTAGCTGGCTAAGGACATAGTCGGGAGTGACTGACTCCAAACTACAACGCCAAAAAGGTTACAAACCTGGCCAACATAGCTCAGACAACTACAGGAATATTCACAAGATATAATCTGACGTAACTACAACTGTAGTGCCTAAACCAAATCAGGCTCAGTAGCCACACGCCAAAGTGTGGGAATAAGCAACAAGGACAACACAACCAAGTCAAAGGGGAAGCTCCAAGGATTGGAGAAGTACCCTGATCAATGACAGCTATGTCAGACTCACTGGGGAGTTACTCAGAAGAGTGATTAACCCAAGTAAATGATCAACAAGATCAAAGGAAGAGTAAGCAAGATTACCAATTATGAATGGGATCGGTATAGAATTACCCAAAAACCACCAGTACCACGCACTTGCCACGGCAAGTGCAGTAAGGGCAGAAATATGTAAAGGAACTCTAATACACCACATGTACATAGTAATGTACCGCGGCTACAAGAAGCAACTACAGGATCACACACCCTAACAACTAGGAGTATGGAACCTTGGAAAGGCCCAACGGCCTGACCATTACTTTAACCTCATACCAGTCAGCATGAAGCTAGACTTGGTCAAGATTTCGAACATGGCTATGCTATAAGGAACTTCTTTTGACACCGTACCATGATTTTAAAAACCAAAATTTTCTTTCAAAACCACAACCTTTCTTTTAAAAACCTTGGATTTTAAAACCAACCAACAGAATTACGGTGAGTATCATAAAATGATACAAGAGGAGTTGACAACAGAATACTTCACCTAGGCGTGTGACGAACGCTACGAGTGTACCCAATTACGGGATGTGGGACAGCCGCACTCCGAAGGAGCTTGTGGGCCTGACAAATAGTCGGGTAAGTGGTAACGTATCAATAAGGTACCCCACGTATGTATACATGTAGTGTACGAAACACGGGAAGTAGTCAATTCCGTCCTACGGACCGCGAGTAAATTCTAACCAGAACGACTGGACACCACAGACAATCAAGGAGAAGGGAACTCAGTTAAGGAACAAGTGTAAGGAACTCAGAGAATCCATCTGAAGATAAGGAATGAAGACGGGAAGGTGCAAGGAGCACATACTAGTAAGTGTAGACATTGGATATGTCTCAGGACATCAGTAAATACATGGCAGCTGGAAAGTATACCCAGCCTAAACACAGTAAGGCAAAAGCCTAACGTGGACACCACAACGATCAACAAACGGGACGGAATTTCCAAGAACAACTATAAAACTACCAAAGAACATAATCCGTCATGGAAGAGGATATTAAACCTAGTCTTAAACACTAGAGGAAGGTATAAACAGTCTACCCAAGAACGGGAGACATTATAACCCAAAAGGGAATAGCTCAAATAATACATACCACAAGGCGGTATAGTAGGCACAAACATATCATAAACATGAGCCGGATGTAACGGCATAACCAACAACACCCAGGAGCAATCCTTGAAGGGTGTCTAGATTAACAACAGTTCAAAGAAGCAGCATAATAAAAGCACGGAGCTGGAACGTACACTCGGTTAAGACACCGAAGGGATTTCACTTAACAGGAAATACCCTAAACTATAAGAAGGTACTGATTAGCACCAGATTGCCTAAAGGACCTCCTACGAACGGAAGCGTGATGTCATGACTTACCATGGAGCCTAGTAGTACCTCCAACCTACGGAGTATACATGGAGTAGAAACATGTGTAAGCAGCTTGCGAAGAGCATAGCTTGCAGCAATAAGGCCTAATGGCCACAAACCAACAATGTTATGTAAACTCAGACGGTTGCAAAACCCACACCAAACACTAACAAGACTTGCAAAAGATATTGCTTCGTGCGACAACAGATCGACAACTGAAACACCCAATTGGAGCTCAACATCATAAGTGACTTGGAGTAATGACTACCTCAATGTCACTGTCACTAGAGCACCACTCTTTATACAGTGGACGAAGCTTTTAAATTACCTTCATGCCTTCTGTAGAAATGATAACACAGAGGCATAGGAAACATTATAATGCCAACAATGGCCTAGTCCACACTTGGACACTACGGGAAACCCGAGGAAGGTACCCCTCGTTAACCGGAGACCACCAACGTGGTGAAGATGTGAACCTTAGGAAAGGCTTCCATCTACTAACTATAAAGCTTGCGCATATAGATATTGCCAATGGAGGATGGAACAAGAAAATGAGATTTCCAAACCACTACGCCTACAAGAGGCTTTGGACTGTAAAAGCACAACGCTTAAAGAGCATAGAGACTCGAAGGAGCAAGTATACTCCATATGCACCCAAGCATGTGGTGAACCATTGTATAAACACCAACATGGTAAACCTTGTCATGAGACCCATGAGTGGAAACAAGCCCCTCAACAAGAACCTTCACTTGTCAGTGATAAAATACCCTCCAATTGGAGAACGGGACCAGAAAACCCTCGAAGTTTCATGGGATGTTCCGGTTATGTACATACAAGTAAAACTACACAGCTAGAGCCTATGATCAATGCTCAGCACTATGAGACAGTAATTGTCAAAAACAATCATGAGTGTGCACATGGCACACCATGAATGACCGGCACGCAAGAGAACTTGTAACCTGATAAACCACTTCATCCTTGGCCAACCAAGTTATTTGGAAAACGAAATCATGAATGAGGAAGTAATGTGAGGTAAGCTAACCTACACATGAAACCTAAACCGAAATAAAACATCTCCACAATGGGAAGATGATAACGTGCAGTATTCTACGACAACTATCATACACACGAACACTAGGAACCTCCTAGTGTATTTACACCATAAGGAAATGGTGTCAACGACAATGGCAATGAGTGAAGACGAACTACCACAGTAACAGAAACAGTAAGACAATGTTGTACAGTGAGTAAGAACACGGTGCGCAACAAGCGACCGCTATGAGGAAGTAGCAGATAATGACACGGAGTATAAGTATGAAATGACAGACAAAAATATTCTTTCCTATCACATAAGTGACTTACTGCCAAGCGTTTACGCCTCTGCACTCTGTATGACTGAGTGTTTTGGTATTGCACTTGTGCAGCTAATGATCTAATGGGATGGCTAGGGATATGGAAAATGTAAACCGTAGTAAACCTTCTTCTCACCAACAAACATGGCATAAGCCAGCTAAGGAAGCTTAGCAACAGACCGTGCGGCCTAAGGCCAAAGAAGCACGAAAGTGTAAGCACACTAACAATCACAAGATGTGAATTCCATTGGAATAAAAGGTGAAAAAGACTGAAGAAAGTCGCTTGGACCAACGCATTGAGAATGCAAGGTCATACAAGCAAAGAACACTTGTACTGAACCAGAAGAACTGGTATTATTCAGAAGCTAGTGACAACAGAGGAAGCACTGCAACTAGGTAGTGACTTAACCTCGCCCGACAACAAGTCGGAGGAACTTAGTGAATAATCGTGGGAGTACGAATACTAAGTATAATAGATTACCAGAGAGCTGGTTACAATCTAAAACTCATTGAGTTCAAACAGCGGTAAAAGAATACCACACTGTTAGTAAACCTTATTCCCACAATAGAGGGATAAAAAGGTGATGTATAGCACATTAGCGATAACATGAAGGGTGAGTAACCCAAGTATCAGGGTCGCGCAGCAGAAGCTAGTGGGCCCTAGCGAGGAAATGTAATACACCTAGTAAGTAAGAAAGAATGGCTATTAATGCCTTGAAGCCTAATAGGCTAGAACTGAATTAATTATGAGTTAAATAAACTCATATAGGAATCCTCGGTGCAAAGACTAAACCATTGGTATGGTTAAGACCCTTTGACCAGAGCATATTGTATAGTATATCGTAGTGAAGCGAAACGCTTCAGATTGCCCAAATCGAGTAAACCAATGTTTAATAGTAACATATGGTAGATTACGTGGGCGTAATCCCTTTTAAGGGGGGTAGAGCGAAAATCGCTTAATGCAAGTTTTATAAATAAAACACACAAAACTATAATGTGCATAGCACAAATGATAATCGATTTGATGAGTGGTACTTACGTTATATAAACATATGTATCCATTCATAGTGAAATTGTGGTAACTAAGCATTAGACATGCAAATACCATAGGGCGAATATACCCATCTTGTAACCCAGTGTAAGAGTATTAGAAAAGAAGAGTAATGAGTAGTGGACGGAGCTCCACAAGTATTGTAACCCTTGAAGAAGTGGTACAAATGATGGATTATGAGTAGTAGAGGAAAGTAACCAGGAGTAATGTATTCGTAAGTATGTTATTGGAAGTAAATCGAGCACGATTGAATTTCATAAGTACGGTAGTCCTTAGTTAGAATATTGGAGAGTGATGGATGAAAGCAGTGAAGGCTGAGGAAGTGAGCATTTAGGTATTGAACCACGGAGTAAAGCATTTGGGAAGTAGAGGAGACGATCGATGGACTGATTCCATCCTTTGGAGATGTATGAATTCGTAATCATGACTAGAAGGAGTAAAAAGATAGAAAATGGAAATAATTAAATTATTTGATTGCTTGAAACTGGTGTGGGAAGTCGAACTTGATCCTGATCAGATCAAGGGAAACCGAGCACAAATTGGGGTGGAAAGATAGTTCAACACTGATGCTGATCACATCAGGGTCGAATGATTCTTGAAGCTCCCCTCAAGTGGTCACAAGAATCACACATAGGATAGAAGTAATGAGCATAAATTGGAATATGGAGTTGTATGTTAAGAAATTTTAATTGATAATGGTGGAAGAATTTCTTTTAGTATGGGAATGAGGATGTGTTAGAAGTGAGTACCGGAGAAGATAGTAGTGTAGCATATGGTATTATTCCAAGGGCAGCAGGACATAGAGGAGTCCTGTGTCGAGATGACCTGAGTGCCTGCGGGATTGTAATGTGTATTGCATTGCTTTGGGGATAGCTTTGCACTGTACGTATGTATAAATTTGGTAATGAGGAACCGGATGGTTAGTAGTAGTGTGGATTGGAGTAATTATAGTACATTTGTAGGGTATGGAATGTAGAGACTGTGAGTAGTGGATTTGGGAACTGTAAGGAGGAAGAATGTGTGACTTTTGGTATTAGACATGTAAGGATGAGTAAGCATTGTAAACCTATAACCTCGAACAACTTTGAGGACAAAGTTCTTAAGGGGGTAGATTGAAATACCCCGACCTTAAATATGGCGATTTAATTATCCTAATAGGTATTTAAGAGCCTAATAATGACTAAGAAATATTGGTGAAGAAAATAAATCCAAAAGAAATAAAGAAACGCTTAAAAAGCGAAAAACGCTAAACAAGCGTTAAATAACCATAGGAGGTATGAAACCTCAGTTAGCGTATTATAAGGATTCTAAAGGCTTAATTAGGCCTAAATAATGTATGGGAACAACCCCCGAAGAAAATGGATCCTTAAAATGGATTAAAAACACTAATGAACATTAAAGCGCGTTTTTCGAGGTAACCAGGAAAACGTGACTTTAAGCGGGTCAAATAGACTCGTAAAACTTTTGGTCAACTAAATAATCATTAATAAATATTAGTGAGACATTAGAACCATTAAAATCAATAAAACGAGAATTGGTAAAAACTATCAAAAACGGGTAATTGTGGGGTGTAAACTGTAATAAGCACAAACTAGTGTGTCCATTTGGTAAATAAAATTTAAAAACCGATTGAGTATGTGTGTGTGTCTCGTGAGCATCCTCCCCTCTTTTTCAAATTAATTAAATACACTCACACTCACACACTAAAGGACAAGACTAATAAAGAAAGGGAAATAAAAGTACAAAAGTGACTAACACTCCCTCTCTCTCTCTCAATTCCCTTACACACCCACGTACTCTCTCCCCTCTTCTGACTTCTTCTCTTCTCCCCCATGGAGCTCAACCATGGCGATTTCACAAAACCAAGAGACACACCCATCTTCCTCTCAATCTTTGACCACTCAATACTTGCCCAAAATTATAAAAATGGTACCGTTGGAATCCTCTCATCAAGGAGAACAATCTCCTCTTTCCAAAATTCGAAAACCTCACCTTCCATCTCCATGGGTATTAGCCATTTGAAGGTTTGAAACCACCATTGGAAGCCCCTCTTTCATCTTGTTGGTTTAAGGTAAAAAGAAATCCGAAAACCTTCCATTTTTAGCTCCCATTTACATTATAAGAAATGCTAGTTTTGAACTCCTTGTTCTTGCTTGTCCAGCCGCCGATGTGGCTTCTTCTTGGAGCTGAGAAATTACTCTCTTGCTAGACAAGTGCTTCATCTATCCATTGGAAGGTAATGTTTCATCTTCAAACATTAAACAAGTATGTAAACCCTAGGCTAGTTAAGGGTGAAATGCTAAACTAGTATTGGTATGTATGGGCTGTAGAACTACTGATTTTATAGAGCAAGAACAAGAAGAAAATAAAAGAAAAGGAAGAAAGAAGAAGAGGAAGGAAAAAGGAAGCAAAACGTGAGGTAAGCCTCTGTACAGATTTTGTTTAACGTATAAGTAAGAGTAAGCATATTGTCTCAGCAAATGTGAAACTGCTGCAACCATAGAAATGGAATGAGTATAATGGTATTGATAGTATTAGTAAGTAAGAATCTGTCAAAGAAACAAATAATGAGCTGCTGTAAACGTGAGTTTGCATCTGAATGCATATATATACATATAAACTGATGCAGGTTGAATGAGTTTTCATGTGTGAGCAAATGAATGTGTGAAAACCTTAAGTTTTAGGGGACACCATGTCAAAATTTAGAGAGGAAACTATCTTGCTTAGGAGCTGGTAACATTTGTGAAAGAAAGAAAAGAAAGAAACAGAAGCAGCAGCAGCTCGAGCTCTGCAACAGATGAAAATAAATTGACAGAGGAAGTGGTAAGTTACCAGTAGAATGAGAGAAAAGATTTTGGTGATGGATTTAGGTAAGTTGGATGTAAAATAAGCAGTTAAACATGTAGGATTAGGTTGGGGACAATTAGGAATGGATTAGAGCAAGAATGGAGAGAAACAGAGCAAGAAAAATAATTATGAATCGTAGCAGACCATTGTTGGTCCGGGACTTAGGCCTTGTATTAAGTCCCGGACCAACCATCTAAAACTACCCGAGATTGCAAATCATTAAGGGTCCGGGACTTACCTCTGGTATAAGGTCCCGGACCACTATCCAAAATCAATCCGAGAGTTTCCCAAAACGCCTGGTCCGGGACTTACCCCATGTACAAGGTCCCGAACCATAACAAAAACCAATTCGAGCATTCTGATCCGTGTTGGTCCAGGACTTAGGACCTGGACAAGGTCCCGGACACCAACACCATAATTCACCCGAGAGAAATTTTAATGGGTTATAAGTTAAGGCATTGTTGGGTATAATTGTATAAGTTGCATAAGACTTAATTAATCACAATTAAGAGTCATTAGGAGTATACACAAGCGAGAATAAGAATGAGGAGTAAGTAAAGAATGGAAATGAAATTGTACAAGTAAGAATTAGTAAGTATGTAAATGGATGATGAACTATGGCAATTTGAAGGGCCTAGGTAGTGTTTAAACATGTGAGATTACCTGTAAGAAGATTGGGGAAACAATGGGTGAAGTTGGGAAAGAAAAATAAATCTGTAGCAAGGTTCTGACTCCGTCCGACCCAGACGGTGAGTCGGACGTGGGTCGGACGGGACTTGAGAAACGAAAACCAAACTTTCTGGAATGGTCCGACCCAGAGCCGTGAGTCGGACGTGGGTCGGACATGGCTTAAACAACGGACCAAAACCTTCTGGAATGGTCCGACCCAGAGAGTATGGGTCGGACGGAATAGTGCTGGGTCGGACAGGGTAATTTTCTGGGAACGAACCTTACTGGAATGGTCCGACCCAGGCTTGGGTCGGACGGTGGGTCGGACGGCCCTATACTTACAAAAAAACAGTAAGCTTATAACTAGTATATATACATATATATATACATGTATACCCACCTATACATATGTATTACATGTGTATGTAATTATGGACAAGTAATGGAAAGTAAGTAAAATGAAATATAAGTGTAAGGAATGTAAAGGCTTAGTGAATAAGGATTAGTAAACACAAAAGTAGCTGAGTTAAGATTAATAATGGTAGATTAATTATTCGGTTGTATGTATATCATAGGATTTGAATTGTGAATACCGGAGGAACGTTGGGATACAAGTACAACGGTGAAAGGTATGATTTCTTCTTCATGCTCTGTATCCTAACCTGGTTACCCCGATTTGTGTGTTTATGTGATCACCAATAAGATAAATGCACGAATCGGATTTATATTGCACTTAACTGTGTCTGAACTATTGTTCTTGTTGTATCTTCTTGAACAACTTTTTGCATAATTCATGAAATGAATGAATGGAATTGAGAAGTATGTATAAGTTGTTGTTACTTGAGTATTGTATGTATGTATGGAAATGAAGTATTGACTTCTACTAATTCCTAACATTCTAACTCCTAACTTGGGTAATGAGTAAATGGAATGAGTAGAAGTCCGATATAGTTTCGGCCACGCGTGAGGATAAGGAAACACAAGAGGTTGGATCCGAATCCTGGCTATAATCTTTTCCTTGGACCAATTCCCTTGAATGGGTAGCATCCTGGATTAGTGGGCCACCCTAAAGCCCGGTGGTGGGATGTAGTAATCCCTGCCCGGAGGTCATACCGAGTTAACTGGAAGTAAAGTATGTAAGAAGTAAGTATTGTATGTGTATTGGTCTTGACTATTGTAAGTCATCGACCGGAAGTAAAAGAGTATCGAACACCCGATAAACCCGGGTGTGTAATGAAGCTAACTGGACCTTGCATGTATTGGAGAATTGTATCTCCGTATTGCGTATTGGATATGTAATGGGTATGTATTGTGTATGTGTATACTGGAGGATGGTAAGTAAGCATTGGTTGACTTGTATTGTCTCCCAAGCATGTATTGTACTGTGCGTATGTATGTATACCTTGTGTAGTATTGTAGTATCGTGAATGAAAGCATGTATGTATGTATGTATGAATGTATGTATTGCAAAATGAATTGCATGTATTCGACCAAATGTCGGCGTACCCTCGCTAGTACGCGGGGTATGCGGTTATCATATTCAGCGTAAGCTGACCCCCTCGGGGGACCATTTTTAGTGTGCAGGTACCCGGAGCGAATACGGTCAAGGTAAGAGACCGGTGGCGCGCCTTGTAATTAGAAGTATCTAGTTTGTGAGGAATGGGTAGCAGATTGATTCCTAGTAGTGTGTATGAATTTGGGAGAAGTACTGTATTGATTTTGGAACCTAGTAAACTCGGTATGCGTAGTGTATTATCTTGTACGGAGTCGTGAAGTATTGTATTGAATGGAGTAATGTATCGAATGGAGTATTGTAGTAATCAGTACGTAATGAGAGTATGTATTGTATTAAGTAGTACTCGGATATTCCGGTCCATCAGACCGATGCTGTATGTAGAAGTAGTAGCCTTGTTAGTCACGTGGGTGACTAACGGCATTGTATCACCCGATGTATGTAAGTATGTATCCGCTGCGTGACTCGGGAAGCACGAGGAGATTGGACGGTAATGATTGAATTAATAGTAGGGGTGTTACAAAAATTGGTATCAACATATATACCACATATGTTATAAATTGTTACAATTAAATACTTATCTTATTGTAAAACCTTAAATAACTTATTTAACTTATCTAATTGGTCAAACCTACCATTGGTCCAGCTTGACCTCCTTAATATTGCCTTGACCATTAATTCCCATATATTATGGTTTGTACCCATATTTCCTGGAAATTACCATTTAACCCCAAACTTTATAAAATCTTATAATTTTATTTAAACTCATTTAAACCTCTAATTTTCGGCTTTATTATTATATAGCCCCCAATTTAATTTAATTACACTTTATACCCCAATTCCTTGCGGTAATATATATTTGCTACTTAAACTTAATAAAAACCTTATAAACACATAAGTAAAATGGCCTAAAGTACATGGCCTTATTACAAACATTAGCTTATAAAATAAATTACACATAAATGCCCAAAAATGCATTAAACTCTCGCCGCACCACATAGTTTTCCATATTTACCAATTTTCCACATAATGTCTTAAATTTGACAATTATGTTAATTATTAGTTATAAAATTTACTAAACCATTCCTAATCTCCTAAGGTCAAAATAAGACCTTAATAACCTTGTTCACTCACGGCATTATTATACACATATGTATAAGCACATATTAATATACCAAGTGAAGGTTTAAGTGATTTATATACCTTATTTTAGCCAAGTCTAGGCCTTGTTTGGCCTCGGCTTCTTAGGAACAATTTTTCCACAGCTTGATTTACATGTTTTTACACAGCAACAAGACATGATCAAACTCCAAACAAGAGCGAACCATAAGAAGTGTTTAAGTTTTTATTTTCAAGGTAAAATCTACCTTAGAATACCTAGGCAAGCAAAGTGATCTTTTGGCCCGTTTTTACAGAAGAACAAGAGTATCAAAAGAGCTACTAAAACCAAGTTTAAAACCGGCATAACTCAGATTAGAAGATGGCCAATCTTTACCTTGATTAAAATGCCTAAAATGGTGTTTTTGGCATGGATTTGGCTATACCTTGAAGCTCTTGATATACCAACTGAATAGGTATGTTAAGATGAAGATTATAAGCCTAGGAAAGCAAGCTTTCAAACCGGAATTGAAGAGGAACAAGATATAAGTGCTTAAAGCACATTTTTATACCTTAAGAACTACTTTAGCTTTCTTCCCTTCCTTCTTTGATTTTCAACCGAAAATTCCCCTCTCCTTCAAGCATGAACTTGCACAAGATGGCTGGATGGAAATGGGATTGAGTTACACCATTGGAAAGAGGAGAAGAGAGAAGAAAATGAGTATAATCATGTACCAAGGGCTTACCTATGATCCAATGAGTTTATCATTGAAGTGGAATCTTGCTCACGGTCAAGAAGGAGCAGAAGAGGGAATGGAGGCTGAAGAAATCGGATGGAAAGAAGGTAATGAGAGGAAAGAGAAGGAAATAAGCTTTTATGTCATTTAATGCTACTTTAGTGTAAAGTAATAGATGACTCATTAGATTGGCTAGATATTTATGTTGCTAATGGGTAAGAATGAAGCCTAATGAGGCGGCAATGGATGGTCAAGTCAACGGATGATATTTGACCATAGTTTAAGTTAAGTAATTAAATGTTATTTTGGGTACTATTCATCCAAAATCACCCATTTTGATTTTATTTTTAGACTTTATAATATAGTCTATCATGTCACATAAATGATATAAAGAATGTAATATAGTCTTTAAAGTGACAAAAAGTCATTATCTTAGACCTCATACACAAAAACGTGCTTTAAGGTGTTTTAGCGCACATTTTGTGTCACAAGGTGTTTCTGAGCTTAGTTTTCTTTGAGAACTGTTTTGTTGTGTTCCTTACATGATTATTGATCATAGGAATCCAATTTTATATTATTTAGAGGTCATAAGACCTTTAAGGTTTCTTAGAGCACATTTTTGCCCTACTTGACCTTGAAGCATGTAAATGCATGTTCTTTGTGTTGGAGTATTTTCCAACGATTTTAGAATTCTTAGTTATGTGTTAATATGCTTAGGACAAAATTTTAGGTCCTAAGAAGTTCATTTGGGTATGTTTTTACCCTAAACAGTCAAAGGGTGCAATATCTTGCTTTGTGTTGACCATCTTTGTTCTCCATTGATTTTTATGGCATGTTTAGGCCTTAATTAATGTGATTAGATGTTCAATCCATGTTTAATTAGTTTGGGGTATTTCAATCTACCCCCCTTAAAAAGACTTCGTCCCGAAGTCGCTTAATCAAATAGGTATGTATATAAATATATAACTACCCATTATTACCATAATGTATATCTAAGTGATATATCATTTACACACATCGTGTTGTGCTTATACCGCACATACCATCACTTTGTGGCGTTAGTTCAACCATATATGGATATAGGTGATCCATCAGCACCATTATTTCCTATCAATTCTACAAACCCTGACAACCTCCCCGAGGTGTCCATAACATACCATCCTTCCACATTCCACATCTAATGATTTATTTCGTATCTAGGCGATACCATATGTAATCATTCTACAAAGCAATATAATTATATATATCTCAAGTAGCATAAGAAAAGTACTACACACATGGGTGTATATACATCATTCAAACAAGTATCTCATAAGATACATACATACAAGTGCACATCACACACTAACAAATCAACAACGTACGCCCCGCGTACCAAACATAACCAACAAAACCTCGTATGCCCCGCATACCACCAATTCACTGTATGCAATGCATACTAAACAAACAACTAAACAAACCTCGTATGCCCCGCATACCACAAACTACTGTATGCCCCGCATACGAAACAACAAAACTTAGTGCACACACGTGCACAGCCAAGAGGCTCTACCCCCCTTTAAAAGGGTTACGCCCCCGTACCCCACAAGTATGCAACGGCCGCTCAACAAGGAGCGCTGGATACTTGGCTCTTATAGAGTTCTCCAACTCGTGGATTATCCTCATATCAGAGAGACGAGTATGACTCTAGCCCTTCCGGGCTCCACCATACATAAAGGGTGAGGCACTGATCTATTTGTGCTCTCTCTCGAATTCGTTCTAATGGGCCCCACTCGCTCCGTATTGAGGTGCAGACCCATGAGCATAGGCTCTGTTTGCCTCTATTCATTGCTGTGTATCCTATAATTTGGATCACTAGCATATATGCGTGTGTCTTCTCTCACTGATATTCAGCTTGAGGTATAATATGACATTGTCTATTGTTTAGTACTTAGTGCTCTTTGCACTTGTCTTGTAATACTAAGACGTACCAGCCTACATGTCCACGGAGATAATGCTTGTCATCCGTGTCTCCAAGTGGTTTTGTTCTGGAGTAACACACTATTGTAGTTCTTTGATACACACTCGTGTTGATATCCATTACATCTTCCAGTATTCCCACTAGATTAATAACTACACAAGTGCAATACCAAAACACTAAGTCCTACAGAGTGCAGAGGCGTAAACTCTCAGCGGCTAATATCAAATGAGTCGAACAGATAAGATGCGGAATTATCATGTGAGTGGTACATACCAAATCCATTGTTCCTTGCTTAAGGTATCTGCTAGTATATTAGCTTTGTCTCTCATCATTGCGTAGTCACGCGTTTAGGTTCATATCATCTAGTAGATTTCCTCTAGATTGCAAGAATTTGCTCGATCCTTATGAGGGTTCTACATTTTATTCGTCCATAATAGGTTTTCATGTTTTTTCCTTCGGTTTCACGTCCTTGAAAGGTTTCCTTGTCTTCACTGTATACTGTCTACTGGTCTGTGTTGTAGATTCTTGATTTCTCTTGCCCGTTGGTTTAACTGCGGCTCTTCTCGTCCATCTTCGAGGTAATCCGCATCACTGTCCTTAGTACGGAGTTGACTACTTCTCGTGTTACTAACACTACTTGTCTACATACATGGGGTACCGTACTGATACATTACTACTTACCCGACTAACTCATAAATATGTATGCCAGGCCCACATGCTCCTATCGGAGTGCGGTCGTCCCATGTCTCGTTTAGTAAACTGGTAATGTCTGTCACACGGGTATTATGAAGTATTATGTTGTCAATCTCCCTTTGATGCATATCCTTTTAGTTGTTTATTAGTTCGTGTCATCGGTTATCTTGTAATAAGTGCTATTGTCGTAGTGGCATCGGTGGTAACTCGTGTCATAAGC
Source organism: Limonium bicolor (assembly GCA_023374045.1). NCBI lineage: Eukaryota > Viridiplantae > Streptophyta > Magnoliopsida > Caryophyllales > Plumbaginaceae > Limonium > Limonium bicolor. The sequence continues at coordinate 189,081,837 of CM041779.1, read as the reverse complement.
CGGCATTATTCAGCTCGGTGTAAGTAAAATCTGTGCTATATTAGCAAACTTGGTTCTCCTATCTCGATCTCATTGAGTGCAACACATATTCCTTTTCTCCCTGTTTATCATGATCATATCTCATCCATAGTTCATATTCGTTCCCTCATCTGTTTAATTAGATGTATTGTAGATTCCATAATAGCTTGAGCAACTTGGCTCTTCACTTCCCAACCATCCTCACTGGCTGTGGTGCATCTGCTTGTCCATAAGGACTAAACATTCATCACTAGTAGTGATTGGCATTAAATGCGGGTATACACTGATGGTATTTGGCAAATGAGCCATGTCTGAAAATTCTCGAACAATCTAAACTGGTGTGGTTTACAGTCACAGGGGCTGTATAATTTCTTCAGTTGTAGTGGTTGGACTAACCGTCTTCCCGAAGTTTCACAAATTTCTAATCTTAAGATTTGTATGGAAAAAGTTGATTTGAAAATTTGGTATAAAATAAGAGGTTAAAAATTAGTAGTAGTTGCACTTGCAGTTGCAGCACTTGCTCTGTCAAGTGCGCAAGGTAGATGGAAATTTCAGTGGTTTACTTGTCATAGCGCTTGCAATAGCAAGTGCGCCATGTAGGTGGAAATTTTGGTTCAGTAATTACCGGTCTCACTGACTCTGTGTCGTTGAGTATGACTACATGATAAGGTAAGCATTAACATCCTGTTCTTATATATAATCCGTCAAAGTTCCAAGGTTACTCGCATCGAGTCCACACAACTAGTCTCAAAAGTCATACACAAAAAGGCGAGTGGTCAATGACACACTCCCACATATTTACAACATATCTCTATCTAACATCCAAGGTAAGTACATAACAAGGTAAGCAAAAGTCTTCCACCAGCGGTCTCTCGGAGTTCAGGGTACTCATGCCCTATCTACTCCCTTGCCCTTCTGGGCTCTAGCATCAGTAGATGTCTGACCATCCTGACCGCCTCGTGGTACTCCAGATCCTCCAGCTGAGGTCTTCTGAGTATTCCTCGGTGGCCGATAGTTACGGCTCTCAGGGTTCATCCAACACTCGAACTCCCGGTGGCCCTCTTTCTTGCAGCACCGACACTCAACTTTGCGGCCACTGCAGTCGACCCCAGGATGGTCCTTCCCACAACGCTTGCAATACAAATGGCGCTGGGGCTGTCCGGTGCCTAATGGTAGCATTTAGTTTAAGTCAAAATCTGATGATAAAAAGGTTAAGGTTACAATTGAATTTAAGAGGTAGGCGTTCTCACCCTTAGGAGGCGCAGATCTCAGAGGTTGAGCATCTATAGCTGGGCCGGTCAACCGAAGGGCGGGCTCTTTCCCCTTCGCTCCCTGGTGACCCTGCTGCCCTTTCTTCTGGAAGAATTTCCTGCTTAAGGTTTCGGGTAAGCTTTCATAGGTATTTAATATGATAAGTAGTTTAGAATGGGATAAGTCCTTACTTTCCCTTCTTCTGGCTATCGCCTGGAGATGCTCCTCCACCCTTAGACTCTCCCTCAGGGTTCTTTCTCTTCTTGGTCCCGAGAGTCTCTTCCCGAGTCTGGTGCATTAGCTTTGTCCTCGAGGCAGCATCGTAACACTCCTAGAATCTCATTGGTATGTTCTCACAAAGTCAATCGGTAATGTAGTATGTAAAGAATTACTGGCATTTATGTTAATACCTGGATGGTAGAATAGAGGGTAGCACCCATCGCCATCTGGATGCGAAACAACAATCCCCCCCGGAACTTCTCGACCTTCACGGTCTCTGAGTAATCAACACCGGGGATGAAGTCCAGCAGACCAATGAATCGAGCGTAGTACTCATCCACGTCAGACCTCCCTGGGATAATGTCTCAAACTCTCGGCGCTTCTTCTACTTGAGATGAGCCGGATAGTACTTCCCCCTCAGTAACTCGACAAAGGCAGCCCACGAAAAGTCGGGCATAGCCAGGTGATGGTCCTTGACCAACCTCCACCAAGTGCTGGCTGCATCCTTCAGATGGAAAGCAGCAATGACGACCTTCTTGTCGGCAGGTACTTGCAAAGCTTCGTAGGCCTTCTCATGTTCAACAATGAAACGCTCTTAGGCTACGGGGTCTGGCTCCCCAGAATATGTAGGTGGTCGGGTCTCGGTAACTGACTTCAGCCAGTTCGTCTCCCGGGGCTGTGGCGGGTGGGCTGGTGCTTCTCCAATCTGAGTACCAAGCTGTGCGAGAACGGCAGCAATCGTCTCTGCAACTCCTGGAATCACGGAGTCACCGCCTCCACCTCTACCAGTACCACGCCCTCTAGTTCCCCCAGACATCTGTAGTACAGTATGCCACGTAAATACTCGGTAATTTACCGTACACAACCAGTGGATATTGAATCGCCTTAACGGCTAACATATCACGCAATTTGCGTTATCAAACACAACACCTTTTAAGACGAGTCGTCTCGTACCTCACAAACGTTTCCCGTAATTTCCCAAGTCCTAAGCTCAATGTCTTAACCTATTTTCTCGTCATCAGAGCGGAGATACCACTTTTGTAACACCCCACTCCTTAAACACGTAATAATCTCTCTCGTAGCAATAAATAAAACGTCTTACAGCGGAAGAAATAATAATAACAACAATACTCACTCGGGTGTCACCGGCCATTACCCGCCCATGCGAGTAACGAAGCCAAACTATATCCAACAACCAATATAAACAAACTGCTAACCGCTGTGATAACGAGAATATTCCTATACATCATACTAAGTCCATAAACCATGAACATCGACAAGTGAGCGTCTACCCAATCCTGAATATACATAACCGTACCATAATACAATCCACAGTACAACATTGTTATACAAACAAACTCTATGTGTGGTAATTAAAGTAATCCCTAACTACCCTGTTCCCGCACTTCGGCTTCGACAATGATCATCGACCTGCAATGAGTGTAGTATCAGCGATAAACGCTGAGTATGCCGGGCCTGGACCCTAATGGTCACTTAGTCATTTTAACCATCTTATTATTAGATTGGTTTCATGCTTTACCATTTTACAGTTATAATCAAAACTATAATATACATGCATAAATATACTTAATCATCCATCCAAACATTCATAAACACTCAACCATCCATCCAATTTAACAGTCATGAAATATCACAAACAACAATTGTATTTCGAACATATCGAATAATAATACCGAATAAACGCCGTAGCGAACACCATCCTTTGTTAAGTAAATTTGGCCTTTAAGGCCCCATCCATCCAAACCATGTTAATTAAATACCAGTTGGGCGTCATGTTAGGACAACCCAATCACCTCACATGGACAGTAGTCCTCCCGTACACACAAAGGTGCTCATTTCGCCAGAGGTCCGGAGGCCCCTGACTATTCTCTTTGCCTCGTAAGGCGTCCATAGAAAGGCCGTAGCCACCTGACCCACGATCCACATAGGGCTCGCTGGGTATAAACTTAGAGCGGAACCCGATCGGGAACCCCTCAGTGATCACAAATGCACAACCAGGTAGTTCGTAAACTACGCTGGATTCCTCACCTCAATTCACTCCATCTCTCTCTCATAATGTTTAAGATATGCTCTTAGTCTTATGGAGAATATAATTTAATAATCAGCTGCCCAATGGGTCACCCATACCTAGAAGTAATCTAGGTTATATTCATGTTCGAGATCCATGCTCTAGAGACCGACAATGTCGTGACTCGTACCTAAGTGTTTTACTTAGGTTGCTATATACTTAATATTAATACTATGGTATTATATCAAGTAACCGTCTTGTTATCACAATAACGTATATGTATGTTTATATATGTCGATCTATAGTCGACATAGTGTTAGTCCGTAGGACGCTCGTGCATAAATATTTAATGCAGTAACACACATAATCACATACATGTATCCAAAACACATAACACACAAGTGATATCAACCAAATCCGAGCCCAAGGAATTCCTTAGGACAACCCGGATCAAACCCCTTTACATACCGTTCACCTAGACCAAGGATGCGCAGTGTAGACCACTAGCTCGTCAAGCGCCTTCGTCTGAGGTATGATCTAAACGGTAATAAACTATAAGTCAGTCTCCATGACTAACTACATCCGGTATTTCCGAATAACAAGTAACCCCGACAGTTCATCCCCGGATTTCTACAGTTATTTGTTACGGGTCTCACTAAACCAGTCGGCTTTGTTACTAAAACTCGTATGTCGAAATGTTTCGACTGTTAAGTTTAATTCGTTATATTCTTTTAATCTTATCCATCATTTAATTTAGGTATATAACCTATAGTTGCATGAACACATGCATTATGTATTATATTGTATTATTTTTCCACCATCCATTATAATACATTGTATTATATAATCCATTATCTTTAGTAAACTATATTTCCATTCAAAAACTTATAACTTGTAGTTTGTAACTATTTTCCATGTAATAACCACCACCAATATATTATATGGTTTACAACCATAATATATATCCATCCTTATACACATTATTCTTGTATATGTATATATTTACCAATATAGGTAAGTTCCATGAGTTATAAAACTCTTATATTTATGTTACATTTTTATCATCTTATATTAGATGATATTCCCATTAGTTTGTATTATATTATACAACTTATATTAAGATTTTATCCTAATATTATGTAGCAATTAGTTGTATAATTAAACTCCTAAGGTAAATAATATACCTTAGTTAAAATCTTATTTATCATATTTGTCACATTATTTAATGGAATATCCTTACTTATATTAACTCCATTAAACCACCTTACCATATAATTGTTATAACATTTTATAACATTGTAGACCAATTGATCTAAAATTCATATTCCAATCTTTTATTCTCGGTACAGCCCTTTATTTTATTTAAATTCTATTTTGACCACATAACATTATGTAATGTTATAGCATATACTAATATCATATAATATGATTTTTTATTTCCTTTAAACTTATAACCTATAGTTTTATACAAAACTATTAATATTACCGAGAAGGCAACATTGTTATATTGATATTTCTTTTCATATCCCATAGTTTTCTTTATTTACAAATTCACCCCATATTTATACCATGTTATATATATATATATATATATATATATATATCATATAATTAACATTTTTAACTTTAAAATGGTATAACCTATGGTTATATGAAATATAAATTTCCGAATAGACCCAATACATATTCTATATTATTCTCCAACCCTTTTAACTTTCCAAATTTATAATTTGACCACATATATAATGTTATGTAATATATATCATATATTATAACATTTTAAACCTTAATATATAACCTATGGTTATATATTATTACAAAATGCGAACAGACCCCCTTATGTTGTTCTTAATTATTTTTCAACCCTTTCACTTTCTATAATTGCCATTTGGCCCAATTTATAACATATAGTTTTGTAATAACATTAAAACTATATATTATACACATATCTTATTAAATACTCTTATATAATTCTAAAAATCACCAAATTCCACCAAAGGGTTATATATCATTCCTAACCCTTATAATCTCGGTATTTACTATTTCACCCCATCTTTTATTCCAAAGTGTCATAATGACATAATAACTGTATATTATACATATATAGTTTATTTTAATTCCAAAACTAACCAAATAAATTCCTAAAAATTCCTAATAGTCCATGGGTGTTTATAATACCATTTTACACCTTTTCTTTTCGGTAATAACATATATACCACATATGTTATAAAATTGTTACAATTAAATACTTATCTTATTATAAAACCTTAAATAAGTTATTTAACTTATCTAATTTGGTCAAAACCTACCATATGGTCAAGCTTGACCTCCTTAATATTGCCTTGACCATTAATTCCCATATATTATGGTTTGTACCCATATTTCCTAGAAATTACCATTTAACCCCAAAACTTTATAAAATCTTATAATTTTTATTTAAACTCATTTAAACCTCTAATTTTCGGCTTTAATATTATATAGCCCCCAAATTTAATTTAATTACACTTTATACCCCAATTTCTTGTGGTAATATATATTTGCTACTTAAACTTAATGAAAACCTTATAAATACATAAATAAAATGGCCTAAAGTACATGACCTTATTACAAACATTAGCTTAGAAAATAAATTACACATAAATGCCCAAAAATGCATTAAACTCTCGGCCTTACCACATAGTTTTCCATATTTACCAATTTTCCACATAATGTCTTAAATTTGACAATTATGTTAATTAATTAGTTATAAAATTTACTAAACCATTCCTTAATCTCCTAAGGTCAAAATAAGACCTTAATAACCTTGTTCACTCACGGCATATATTATACACATATGTATAAGCACATATTAATATACCAAGTGAAGGTTTAAGTGATTTATACCTTATTTTAGCCAAGTCTAGGCCTTGTTTGGCCTCGGCTTCTTAGGAACAATTTTTCCACAGCTTAATTTACATGTTTTTACACAGCAAACAAGACATGATCAAACTCCAAACAAGAGCTAACCATAAGAAGTGTTTAATGTTTATTTTCAAGGTAAAATCTACCTTAGAATGCCAAGGCAAGCAAAGGTGATCTTAGGCCTGTTTTTATAGAAGAACAAGAGTATCAAAAGAGCTACTAAAACCAAGTTTAAAACCGGCATAACTCAGATTAGAAGATGGCTGAAATACCCCTGAACATTTAAACACATAAAATCATAACGCGTTTTATAATTCGGACATAAAATAACGTACGGACAATTAAATTTAGTATATATACATGTCTGAACGCGTGATGACGTTATATATTAATATAGTCACGTACTTGTACAAAAATTACGTGTACGTAACGTTACGACATTGTAACGTCGTAATTAAAAAAATGATAACGTCGCATAACTTTGTAACAAATAAATAAATAAATATAACGCGGTATATTATATGGTCTTACATATATAAATAAGCAAGTATAACTTATTAAAAAAAGAAAGAAAAAGGAGCAAAGACGCTACTGTTGAGATTCGAACCCGGTACCATTGGTATCTCTACAAAGTGCCTTAACCGGTTGAGCTGTGCTCGTAGTTAGTAGTATATTGTACTACCGGACACTAGTAACAACGACGGATTTAACTACTAACTTGACAAAAAAAAAACAGTACTCCCCTATTTCAAATGGCTTCCACCATCGACATGCACAGTCTCGCTACTTGTCTTTTTTCTCCTCTACCTCGAGTAGTACACGGCACTAATGCATTAGATTCCTTCTCTGGTTGAGCAGTACAAAGCACCAATTGTCCCCACATGCTCTTCTTGTTCCCATTTCCCCTGTTTTCTTCTTTTTTTTGATCAGCACAGTATGTGTGTGCCCCAGACATACCGGCTCAAATTCCACCACGACAAACAGGGACAAACTGGCCCTTCCTCTATTCTCAGTCCCGGTTTCAAAAACCAGACAAACTCGATCTGTACATGCCCATGCTCTGGCGGAAAAAAACGGGTCATCCATCTTGAACTCACCGTTTCCCTCTGCCCAAGCCTTCGAACTACTCACAGACCAAACACTCATCCCTTCCTTAGATGATGACACTAACTTCCTTGTTATCTCTTCCCCAGCCAAGGCTGTTTTCATCGGTAATGCAACAGCAGAAGCACGACACTGCTACTGAAGCAAGGAAAAAAAACGAGACAGAGAATGTAATGGCATCAGTCCATTCCCAGCCTCCTCTCAGACCCTTCTGTGTCACGCACACATTTCAGAAAGAAATGAACACTACCACAGAACACACCAGCTTCTCTACACAAATGTATAACTTCAAGTAATGGCAAGTGAACATACATAACCAAGTGCCTCTCTTTATTCCCTTCCAATCTCTTCATTCAAGGATTTTCGCAACTCGCTTGCGTACGAAGAACATACCAGCTCTGCTTTTCTTTCTCTTCACCTGCGTGCGAGGAATACACCTCCTCTGCGCCTTCATTTACTTCACCGCAAGAACAAGGAACATTCTCACTCTGGGCTTTTCTTTCTCTTTGGTTGGCAAACTGAGAATATACATGTTCCCGCCCTCGTCGTTCTCTTCAAACCGTCAAAACCAAAACACACATGCCCACGCCTATTCATTCACTTCAAAGTACCGAATAAAAACACATATTCTCGTTTCTTCATTCCATTCAAACTGTGAAAACAGAGGCAAAGCAGCACTCCATCCTCTCCCATCTCGATCCCAAACCGCATCAGTAGCAACTACTACTACAGCTGCTATCTCACCAGATTCTTCCGCTCCAATTACTACCACTACAAATACAGTCACCTTCCTCTGCATGCTATTTGTCCCTGAAACTGCTGCACTTGCGCACCAGATTGAGCAAGGGAGTTCAAAACTTTCTCTGTTGGAACCGCGCATCAAAACCCCTCCAGAAAGATCAGCTCCCTGGTTTTAACTTCAGTCTACGAACACCTGCATGTTGGCTTGCACATCAGCACGATGAATTCTACGGTGAGTCTCTCCCGTTATTTCTCTGTTCCGATATTTGTCTGTCTGAAAACTTGGGTTCATGGCCACTCAACCCTGCCTCACTTTCGTGCATCTACTTCCCTGTATAACTCCTCCTGGACATTAAACCGATACCCTCCATCCTTCTTGTCTCATTTTGGAACAGCAACCAAGTCACTCCGTGAGCTTTCTTACCGTCCCAAGCTCGCAAGCAGCAGGCGGAATGACAAGCAAGGACTAGCCAGTCTCGGTAAGCAGCAGCTTTCAATCTTAAGTGCCTTAGGGGATTACTAGTTTGAATAGTGTTTTAGGAACTGAAGAATAATGGCTACATATACATACATACACACGTAAGAATAAGAAGACAGTTCGTAACAAATGAGGCGTAAGTACGGGTACTATTGGGTTATAGTGTGTAAGAGTAGTCACGTATATATGCATGCATATGGGCATGGAAACCGATGGAAACAGAAGAAACCTTGTGAAGCTATAATACGATTGTTGTAGATTAGGATGGAAACATATATATACACGTATGGGTATATACATCAAAATATTAACGCCAAATCGGTAAGAAATATGAGCTGGTAACATGGAAGGGAACCAAAAGTTTGAGGAGTATGCATATATATATGTATTGAACTATCACTACGCATGGGATATGTACGTGGGGTTTGTTGAGTGATTATTGTGCAAAAATGATGCGTAAAGATGTATATGTACTTATGTTAAATCGTAACATAAGTCATATTACTGGAGATCAAATTACGTTGGAAAAATGGAAAATGATTTTGGAGAGAAAAGTGTATGCGAACCGAGATAATGATGTGGTGTTGAGTATGTTTAAATGTCATCTCAAAGTAATTAAGGTGCTATTTTTAAGGCCACATATTTAGGTTACCATATTATAATTATCTTTGAGCCTTAGATAGTCATTAATTAAATTATAGGTTGTTTTATAAGTTACGAAATTTCTAGTGTGAAAGGCACAATTCTAGAAAACGTAACTGCAGACGTTATATCGTGAGTGGTTAAACTGGTGTAAAATTAAAAGAAAAGAAATTAAAAACTCAAAATAAACGTCAGGCTGCAAACAAATCCCGGTCGTGGTAGTATAGTGAAATGTAAGCGACCGGATGTCGAACCGTGGGACTAATATACATATTATAGTACCTAAGCGTGTCACAAGAGGGGGGATTAATTGACTTGTAAAATAAATAAAAAGGAAACGATAAAATAAACTAAGTTAACAGATAAATAAAACGGGACTCTAGGTCAGGTTAATATGATCTGATTAATTATGCTATCTCTACTGGTTTAATTATAATTGTTTGGCAAAATTCCTCTTATTATCTTAAGGACTAAATCATAGACTCATAAGAACTCGTTACCAGAAAATGCTTGGTCTAATCAAGGTTCAAGCATATCATATGTAACGGACGGTTTAGATATCAGGAATTATATTTGCATCTGAAAATACTAACTTATTAAATCATAATAAGCTTTCTCCAAATTTACGGCTTAATTAACCTCTATTTATATATCACCGGTCTGATCAAAATAGACTTAGCAGGCAATTTAATAAACTCATGACATTTATTAAAAAGGCGAGAGATAAGCTTTAATCGTAACAAACTGTATTTAAATAAAACCAGTAAACATATTGCACAATTAATACAAACACATAATAACCATTCCCAGAGTATAACTATTCTAGCCTAACATATTAAATAGATAAACAGAGACAAGAGTAATAGAAATCATCCGTAATCACTCCAGCTCGCTCTGCTATTTTGTATACGTAGGACTAGAGGTGGATGTGGTGGAATGTGAAATAAATAAAATGGAGAAGGCGGGAGAAAAGAAATGAGATGGCGTGAGGTTTGTGGTGAAGTGGATGTTGGGTCGTGGATGGATGATTCTTAATACCGAAGGAAACGTGTGTTTATATAGAGGAAAGGAAAAAGCAGCAGATAGGTAGCACCGCGTGAGGGTTTGATTGAGGCGGCAGAAAGAGCAGATTGATTGCTCACTGATGCTCATTATTGCGCAGGGACAAAGCTCACGCGTGAGGAAAAAGGTAGGCGGTGCGGAGTAGATGGATATGGCAGTGGACGAGTTGCAGACAGTCGGCGAAGGCAAGTTGACAGACAGTCGGCGCGAAGAAGAACGACTGATATTTAGTCAGGACCGCCCTCATGTCCGCAACGTAGTTAGGCGGTTGCGTGTGTTGTCCGCCTCAAACAAGGAGGTCGGTTTGTGTGTTGTCCGCCTCATATTAGGCGGTTGCCTTATATGTGTCCGCCTGTTATTAGGCGGTTGCCTTATATGTGTCCGCCTGTTATTAGGCGGTAGCACTTGTCTCTTGTCTGCCTGTTTTCACGAGGTAGCACCTTGTCTCTTGTCCGCCTGTTTTCACGACGTAGCACCTTGTCTCTTGTCCGCTTGTTTTCACGACGTACAGGCTTATTTCTTCTACCGGCTCTAGATTCTTCGTTTGGACTCCGTTTTCTGAGCCGTTTGCGTCTATGTGTTTGTCTCTTCGTCTACTTTACTTCCAGCTTGGTTTTCCTCATGTTAAACCAATAAATTTGTGAGATAATAATAAAACATAAACTAGGGGAAAACTAACCAAAGTAGAGAAATGAGCAAGAAAAAGTGCTAATATTATATATGAAATATACCTATAAAACATGCTCATTTGGACACTTATCAGTAACTACCTAGGAATGTAATAGGAAGAGATTTAGTATATTTGTGAATTTCTATATGGCGCAAATAAATTTTAAAGCCTTATGTAAAAGTCCGAATAACTAAATGGGTTTTATATGGGAGTCAAAAGATAAATAAAAATAAAATAATTTAGGGAGTAGTGGGCAATAATAACCGGAAGAAATAGCTTATAAAGATATTTACAGGTATAACATATGAATTGAATGAAATTAAGAGTTGATTTTAAAACTAGGAAGTCGAGGGATATCCTCTAAATAATAGCAAACTAGTCAAGGGGTAAATCAAGTGGTCAACCTTGACCACATCTGGGGGGTCGATCAAATTAAAAAGATAAGGATAAATATATTAAGTACTTGATGAAATAGTGAGTCAAAACAATAATATAAAATATAAAAGGAGTATATGTAATTACCGAAACTATAAGGGTCAAAATGTAACAAGGGAACCCTAGAGGTTTGTTGAAAATTTTAGAGAATTTTTGGAGTAAGCTTAATGCTCTAATTAACTATAAATTATACTATTTGGGCAATTATAAAGTTAGGGGTAAATTAGGTAGTTACCTTAAACCGTAGGGCATGAAGGGAAATTTAAGTATTGAGGGGATTAGTATATAAACCTAGAAAGGGTTTTGGGAATTTAAGTAATAATATAAATTAATCAAGAGGTATAATATAAGGGTTTAAATAATTAAAGTGATGATTCATGAGGTAAATAATATAACGAGATTACGTTATGACCAGCGGGGACGTAAATGTAACGACGATGTAAACATCCTAGGGGTTAAATAAAAGTCTAAGGTTAATACTTGGAAAGTTTCTAAGGGACTAGTATAAGTCGAACACCCAAAAATTTACTAAGGAATTAAACCCCGATAAAATGGGATAGACTAGGGAAAAGTTACAAGGGTCGTCACATAAAATTATGAACTGATAAATTATTTCTATTTAACTTTAGGGCTGTAACGAACGCCAACCGGGACTCTATGTGTGAGACAACCCTATTGCTTCTGAACCAGGTATGGACATGTGTGGTTTGTATGTTGCCGTGTTACACCGCTTGTGTGCTGTGTGCCTTGTTTGTTTATGACCACAAGACTAATGCATGAAAACAGATGTTTGTTTTACGTGATTATTCGTCTGTTGTGAGCTTGTGTAAGGCATGTGAATGGATTGATTATTTTCCTTGCTTACCTGCTTGCTGTTATTGTGCATATTGCTTGCGCGCACACAGTAGTGTAGTCCCTTCTCGTGGATGAATCCTTGAGATGAAACACAACGAACTTCGTAAACAAACCAAAGGAACTACATAAAGGGAAACTCCTCTAACTATAGAGGACCTCTAAAGACACCCACTATGGTGTCGAATTATCAAACATAATGATAAGCCAATACCTTGAGAAGGAATAGGGAGACGGACCCTTTGTATCCGGGGTGGGTAGAGACAATAATCAAAAAAGGAATAGGGAGATGGACCATTTGTATCCGGGGTAGAGACCATAAGACTAAAAGGAATAGGGAGACGGACCCTTTGTATGGGGGTAAAGACCAATAATAAAAAAAAAGAATAGGGAGACGGACCATTTGTATCCGGGGTGTAGAGGTACCAATAAGACTAAAGGAATAGGGAGACGGACCCTTTGTATCCGGGGTAAAGACCAATAATCAAAAAAGGAATAGGGAGACGGACCCTTTGTATCTGGGGTAGAGACCAATAAGACTAAAATGAATAGGGAGACGGACCCTTTGTATCCGGGGTAAAGACCAATAATCAAAAAAGGAATAGGGAGACGGACCCTTTGTATCCGGGGTAGAGACCAATAAGACTAAAACGAATAGGGAGACGGACCCTTTGTATCCGGAGTAGAGGCTAGTAACATTGAGAAGGAATAGGGAGACGGACCCTTTGTATCCGGGGTAGAGACCAGAGCATTGGAAGGCATAGGGAGATAGACCCTTTGTATCCGGAGCAGAGGCTTGTAACATTGAAAAGGAATAGGGAGACGGACCCTTGGTATCCGGGGCAGTGGCTCGTAATATTTAAAAACAACAGAGAGATAGAGAGCTATCCGGGAATGGAGGATTAGCTATGAAGAAGACGTTCCCCAAATGGTGGTGATAAGAGAATTTACAAATAACCCTTAAAGAAACAAGGAAAGATAAGCACCTACATGAGATGGTCACGGGATCTAAACTACATCCCCAAACCTGGTGCAAGGAAAGAGAAAGAAAATACATTTTAAGGGAACAAGAGAAAAGAAATGAAAACACACGACGCTCGTACGATCCCATAGTGAGGATCATGGGTATTACATACCTATGCACACGTTTTATTACTTACATGATTGTTGTTGCTATACTAGCAGCTCGTTGTGCTTGGTTGCGTGTTGATGTGTTATAATGCCAACATGTTATGCTTGGATGTTTGTTGATATTGCTATGCAACCTTATAGTGTGTATGGTATCACGATATATTGTGGTGTGCTTTACTTTATTATAGCATGTAAATTGACTTAATAATATTCGACCAAGTAGCGTGTGGCCGGCGGCAACATACGGGCTACACACCAACAGTGGAGTCCCCCAACCCAAATTTTACAGGTATTATGCCGGACGATAACGGAGCGTAGGCGGGATGGCTACCATGGGGGTTGTCCATCAGGGCATAACGTTTGAGGATGTGGCTGTATGTCTAATGTACCCGAGATGAAATTCTCAGTTTATAATTTGGCAATTTGTTGTAGACACTCGATACTTGGAATTGTATCTATATTGTATATGAGTTTTTATTGAGGGTTGTTTCCAGTCATGCAGACCGTAACTTAGTATTAGTGATGTGGTCTGTCAACCACGTGGGTGGTTGGCATCTGTAGCACCCGGATGATATCGAGAATCCGCTGCGTAGTTATCATGTAATATGACTAGGAGCTTGGTTTTGTACTATCGGATGTTTATTCGGGGGTGTTACAATGGCCAATCTTTACCTTGATTAAAATGCCTAAAATGGTGTTTTTGGCATGGATTTGGCTATACCTTGAATCTCTTGATATACCAACTGAATAAGTATGTTAAGATGAAGATTATAAGCCTAGGAAAGCAAGCTTTCAAACCGGAATTGAAGAGGAACAAGATATAAGTGCTTAAAGCACATTTTTAAACCTTAAGAACTTCTTTAGCTTTCTTCCCTTCCTTCTTTGATTTTCAACCGAAACTTCCCCTCTCCTTCAAGCATGAACTTGCACAAGATGGCTGGATGGAAATGGGATTGAGTTACACCATTGGAAAGAGGAGAAAGAGATGAAGAAAATGAGTATAATCATGTACCAAGGGCTTACCTATGATCCAATGAGTTGATCATTGAAGTGGAAGCTTGCTCACGGTCAAGAAGGAGCAGAAGAGAGAATGGAGGCTGAAGAAATCGGATGTAAAGAAGGTAATGAGAGGAAAGAGAAGGAAATAAGCTTTTATGTCATTTAATGCTACTTTAGTGTAAAGTAATAGATGACTCATTAGATTGGCTAGATATTTATTTGCTAATGGGTAAGAATGAAGCCTAATGAGGTGGCAATGGATGGTCAAGTCAATGGATGACATTTGACCATAGTTTAAGTTAAGTAATTAAATGTTATTTTGGGTACTATTCATCCAAAATCACCCATTTTGATTTTATTTTTAGACTTTGATTTAGACTTTATAATATAGTCTATAATGTCACATAAATGATATAAAGAATGTAATATAGTCTTTAAAGTGACAAAAAGTCATTATCTTAGAGCTCATATACAAAAACGTGCTTTAAGGTGTTTTAGCGCACATTTTGTGTCACAAGGTGTTTCTGAGCTTAGTTTTCTTTGTGAACTGTTTTTTTGTTTTCATTACATGATTATTGATCATAGGAATCCAATTTTATATCATTTAGAGGTCATAAGACCTTTAAGGTTTCTTAGAGCACATTTTTCCCTACTTGACCTTGAAGCATGTAAATGCTTGTTCTTTGTGTTGGAGTATTGTCCAACGATTTTAGTATGCTTAGTTATGTGTTAATATGCTTAGGGCAAAATTTTAGGTCCTAAGAAGTTCATTTGGGTATGTATTTACCCTAAACAGTCAAAGGGTGCAATATCTTGCTTTGTGTTGACCATCTTTGTTCTCCATTGATTTTTAAGGCATGTTTAGGCCTTAATTAATGTGATTTGATGTTTAATTAGTTTGGGGTATTTCAATACTAGCAGATGCCTTAAGCCAGGAACAAAAGTTGTGATAACTAATAATCGTCGAATTGACTAAGATATGGTGCGCGCAAAAGCGACCAATAGAAACAACCATCATTAATAAATACGTGGACAAACTTAGACGAGTAAAATGCGCAGAGAAAAATGTGAAATGGAAGAAGAAGTTTCAGAACTCTAATACGAGCACAACATATGGATTCCCCTGTCAGAAAGCAGGAAGAATCATACGAACGTTGATGCTAACCCGACACAAGGGAAGATGTAATGGATATCAACACGAAGTAAGTATCAAAGAACTACAACAGCATGTTACTCCGGAACGAAAGCACCAGGAGACACGGAGGACAATCATTATCTCCATGGACATGAAGGCTAGTACGGCTCAGTATTACAAAGACGAGTGCAAAGAGCACTAAGTACTAACAATAGCCAATGTCATACTGCACCTCAAGCTGAAAATCAGTGACAGAAGATACGCGCATGTACGCTAGTAATCCAAATGACAGGATATACGACAATAAAATGGGGCAAACTGAGCTCTGTGTTCATGGGTCTACACTTCAGTACGGAGCGAGTGGGCTCATTAAAAAAAAGAATTTGAGAGAGAGCACAAATAGTTGAGTGCCTCACCCTTTATGTATTGTGGAGCCCGGAGGGGCTAGAATCATACCCGTCTCTCTGATAGGAGGATAACCCACTTCAAAGGTGGAAGATGCCACACGAGAGTTGTAGAACTCTATGAGAGCCAAGTATCCAGCGCTCCTAGTTGAGCGGCTGTTGTATACTTGTGGGGTACGGGGGCGTAACCCTTTTAAGGGGGGTAGAGCCTCTTGGTTGTGCACGTGTGTACACTAAGTTTTGTTGTTTAGTATGCGGGGCATACAGTAGATTGGTGGTATGTGGGGCATACGATGTTTGTTTGTTTGTTGTTTCGTATGCGGGGCACACAGTAGTTGGTTGGTATGTGGGGCATACGATGTTTGTTTGTTTGTTGTTTTGGTGGTATGCGGGGCATACGATGTTTTGTTGGTGTGATGGTTGGTACGCGGGGCATACGTTGTTGATTTGTCTGTGTGTAGTGTGCACTTATATGTATGTATCCTACGAGATACATGTTTGAATGATGTGTATACACCCATGTGTGTAGTACTTCTTATGACAACTGTGGTATATATATTTATATTACCTTGTATATTGATTACATATGGTATCGCCTAGATGCGAAATGAATCATTAGATATGGAACATGGAATGATGGTATGGTGTGGACACCTCGGGGAGGTTGTCAGGGTTAGTAGAACTGATAGGAATTATGGCGCTGATGGATCGCCTATATCCATATATGATTGAAATAACACCACAAATGATGGCTACGTGCCATATAAGCACAATATGTTATGTGTAAATGATATATCACACAGATATACATTATGGGATTATAAGGGTAATGATATAACTTAATCAAGGTAAGACTTTGGGACGAAGTCTATTTAAGGGGGGTAGACTGAAATACCCCTAATCATTAAATAATTAAATAATGGGAATTAAAGGTTTATTTGTGGGATTATGAAACCATAATAAAGCAGAAACATTTAGGCGTTAAAAACGCACATAAACTCCTTAAGGTCAAAAACGTGCGTTAAGCCGGACCTTGGGTTAACCAAGTTATACAAGCTGTAAACTCATACAAAATCAACTAATGGTCATGATATATCATTTAAAACAAAAGGCTTGGAGTAAATTTTCAATTAAACGAAAAGTGCCTGGAGGAACCCTTGTGGGCCCCACAAACCCTAGAAAAGGCCCGGGAATGCCGAAGTGGCAAGAAACCCTAAATAAATCATTCTCGGAGTTCCTACCACCATTAATTAATATTCTAAAGACAATACTCAAGTTAGATATACAATAAAACACAAAATGCCCGGGAGAAACGCTTAAAGCACAAAAAGGTTCCGAAAGTCCCGGGAATGTGTTTTGGGTCTATATAACCCAATGAAACACCTATAAATACTCTAATAAATATAAATACTCATTAATATCACATTGGTAAATCTAAATCCAGAGATTTACAATTTTCACAATTTTTACATTAAAATATTAATATAATAATAAAATAATGTAAAATTAAGTCTCATTTGACTAAATTGGTCAATGTTGACCATTGACCACGAAATTGACCCACCATATCCGGTTAATTAAGGCTCCTAACAAGGCATGTAGCCATTCCTAATTGCAAAAGAATGACTAAGCACCTTTACTTTATTAAAAGTAAAGATCAGTACACTTTTTATTATTTTAATCAACCATCTTAAATTAAGCAACCTTGTCTACCCACCCCATGTGACCACTACCGGTTAATTAAGGCTATTCCCCTTGTTATATGGCCGATTCCAAGCATGGAAACGTGACTCACCACCCTTTACTTTATAAAAGTAATGACAATAATCCATAATGACATTAATTAAGTATGACCCATCCTCCTTACCTAGCCATTGCTGCCGCCTGCTCTAGGTAAGCTTCCAAGGCATGAAAATGTCCATTTTCTTCATCATTCTTTCCTCTTTCCATTGAGCTAAGCTCCAGCCATTTATATACATGTATGTAGTGTGTTTTGGAGGTTAAAAGAAGGGGAAATTTCAGCTGTAGCAAGGGAAGAAGGAGGGAAGTTCTAAACTTGACCATTTAAGGTAAAAATGTGCTTTAAGCACATATCACTTCTTTCCTTTCATTTCCGGTGTTAAACCTTGATTCCTTAGCCTTATTTTCTTCTCCTTTTCATGTGGATTCAGTTGGTATACCAATATCTACAAGGAATAGCCATATCCAAGCTACAAACACCATTTTTGGCATCTTAAACATGGTAAAGCCTAGCCATCTTCCAAGCTAGTTACCCACGGTTTTGTGCCTTGGTTTAAAGAGTGTTTGATACTCTTTCTTTTATGGAAAAATAGGGCCGAGATACTACCCTAACAAGCTTGAAAATTCAAGGTAAAAGTTCATGATTTTCATGACTTAAATTACTTCCCATGGTTAGCTCATGCTTGAAATTTAATCATGTCTTGTTTTCTGTATGAAGACAGGTAAATCAAGCTGTGGAGAAGTTTTCCCTAAGGTGCCGTGGCCAAACAATGCTTTAACCTTGCTAAATCAAGGTAAAATCACTTAAAACTCAACTTTGATATTAAGACTTTATGTGGAAGATTGGTAATTAAAGGAAAATATATGGTGAGGCCGAAAGTTACTTGTATTTTGGGGCATTTACGTGTAATTTATTTTATGAACAAATGTTTGTAATAAGGCCATGTACTTTAGGCCATTTTATCTATGTATATTTAGTTTAAATTAGGTTTTAGGTAATAAATAAGTATTACCACAAGTTATAAGGGGTTAAACTTTTATTAAATCAAATTTGGGGGCTAGATATTAATAAAGCCGAAAGTTTAGTGTTAAAAGTGTTTAAAATAAAAATTATAAGATTTTATAAAGTTTTGGGGTTAATTGGTAAATTCTAGAAAATAGGGGTTAAAACCATAAATAAAGAAAGTAATGGTCAAGGAAGTATTAAGGAGGTCAACCTTGACCATTGGGTAGGTTTTGACCAAATTAGATAAGTTAAATAACTTATTGGGAAATTTTACGATATACCCCCAAGGTTTGAGCGAATTTTACGAGATACCCCCGAGGTTTCATTTTCATTACGAGATACCCCCGAGGTTTCATTTTTTTACGATATACCCCTGAGGTTTCATTTTCATTACGATATACCCCTGAGGTTTCAATTTTATTACGAGATGCCCCTCAGTTCAGATTCGGATATATTATATTTGTCATGTCCTCATTTTACCCTCGCACCATACCATATACCTCGTAACATTGGTTTATAGTCAAATTTAAAAAAAAATTAAAATACGAACAAAATGTACATAAAAATTAAAGATCAATTAAAATTTTATTTCAATTTAAAAAACATAAATAAAAGTATAAAAACAAATTAAAAAATTAGAATCATAAAAGGTTTAAAATAAATAGAAATGACTAACCAACAAAAAAATAATCTATTTAAAAAACTTATATTGTCACATAATTTAAAAACTATTATAGCGGTGGCTCAAAATCATATATGGTCAAAGTTTTGTTTGAATTTGAAACTTAAATAAAATGCTCGCTTAAATTAAATTTCATATAAAATTTGAAATCAATATTAAAAAATGAATATATTTAAATAAACATAAAGAAAATAAAATAATAAATAGAAATGACTAAAAATAAAAAGTAAATTATTTTGAAAAATGAACATAACTTGTTAAGGAGTTTTGATATGTATTAAAATTGTAAAAAGTATAACAATAATATGAAGAATATTAAAAGCAACAATTTCATATAGTGCATAGAAAAAATCATTATTTTAAATTAGAAAAATAGAGTATAAAAATCATTTTTTTGTTCTTTAAATATAATTGCTATAATAGTTTTTAAATTATGTAACAATATAAGTTTTTTAATTTGATTATTTATTTTTTTGTTGTTTGGTCATTTCTATTTATTTTAAACTTTTTATGAGTTTAATTTTTTTAATTTATTTTTATACTTTTATTTTTGTTTTTAAAATTGAATTAAAATTTAAATTGATCTTTAATTTTTCTATGCTTTTTGTTCATGCCCCTACAACGCCCCTATCAACTACCGAAATCGCAGCGGAATTAACCAACCAAACAATAACTAAACGCTTTGGTGTTACAACGCTGTTAACCACCCACGTGGTTAACTAGGCAGAATAAATACAAGTGTATCGGTCTGATGAACAGACTCCCGAGCATAGTATCTAACATCCATATATAAACATAACCAACCATACCGAGTATTTAATTTACAACACACCTACAAACCATAATCATCCACCACTGTATAACAACGGTATCAAAATGTAACGCCTCGGGAGCACAGGCGCATCCCGGGCTCAACAACCAACATATCCAAAAGTACATCAACAACCTAGGACCTAGAGCCACTCTGCCTCTTCGATCCTCATCCTGCAATAAAATATGGAGCCCCCGAGGGGGTCAGCAACCTTTGCTGGTATGGCTAACGCGCAGCCCATCGGCTACCGGGATACGCGCAACCAATTGTCATAATAACATGGCATTCATTTTAGAACATCCAACATATATATATATACATATACCTTAGCATAGCAAGGGAAATTGCATAGCATCATATCAATACACATCACCATAAAATCGGTTCGCACAAGGAACCTTCCACCATAGTTAGTATACCATGTGAGCCTAGAGGTTTTTACCAACCCCATGTTAAGCTCGTTACCATCCTCGTTACCGTCCGGTTATATGGAACGGTTAACTTATGCCAAAGGTGTGTCGGATATAGTAATCCCAAGCACACCGAAATAACATACGTATGCCCCTGTGGCCCAACGTGAGTCAGTAACTAGCTTTGGATAAGCTAAGGGAAGGTAGAAACCAAATTGGAATACCACCTATACATACACCAAGAGAGCCGAACCGGATATGATATCGACCCCCATCCATCACACGTGGCCGGAACAACCGGACTCCTCACTCCCCCGATTAGCACTTGTTAGTGATCACACAATATTTTGTTAAGTCACAACACAACATTTAGGTCTTGTTAGACAACCAAGGGAAGGAGTCACAACTTTACAACATTTTAATGAATAACAACTATAAACTCTTTTCATGCCTTAATCTTATAAGGTCGTAACACACAGAAAAGCAATCAACATCCAAGCCGGTGTAAACCGGTAGACAACAGACTGCAAGAAAACCATACCTTGGTCCTTGCCTCGTTTCGTTTCCACCTTGAGAGAATCCTATACACATTAGTAATGTCGGTTAATTATTTATTTAACTTCACACTTACTAAGTATTCAACATGATTGTATGACATGTTTTAATGTCTAATCTTACCCTAGGTTACCTTCATTATACACCCTAGGGTTAACTACATAAGTCACATTCTTTTCTGTTTTTTTTTTTTTTTACAAGTTTAGGTCCGACCGGACTTGCCGACCGGACTTGTCCATGTCCGGTCGATTCCAGAGAGTTTCTCCCCTTCGGAAATTTAGCCCGACCGGACTTGCCAAGTCCGGTCCTATGTCCGGTCGATTCCAGTAACTCAATCCGTACACAAATTACAAGCCCGACCGACCTTGCAAGTCCGGTCCCAAGGTCGGTCCATTCCAGAAGCCAATTCTCGCAGGGTAAACTGGGCCCGACCGAACTTGCAAGTCCGGTCGCAAGTCCGGTCTGCCCCAAATCTTTGTTTTCCTTTTTACATTCAACTCCAAACTTCACCCCATATAACTTAGTACCCCCTAACCTCATTTGGGCACTTCAAACACAACTTAAGACATCCTTAAACACTCATAAAACTCATTTTCTAATTCCTTAAGCCTTTACTTATATTTTCACAAAATTCCTAACACTTACAATGTTTTCTCCTAGTTTTTCAAGTGGTGTTTCATACCTAAGATAACTACTATCCCAAAAGCTTTCTCATTATTTTAACATCATCTCCCAAGCATCAACTCTCACAAATAATTCCTTATATCCTTCTTGAAACTCTTTTCCTAGTGTACACTTCTCCTTATTTTACCAAAGTTTGCCTAGGTATTTACCTAAGTCCCAAAGTGACTTCGGTACTTACTAAATCTCAAGATCATGTCTAAGTCCTTATTACACTCTAGAGTACTTCCTAGTACATCAAAATTCCTTTAAAAACATAATGAACTCCTTGTTCATTTCCTACATTTCCTAACTCACCAAACCTTATGTAAACACTTAGAACTTCTTACTTCTTACCTAAATTTTGACATGGATTCTCCTAGAACATTACTAAGCCTAAACACTTTGCTTTCTCCATTAAACACACAAGAACATCTAGAATCACCAAGAACACTCTCATACACAACTTCACCAAATTCACACTACATTACAATATAGTGCATAATTTAAATTGCATGGCACTTAGGCCCTTAAAATGCATGGCTCTTAGGCCCTTAAAGTGCTTAAATCATAAACACTGAATTTCCACAATATATATGCCTTTAACCTGCGATTACATACAACAAGGCATATGTTATTTTACTAGTCTCCTTGAGAACACCTTACTAAGTCATTCACCATTTGCTCTTTAGGTAGTTTTAATAAGCATTTATAAGCTCATTTCTCCTAAGGCATTAAACAACATTAGGTTAGTAGATTTACCTCTTTTCCAAAACACTTCCTTCTTGTTTCCTTACAAAACCGTATGGTATCTTGATTCCTTGTCAAGCTCTAAGCAATATACAAACACCATAATGAGTATTCAAGCTTTGAGCTTCATCTCATTGTAAACCCTAATTTTACATTGTTTCAAAAACATTAATGTAGTTGTTTTACCTTGATCTTTGAGGAGAGTTTGAATATATAACAAGAGAGGACTCCACCTAGTCCATGAAGAGTTGAAATGAAGCTAGAACAAAGTCACACAAAGAGCTATATCAATGTGTATTTTCGGTCAAGGTAAGAACATGGAGGAAACATGATTTTTCTTTGAGATTCCTTACCTAGAAGCAAAGGAGATCAACAGTATGTCAAAAGACAAGCTCAAGCTCCTTCAATGGTGGAACACCTTGGCACCGAAATGGGGCTCTTGGAGTTTTGAGAAGATAGGAATGAAGAGCTTGATGAGAGGAAGAAGATGGTGGTGTTTGTTTTTGATTTGGACAAGTGAGCAAGATTTAACAAGAGATCAAAGCTTGTGTTTTAATGGTGGTAGTGGTATTACCGTGAGAGAGCAGCAAGAAGGGAGAATGAAGAAGGTGAAACCGTGCGAATGAAGAAAGGAAATGAGAGAATGAAGATTGGTTTACTTTTAGAAGATATTTGTAGCTTTAAAGTAAATAGTACATTCATTAGTCATCATTATTTACTTAACAAAATAACAAGAGGGTGGTGAGTCACCACACCTTAGAAAACCGGCCCCCTTATTATAATGAGGGTAATATAGTCTTTGTTTGTCAATTTAATTACTTAACATAACATATGTTATAAACTAGCTTGTAAAAGTTACTATTCATAAAACAAGGCACATAGAAGTGAAATTTTTGATTTCCCATTGATATAGCCACCCAAATGTGATACTATATAGTACACATATATATTTAAGAGTAATGATGGACATCTAGCCACTCAAAACTCATTTACAAGACAATTTTTCAAAAATGTGCTTTAAGACTTCTTAAAGCACATTTTGTGTTTTAACTTGTTTTCAAGCTTGGTTTTCTTTGGTAATTGATTTAATAGTTCATTAATACATATATAAAGTCTTGGTAAGTTCATTAGGTCTTACCCAGGCCTATTCCAAGCTTAGAGCACATTTTAGCTCTTATTGACTTTAAAGCACATTTTGTGCTTGCTTTTGTTTAAATTTGTTTACTAGTGTTTTTAAGACTCTTTTTAGTCTTAATAAATCATGTTTTAATGTTTAACCAACATACCAAGGTTTGGGGTATTTCAATCTACCCCCCTTAAAAGAACTTTGTCCCCAAAGTTCATACTTCCCACATATCTTAATATTAGAACACGGGAAACATCTTATAACACCACACTTCCAAAACATCATTACCAACACAACCATCATACTTACACCACAACGGACTCGAGGTCCAAACCACATAACCATCATACTTACACCACAACGGACTCGAGGTCCAAACCACATAATACCATTCAGACACCATGGTCTGTAACATAACATAGACAATGTATAAATATACATGTCGTACACAACCATAACCGAAACGGCTCTACCCCCCTTAAAAAGGGGTACGCCCCGTACCCTATACATATGAACACTAAGAAGCAAACAATGACGGGTGCTTCACCTTCATCTTTTCTTCCAGCTCCCAAGTGGCCTCCTCAACGTCCTGGTTAGACCAGAGGACCTTCACCAGTCTCACGGACTTATGGCGAGTGTCTCGAGTCTTAGTATCCAGAATCCGTACCGGAGTCTCCACTGATCGCATGGTCGGCTCTAAAGTTAGCCTTTCTGGCTGAAGCACATGAGACGGATGAGACATATACTTCTTCAACTGGGACACATGAAATACATCATGTACCTTGCCCAGCTCGGCGGGTAAATCAAGTCTATAAGCTACCGGGCCGATCCGCTCCGTCACAACATAAGGACCCACATATTTCGGGCTCAACTTGCCCTTCTGGCCAAAACGAAATACTCCCTTCATGGGGGATACTCTCAAAAATACCTGATCGCCCACGGCGAACTCCAGGTCACGTCGGCGCACATCTGCGTACGACTTCTGTCTATCCTGAGCTGCTTTCATATTAGCCCTGATCTGGCAAACTTCTGCCTGCACTTGCTCAAGATACTCTGGTCCTATAATGACCGTCTCACTCGACTCATCCCAGCATAATGGCGTGCGGCATGGTCTACCGTACAATGCCTGGAAGGGAGACATCTTGATCGAAGCATGGTAACTGTTGTTGTAACTAAACTCGATCAGATGTAACTTATCAATCCAGCTGGTCTGAAAGTCAAGTGCACATGCACGTAGCATATCCTCAAGTGTCTGGATGGTGCGCTCACTCTGACCATCTGTCTGTGGGTGAAAAGCTGTGCTCAATTTCAGTTCAGTACCAAGTGCCTCTCGTGTAGACTTCCAATATCTGGATAGGAATCTGGTATCTCTGTCAGATACTATCGTTTTCGGAACCCCATGATGTCTTACAATCTCTTTGTCGAAGAGTTCTGCCAGCTTAGCCACTTTCCAGGTGTCCTTCATCGGTATGAATCGAGCCACCTTGGTCAGTCGGTCTACCACAACCCAAATCATATTCAGACCTCCCCTTGTAGGCGGAAGCCCTACCACGAAGTCCATAGATATGTTGGAACACCCACTCCGGCACTGGCATTGGCTGCACCATACCACCAGGCCGTCGGTGCTCAAACTTGACCTTCTGACAAGTGAGACACCTCAACACGTAGTCATTACATCCTTTTTCATTCCAGTCCACCAAAAATATCTTTTCATACCTTTATACATCTTTGAAGCTCCGGGGTGAATCGATGTCGTAGAACAATGGGATTCACTCAGTATGCGCTCCTTCAGCTCAGCGCTACTCCTCGGTATACACAACCGGCCATTAAGCCTAATCAGGTCATCATCGTGGAGTCTGAAGTCATACTTCTGACCCTCGAATGTGCCATCAATAAGCTTCTGTCTAATTTCCACCATATACTGATCCGTCATCTGACCACTCCGCACCTCTTCAACCAAGCCAGTATAAGAGACTAGCGAATGGAGAGAGTGTGCTCGGCGACTCAATGCGTCAGCTACTACATTTGCCTTACCCTCCTTGTACTGTAAATCGATGTCATAATCATTTAAGAATTCAACCCACCTTCTTTGCCTCATGTTCAACTCCTTCTGAGTGAACAAGTATTTTAAACTCTTGTGGTCAGAATAAATCGTCACACTTACCCCATATAAATGATGTCACCATATCTTTAGTGCGAAGACAATGGCCCCCAATTCTAAATCGTGGGTAGGGTAGTTCTCCTCATGCTTCTTCAGCTGTCGGGAGGCGTAAGCCACGACCTTCCCGTGTTGTATCAACACACAACCCATACCCCTGCCTGATGCGTCGCAATAGACCTCAAAACCATCGGACCGTCTGGTAATGTCAGAAACGGTGCAGATGTCAGAGCATCCTTGAGACTCGTGAAAGCCCTCTCACAGTCGACTGTCCACTCGAATGGTGCATCCTTTTTCATCAAGGCAGTCTCGGCTTCGAGACACTGGAGAAGTCCTTCACAAACCTCCTATAATAACCTGCCAGGCCGAGGAAGCTCCTGATGTCGGTAACTGTCTTCGGCCTAGGCCAGGTGCGCACTGCATCTATCTTTGCCGGATCAACAGCGATCCCGGCCTCAGAAATCACATGTCCAAGGAATGATACTTGGTTCAACCAAAATTCACACTTAGAAAATTTAGCATACAGCTGATTCTTTCTCAATGTCTGCAATACATCTCTCAGGTGGCTTTCATGCTCACCTCTCGATTTCGAATACACAAGTATGTCATCAATGAAGACTACCACTGATTTGTCCAACTGATCTTGGAACAAACGGTTCATTAAGTCCATGAACTTTGCTGGTGCATTTGACAAGCCAAACGGCATAACTGTGAACTCATAATGCCCATACCTAGTTCTGAAGGCTGTCTTTTCGATATCCCTGTCACGGATGGACCTGAAATAGGAAAAGAAGAGAAAGGGTGGCCCCCAAGGGGCTCAGCACCTTTGCTGGTATGGTAATACCCGCAGCCCACATGCTACGGGCCACGCACTAATTGTCGTCTTAACATGCGGTTGATTATATTTAAATCATGCATGTAACAGTAAACACACATCACATAACATTTCGCCTCAATGGGCTCAACAAACGGATAATATATCCTTACTTAATAAGTCACTCAAGGTATGCAATATGCCTAGAGTGTTCCTCCTTTAATGGAGCTACTTCCTTAACAGGCGACACTTACCCTTAAATCGGGTTATCCTTAAACGCCTCTTATCACAAACTGGGAATCATATCCATGATCCACACACTCCACACTATACAACATAAACATACACTACATAAACACCTAACAAACTTTGCACGTTTCCCGTGCACAACATAATACCGCAATAGACATTGCATCACAACAAAATACATAACATAACGGGAATGGTTCTCTTAGGAACCGACCCCAACATAGTTAGTTCACTGGGAGAGCCTAGAGGATGCTGTCAAACTCATGCTAAGCTCGTTTACATAACTCGTTACCGTTCTGTTAGGCGAACGGATAACTTAACATACAGATGGATCGGGTTTAGTGACCCGAACAACATACATAATCCCCAACAGACGTGAGTCAAGAGCCTTGGTTAAGCTCAGGGGTGATCGAAGACCAATGAAGGAAGACAATCAACAAGAGGAAGCTGTGAAGAAACTGTATACAACAACTCCCAAACAACGCGCGACCGGAACAACCGGATTCCTCCCCCATAATATATAAATATTCACAGTTAAAGACTCCGCTGTGGAACCTATCACATCAGCACACAATACAGTATTACAACTGAGTTAGTCACGCAAAGGAGGGTCATACACTTACAGCAACATCACACAACTAACTCACGCATAGCCTTGGTTAGAACATTCCTTAGGTCGGAAACGTTATTACCGGATACCGTTCTCTTACGTTTACCTAATAGTGGTTAACTAGCCCTTCAAGTGCATTTGAGGTTACCGGTATCGGCACGTAAACACACAACAAAAATAACGACTGTAAACTCGTTTCATGATTTATCTTATAACGTGGCAAACACACAGAAAAACATATTGGCATACAGCCGGTGTAATCGGTAGGACACAGGTTGCAAGAAAACCATACCTGTCACCGGAGTCCACTTTACCACGTCCATTTGTTCCTCGAGCGATTCTCAACAACTGAACAACACATGTTTTTTTTATACATCGGGGTTTGGAGGATATTTAAGGTCTAAGGCTAACTTTCCCCGTTAACTTAGTTACATAACTTACATTTTAACTTGTTTTACTTTTACATTGATACAACTTTTCACCCACTTATTTGCCATTTAAAACTCACCTAACATGTCCTTAACAACCTTATAATCATTACCTATCAATCCCCATCATTACATATCATTTCATAACCTTAATCAACATTTTTGGTCCGACCGGACTTGCCGACCGACTTGTCCTGTCGGTCGATCCAGAACATTTCCGTCAGAATTTTTCTACTCCGACCGGACTTGTAATCCGGTCCTAGTCCGGTCCATTCCAGAAACTAATTCCCACAGGGTAAACTGGGCCCGACCGACTGCAAGTCCGGTCGCAAGTCCGTCCTGCCCCAGATCTTTGTTTTCCTTTTTACACTTCAACTCCAAACTTCACCCCATATATCCATATAACCAACCTCATTTAGGCACCTGTCAAACACCTTTATCCATGTGCTAAACTCTTTAAATCACTCACCAAAACCATTTTTCATTCACAAACTTCTTACAAAATTCTAGCCTTGGAATGTTTCCTCCTTAAGATTTCTAGGTGGTATTTCACCTATAATGACCACTACACTAAAATGCTTCTTCACTTCATAACATCATCTCCCAAGCTCTCCTCTTACTAGCCAATCCTCTTTTCACAACTTCTTGGATTCCTTTCTCAAAACCTTACCTAAACCTCATTCCCTCCTATACATCAACTTACCCAACTCTAAACAAACTTCTCCAAGACTTATTTCATCCTAAAACACTCATTAAATTCCTAGAACTTCCAAGATAGCACCTAAATCCTTGTAACACCTTAATGCACGTTTTCTTCCTTAGTAAACATTTGTTCACCTTAATACTTCCTAGTTCACCAAAACTTTCTTAAAACACTTAGAACTTCTCACACATTTCCCAATTTGGCCATAGCTTCTCTTGTATTTACTCACATCCAAACACTTAGGCTTTTACCTTGTTTCATTCAAGAACACTCCTAAAATCCATCAAGAACATTTACACACAAAACTTCACACATCAAGCACTACATCACAATATAGTGCATAACTTAAATTGCTTGGCACTTAGGCCCTTAAATAACATGGCTCTTAGGCCCTTAAATTGCATAAACCTTAAACACTGAATTTCCCACATAAGTAATGCCTTTGACCTGCAAATACACCCAATAATACATATGCCCTTAATAGACTCCTTGAGAGCATTTTACTAGGTCATTCACACCATTTGCTCTTTAGGTAGTTTTAACAAGCATTATAAGCTTATTTCTCCTATAAGGCATTAAAACCACATTAAGATAGCATATTTACCTCTTTTCCTCCCAAATTTCTTTCTTGTTCCCTTACAAAACCGGTGGGGTGTTTGGTTGTTGGTCAACTTCTAAACAATGTACAAATAATAGAATGAGTATTCAAGCATTATGCTTCATCTCATTGTAAACCCTAGTTACACATATTGTTTTAACACATTAAGGTAATTGTTTTACCTTGGAATTGGAAGAGAACTTTAATAAGTATCAAGAGAGGACTCCTCCTAGCCCTTGGGAGATTCAAATGAAGCTAAAACAAGCAAGGTAAAGACACCATGGTGAGGTGAATTTTCGGTCATGTACTAAAAGGAGAGGAAACTTGATTTTTCTTTGAGATTCCTTACCTAGAAGCAAAGGAGAGTAATAATATGTGGAAAGACAAGCTCAAGCTCCATCAATGGTGGAACTCCATGGCACCGAAATGGTGATCTTCAAATTTTGAGAAGATAGAAATGAAGAGCTTGATGAGAGGAAGAGAATGGTGGTGTTTGTTTTTTATTTGGTTAAGTGAGCTAGGTTTTACATGTGGTCAAAGATGGACTTCCATGGTGGTATTGTGTATTACCGAGAGAGAACAGCAAGAAGGGAGAATGAAGAAGGTGAAACCGTGTGAATGAAGAAAGAATAGAAGGAAATGAGAAGATGAGTTTGCTTTTGGAGATATTTATGTTATAAAGCAAAATAGTACTTTACTTTAAGCTTTACTTTACTTATTTGATTTCTGTTACAACTTGGTGACTCACTCCTTGAAAAACCGGCCCCCATTTAGTTAGAAGGGTACTTTAGTCTTTATTTGTCAATTTAATTACTTATAACATTATATGTTACAAACTAGCTTATAAAATCACTATTCACTAAAACAAGGCACATAGAAGTGAAATTTTTGATTTCCCATTAATATAGCCACCCAAATGTGATACTATATAGTACACATGTTAATTAAAGAGTAATGATGGACATTTAGCCATTCAAAACTCATTTACAAGACAATTTTTCAAAACGTGCTTTAAGACTTCTTAAAGCACATTTTGTGTTTTAACTTGTTTTCAAGCTTGGTTTTCTTTGGTAATTGATTTAATATGTTCATTAACATATTTATAAAGTATAGGTATGACCATTAGGTCTTATACACATTTATCCCAAGCTTAGAGCACATTTTTGCTCATATTGACTTTAAGGTATTTTCTTGTGTTTTATTTGGTTTCATTGTCTTCCAAAGCTTCCTAAGGACTTATTTAGCATTATTAAATCATAATTGAATATTATTTAGTCTTGGTAGGCTCTTTGGGTCCTAACCAAGTTCACTCATAGCTTAGAGCATGTTTTTGCTCAAACTGTGTCTTAGTGCTTTATTGCACTTTACTATGTTTCAAATTGTCCACTGATGTTTCTAAGGCACTTTTTAGCCTTTATATAACATAGTTTGATATTTAAACCACATATCAAGGTTTGGGGTATTTCAATCTACCCCCCTTAAAAGAACTTCGTCCTCGAAGTTCACACTTTCCACACAACATTAGATTAGAACACAGGAATCACTTGGAAATAAACTTTCATAACCAAACACACTTTACATCACAACCTCGGACTTAATGGTCCGGGCAACACATTCACATCCACACACAACATAACATATCCACATGATAACCTCGGACTCTATGGTCCGGGTATCTTAACAACACTTACACATACATAACAACCCCTTTGACTCACTGGTCTCGGGTAACATCACAACATTTGGACACATAGGTCCCCATAACATAACAGTCTTCAGACACTTAGGTCTATGTAACACAACACATTTAGACTCATAGGTCTCAATAGCATACACTTTTTAGGAGATCAAAGTCAAAATATAACATTTATTACGCATACTACACAACATGTCATAGCATGTATAACAATCAAAAATATCTTTTACATACACACTGTGATCCCGCAGAACCCGGTCGCGATGGACACCTTCCGTCCCCGTGCCTTTGGGAGATTAAAACAATCACTTAAGTTTAAAATTTCCTTGTGAGGTTAAGTAAGAAGACTTTAATTACGTAAAGTATCCATCAACGTCTTATAAATACCAATTGAAAATCCTTTTGAAAACACACACAACTCCAAGTCCAACTTAAGCTCTTTGCTTCTTTTCTTAGCGTGGTTATTTGTGACCACTTATAGGGAGTTTCAAGAGTCATCCAACCCTGATGTGATCAGCATCAGTGTTGAACTATCCTTCCACCCCAATTTGTGTTCGGCTTCCCTTGATCGCATGCAAATCAAGTTCCACCTCCCACTTCATTTTCAAGCATCACGTAAATCACTCATTTCCAATTCTTTCTATCTTTTAAATCATTCTAATCATGATCATACATCTCCAAGGATAGAACTCCGTCCATCAGTTACCCCCATTCGCTTTAATCATGTTGCCTAGGGAATCTTATTCTCACTAGGTTCTATGTCGGTTTCATACCCTTTCATGCATCACTATAAAGTATATATATATATACACATATACTTTATCAAAATACAACACCTGGTTTTACATTTATACACTGTCGGGGCTTTTGTTCCCCCGGGAGTTTCTCTACTCCCCACACTTGTACTATCTCACACCACTGTTAACAAACACACACACACTTATCACAATGGTATTCGCATCTTCTGTGCGCAATTACCACAATTAAACCATGAATGAATGTGTATGTTTACGTAACACACACACCAATCATCAAAACAATAATATAATTTTGTGCTATGCACAATATAAGTCACATACACTACGTACACTTGTACGGTAATATACACTAAGTGGTTTTGCGCTCTACCCCCCCTTAAAAGGGATTACGCCCACGTAATCAATCACTAAACATTGGCTGAAATGTTCTGCCGTCGTGAAGTGTTTTAACTTCCACGCGGTCTATTACACAATGGATTCCGATTAGAGGATCTTAACCATATTGGCGGTTTAGTTCCTAAACCAAGAATTCTCATTGGAGTTTGTTTAAACTCTTAGTTGGTTTCGATTCTGGCCTGTAAGGCTTCTAGGCGTTAATAATTAGCCATTCACTCGTGTTCACCATGTACATTCAACACTTGAATCACTGGCTCACTAGTTTCTGCTGCGAAACTCTAATAACTGTAGGGCTTAATTGCCCCCTTTTGTTATTCTTACTGTATTGTACATCCCCAATTGTCACCTTCATCCTCGTAACAATGGTTTCTCAACCGACGCGTGGTATCTCTTACCGTTAGCGAATGCGGTGAGTTATACACTTTCTACCCACTTCCATAACAATTTACTGTGTATACAGCTATGTATTTCACAATGACTGACTTGTTCCCTTCCGACTTACTGTCGGTTAAGATTGAGCTACTACCTAGTGTGTAGTGCTCTCTCAGCTATTTCCAACATTTGGGGTATATTCCATACCGATATTTGACAGTTAGTGCTACTGTAGTCACTTACTGTTAATCATGCCTCCACATTTGGTCTTGTACAAGTACTTTCTATAGGTGCGGCCTTGCATTTCCTATGCATCGGCCATTATAACATTATTCCTCCATAATTAACATGTTTCCAATTCCTAGCTATCCCACTCGATCATTACTGCGCAAGTGCAATACCAAAACACTCAGTCATACAGAGTGCAGAGGCGTTAACTCTTGACAGTAAATCCCTTATGCGATTCGCCATGGAGTTCACACTGAGTTTCCTTATCACATAGTACCGACCATTGGCTTATTGCCCAGTCTGTGTATCATCACTTGCTTGCATGTCCATTGAGTTTAACTCATAACGGGTCTTATCTGCCACATCATTATTCAACAACACTTATACAACGGTCGCTTACTGCGCACCGTGCTTATTGTATAACACTAACTTACATGGTATTTATTGTCACATTAATTTCCACACATATACTTACATCATTCGTATTATGGTTCATCACTCATTTGGATGGCTACTGAATGCTCCTTGAGCATCGATCATTCGAGTCATAAGCCGGCATTATTCAGCTCGGTGTTTCACTTTATACACACATGTTACTAAGCTAACTGCTCTCTTTCAATAACAATATGGTCAATCCTTAACATATTTCTTGGGCTTGATACACATAACTACCGCTCCTGCGGTCTCACAATATCGAGAGGTATCCCCACTCTTAATGCAGTGGTTCGTTTACCACTCTATTCACTTATACAACATAAACTTCTACAATCAATTGAATTTATATAACATATCTTGCTTATGGCTTATGAGCCTTGTTTGCCTTGAGCTGGGCTCATTGTAGGCTGTCCACACATATGTACTTCTCTGTACAACATTATATGGTTTGGATATTATACTGAGCTCCATGACAAGGTCGTTGCATTCCGTTTCCTTTCATGGGATGCCCCTTAAGATTGTCAGTCCGTCTCCTGACAACTTATGTCTAAACTGGGTGTTAGTTTCAACCCTTGTGTTTCTATCACGTTATCTTGTTCAATTATCGTTGATGCAAACACCCTTCAAGGATCGCTCCTGGGTGTTGCTAAGTCATGCCATTTCATCTGATTCACACTTATTGGTACATTCCGTTAGCCACGCCGTTTGCGTTCTTAACTGGCTTATTATATTCTTCTGTGAAGATCAACACTTCCTGGTAGTGTAGGTACTCATTCTGGGAGTTTCATCCCGTTCATTGCACATTAATGTGTCCACATTAGTCATTTACTTGCCATGTACAGGCTAGGTCACCGTTCCAGCTATCCTGTTTATTCCTCGGAATTCTTAAGACGTATACGATGTCTTTACATTCAGTTAGTGCACTTCGGACCTCCTGACTCTTAAACATTTCCTTGGAAGGAATTCTCTAATCCTTTTAATCTCGTTAACTTAACTGAGTTCCTTAACTTCAACTATTCCTTGTAATCCTTAGCTCTTGCTTGACTCATACTGCTGACCGTAGACGGAGTCGACTACTTCCCGTGTTTCGGACTCCACTCGTATACATATGTGGGGTACCATAATGATACATTGCTACCTACCCAACTAACCCATAAGTAAGTCTGTCAGGCCCACAAGCTCCTATCGGAGTGCGGTCGTCCCACAACACAGTTGGTACACTCGTAGTGTCCGTCGCACGCCTAGGTGAAGTATTCTGTTGTCAACTCCCTTATATTGTCCCGTGACAATATTCATTCCATGCTTCCCGAACTTAATAGAGAGAAAGTTTATCCACTGTTGTATCTTTATCAACTGCCCTTGGGTTCTTACTGATTTAGTTTAAAAGAAGGTTGGAAAGAAGTGTTGGTTTGAAGGAAAATTTGGTTTTGAAAAGAAAAGGGTTTGAATAAATCTGGGTTTGAAAGAAAAATTTCTCATGGTTCCACAACATCTTCTTACCTTAACCAAGTCTAGCTTCTTGCTGACTGGTGTACTTACAGTTACAGAGGTTAGGCTATCAAGCCCTTCCATGGTCAAAGTGGTCTCGTTTAACTTCATGGTACTTTACTAAGTACTTGTAGTGGTTATAAGTTTCCCGAACAGCCCTGTTATAGCAGCACTTGCTATGGCAAGTGCGCCATGCTAACTGGCTATCGGTTTAACACATACCAGTTACGGTATTGTTTTTACTCATATTGCCATCAGTGGCCTCGTTGGCCCTTACTGATCTCACTGCCTTGATAATAACCCTCTGGGTAACTCCTCACTGTATTCCTATGGTAATTATCAACTGGGGTGTCTCCCACTCTTGGAGTCCCTTTTTCTTGGTATTGTATTCTCTTTGTAGCCCGTTCCACGCACTTGTCGTGGTTACTGAGACTTGTCTCTTGTTTGGGCACTACGTTGTAGTTCCCTTGTCGGTTGGTATACCGTTGGTGTTTTATTTATCAACTGTGGTTCCGTAGACACTTGTCTCGGGTGTTATTAATCCATTTCTTGCCTGTTGCACGGTAGGTGCGTTGCAAGCTGGTTATCCTCGACTGCTCGGCATGTCGACCCAGGTTGCTGGAAATTCTATTCTTTTATACACAAGATTCTTCATTCTTCGCTATTAAATGCGGTTAACATTGTTCAGATGGAGACCGTCTCCGGGATTCCCAGTTTTCGGGATCTACCGTAAGACAGGTTCTCTGTACCCTAAAGGTATTTAATAACAGCCAGATCGGGTATTCCCGAGTATGAGAGGACTTTCATCTCTCTGGCGTTCTTTCCCAAGTTATAAAACAGGGATTGTGGAGGGCGGGTAGGATATTGTAGGTTTCCAGTACACACTGGTAATTCCTATCTAGCGTATCTCTCATGCTATCACTCAACCCTTAACCCAAAGTACTTAAATCCTAACTCGGTACTTCCTAAACTCGGTAATTCAGTCATCAGAGCGATACTTCGCTCTGATACCACTTTTTGTAACACCCCATCCAACATTAACACACTTACAATAAACTGCAGCGGAAATACAAACCTCATCACATCACTTAACTCGTTGGTGTTACACGCCGTTAGCCACCCACGTGGCTAACAACGCTAATCCATATACATTGTACCGGTCTGATGGGCTAAATTCCCGAGCAACTACACATTATTATCCCTTTCCATTAACAACAACAACAACAACATACACCTTTCAACTATACCGAGTATTTATAAACTGATGCCGACAACAATTTCGGTCTTACTACAACTACTGTATACATACACTTAAATGATTACCCATGTACGATGACTACCCGTCCTACTTTCGAACGGCTTCCAGTACTTCGTACCTGAAATAGGAAAAGAAGAGAAAGGGTGGCCCCCAAGGGGCTCAGCACCTTTGCTGGTATGGTAATCCCGCAGCCCACATGCTACCGGGCCACGCACAACTAATTGTCGTCTTAACATGCGGTTGATATTTAAATCATGCATGTAACAGTAAACACACATCACATAACATTTCGCCTCAATGGGCTCAACAACGGATAATATCCTTACTTATAAGTCACTCAAGGTATGAAATATGCCTAGAGTGTTCCTCCTTTAATGGAGCTACTTCCTTAACAGGCGACACTTACCCTTAAATCGGGTTATCCTTAAACGCCTCTTATCACAAACTGGGAATCATATCCATGATCCACACACTCCACACTATACAACATAAACATACACTACATACAACACCTAACAACACTTTGCACGTTTCCCCGTGCACAACATAATACCGCAATAGACATTGCATCACAACAAAATACATAACATAACGGGAATGGTTCTCTTAGGAACCGACCCCAACATAGTTAGTTCACTGGGAGAGCCTAGAGGATGCTGTCAAACTCATGCTAAGCTCGTTTACATAACTCGTTACCGTTCTGTTAGGCGAACGGATAACTTAACATACAGATGGATCGGGTTTAGTGACCCGAACACAACATACATAATCCCCAACAGACGTGAGTCAAGAGCCTTGGTTAAGCTCAGGGGTGATCGAAGACCAATGAAGGAAGACAATCAACAGAGAGGAAGCTGAAGAAACTGTATACAACAACTCCCAAACAACGCGCGACCGGAACAACCGGATTCCTCACCCCCCATAATATATAAATATTCACAGTTAAAGACTCCGCTGTGGAACCTATCACATCAGCACACAATACAGTATACAACTGAGTTAGTCACGCAAAGGAGGGTCATACACTTACAGCAACATCACACAACTAACTCACGCATAGCCGTGGTTAGAACGTTCCTTAGGTCGGAAACGTTATTACCGGATACCGTTCTCTTACGTTTACCTAATAGTGGTTAACTAGCCCTTCAAGCGCATTTGAGGTTACCGGTATCGGCACGTAAACACACAACAACAATAACGACTGTAAACTCGTTTCATGATTTATCTTATAACGTGGCAAACACACAGAAAAACACATTGGCATACAAGCCGGTGTAATCCGGTAGGACACAGGTTGCAAGAAAACCATACCTGTCACCGGAGTCCACTTTACCATGTCCACTTATGTTCCTCGAGCGATTCTCGAACAACTGTTAACATCACATGTGTTTTTTATTAACATCGGGGTTTGCTTGATTATTTAATGTCTAATGCTTAACTTTCCCCGTTAACTTAGTTACATAACTTTACATTTTAACTTGTTTTACTTTTACATTTTGATACAACTTTTCACCCACTTATTTGCCATTTAAAACTCACCTAACAGGTCCTAACAACCTTATAAACATCATTACCTATCAATCCCCATTACATAATTTCTAACCTTAATCAACATTTTTGGTCCGACCGGACTTGTCCATGTCCGGTCGATTCCAGAACACATTTCCGTCAGAATTTTTCTACTCCGACCGGACTTGTAAGTCCGGTCCATTCCAGAAACTAATTCCCACAGGGTAAACTGGGCCCGACCGAACTTGCAAGTCCGTCGCAAGCGGTCTGCCCAGATCTTTGTTTTCCTTTTACATTCAACTCCAAACTTCACCCCATATATCCTAGTATACCCTAACCTCATTTAGGCACTTCAAACACACTTATCCATGTGCTAAACTCTTTAAATCACTCAAAAACCATTTTATCATTCACAAACTTCTTACAAAATTCCTAGCACTTGGAATGTTTCCTCCTTAAGATTCTAGGTGGTATTTCACCTATAATGACCACTACACTAAAATGCTTCTTCACCTTCATAACATCATCTCCCAAGCATCCTCTTACTAGCCAAATCCTCTTTTCACAACTCTTGGATTCCTTTCTCAAAACCTTACCTAAACCTCATTCCCTCCTTTACATCAACTTTACCCAACTCTAAACAAATTCTCCAAGACTTATTTCATCCTAAAACATCATTAAATTCCTAGAACTTCCAAGATAGCACCTAAATCCTTGTAACACTTAATGCACGTTTTCTCCTTAGTGAAACATTTGTTCACCTTAATACTTCCTAGTTCACCAAAACTTTCTTAAAACACTTAGAACTTCTCACACATTTCCCAAATTTGGCCATAGCTTCTCTGTATTACTCACATCCAAACACTTAGGTTTTTACCTTGTTTCATTCAAGAACTCCTAAAATCCATCAGAAACTTTTTACACACAAACTTCACACTCAAGCACTACTCACAATATAGTGCATAACTTAAATTGCTTGGCACTTAGGCCCTTAAATAACATGGCTCTTAGGCCCTTAAATTGCATAAACCTTAAACACTGAATTTCCCACATAAGTAATGCCTTTGACCTGCAAATACACCCAACAATACATATGCCCTTAATAAACTCCTTGAGAGCATTTTACTAGGTCATTCACCATTGTGCTCTTTAGGTAGTTTTAACAAGCATATAAGCTTATTTCTCCTAAGCATTAAACCACATTAAGATAGCATATTACCTCTTTTCCTCCCAAATTTCTTTCTTGTTCCCTTACAAAACCGGGGGGTGTTTGGTTGTTTGTTACTGTCAACTTCTAAACAATGTACAATAATGAATGAGTATTCAAGCATTATGCTTCATCTCATTGTAAACCCTAGTTACACATATTGTTTTAACACATTAAGTAATTGTTTTACTTGGAATTGGAAGAGAACTTTAATAAGTATCAAGAGAGGGACTCCTCCTAGCCTTGGGAGATTCAAATGAAGCTAAAACAAGAAGGTAAAGACACCATGGTGAGGTGAATTTTCGGTCATGTACTAAAAGGAGAGGAAACTTGATTTTTCTTTGAGATTCTTACCTAGAAGAAAAGGAGAGTAATAATATGTGGAAAGACAAGCTCAAGCTCCATCAATGGTGGGAACTCCAGTGCACCGAAATGGTGATCTTCAAATTTTGAGAAGATAGAAATGAAGAGCTTGATGAGAGGAGAGAATGGTGGTGTTTGTTTTTTTTTGGTTAAGTGAGCTAGGTTTTACATGTGGTCAAAGATGGACTTCCATGGTGGTATTGTGTATTACCGAGAGAGAACAGCAAGAAGGGAGAATGAATAAGGTGAAACCGTGTGAATGAAGAAAGAAGAGAAGGAAATGAGAAGATGAGTTTGCTTTTGGAGATATTTATGTTATAAAGCAAAATAGTACTTTACTTTAAGCTTTACTTTACTTATTTGATTTCTGTTACAACTTGGTGACTCACTCCTTGAAAAACCGGCCCCATTTAGTTAGAAGGGTACTTTAGTCTTTATTTGTCAATTAATTACTTATAACATTATATGTTACAAACTAGCTTATAAAAATCACTATTCACTAAAACAAGGCACATAGAAGTGAAATTTTGATTTCCCATTAATATAGCCACCCAAATGTGATACTATATAGTACACATGTTAATTAAAGAGTAATGATGGACATTTAGCCATTCAAAACTCATTTACAAGACAATTTTCAAAAACGTGCTTTAAGACTTCTTAAAGCACATTTTGTGTTTTAACTTGTTTTCAAGCTTGGTTTTCTTTGGTAATTGATTTAATATGTTCATTACATATTTATAAAGTATAGGTATGACCATTAGGTCTTATACACATTTATCCCAAGCTTAGAGCACATTTTTGCTCATATTGACTTTAAGGTATTTTCTTGTGTTTTATTTGGTTTCATTGTCTTCCAAAGCTTCCTAAGGACTTATTTAGCCTTATTAAATCATAATTGAATATTATTTAGTCTTGGTAGGCTCTTTGGGTCCTAACCAAGTTCACTCATAGCTTAGAGCATGTTTTTGCTCAAAATGTGTCTTAGTGCTTTATTGCACTTTACTATGTTTCAAATTGTCCACTGATGTTTCTAAGGCACTTTTTAGCCTTTATATAACATAGTTTGATATTTAAACCACATATCAAGGTTTGGGGTATTTCACTGGGCCTCTGGCGGTATGATATAGTAACCCGAGATGGACTCCTAAGAAGCAGTCGATGCTCGGCACATAGGATTCTACCCTTGTACCGCTCCAACCAGTTCATCCCGACAATCACATCAAAACCTAGTCCGTCGAACTCTATAAAGTCGATCCGAAACTCCTCATCCCTGATTCGAACAACAGCATCTCGGTAGTAGCGGGTACATCTGATCCGCTCTTTCGACGGGAGAGTGACCACGAGTCTGGCATCTCTTCACCGTCTAACCCCAGCCTCTTCGCAAATGCTAGCGAAATGAATGGTGTGAGGCTCCAGAGTCGAACAAGATCGATGCATCCACGCCATTCACTGGAAAGGTACCGGTGAGGATTGTGCCGCTCTTGCCGGCTTCTGCCTTATTGCAGACACTCAGTATACCTCCCGTTCCGAGTGCACAGCCTAATTCATTGGCAAACTAATAAGTATTGGTAACAACACGGTTTATATGCTTCAAACAACTCCACTTTATTCATTAACACACTCTTTTTACAACATTCATTGGCTTATACTGTCGCCATGATTCATACTTACAACATCCCTAATACACACTGGTTTATCACATCACACAATTGTACAAAGCTTAAAACTGTCTGAAGGTCAAATTTAAACGTCCAGGTTTCATGTGTGTGGCATTGATCACTACCAACGGTGCGGTATTCAGTTTGATCTTCCTGATGCCATGGTATAGCATCCTTGATTGTCCACCCATGATTAATACATCTCCCGATTTCAACAATATCTTCCTTGCGAGGTCGGCACGCTTCTGCCCGCCATACACAAACACTACGGTATCACCAATGGACCAAGACACCACGGGTACTCCCTTACTTAGAGACTCGGGTGACTCGTCCTTGTCTTGGTGTATACCTAACCGTCCACCTTTCTGGTAGAAGTTCACAATGCATAGATCTGCGTTCACACTTGGAATTGATTCCGTTTCAACTTGCTGAGCAATTCCCACGGCGTGGTTAACGACCGCGTGGAACTCCTCTGGTATTCTTGATACTGTTGCTCCATCTTCAGCTCGTACTTCTTGATATGACTTGGTGTAAGGGTTCCAGTCCTTACCCATGCACATCATCTTCAATTGCATCCTTGCTCCGTTGGTATTCGGGTGTGTAGAAACCTCCTGGTGCTGCTCCAAGTTCGTTACAACGTCGATGATGTGGATTTGTGCTTCCGGTGTCAGGTATCCATTTAAGAGTTCATACCTGGCTGGATAACCTGACATTGCTCCAATGGAAAGTCGGTGATGTTGATGGCGGTTTCTTCGGGTTTGGTGTGGGCGGGATTGGATAGCAGATATTGAAGGTGCCTAAGTTTCAAATTGCCTAACTTTAGGTGTTTTCCACATTATATTCTAACTCTTTACTCATATGTTTATACCCTTAGACTTGCTAACACTCATGCATGAAATGCGGTAAGCAATCACTTTTTCATTTACCAGTTTAGGCGGTACCTGGTCTTGAAGAGGATCCTGGTGCCTCTAACCGGTCCACCACATTCAGGGCGGCCTTGCCGGACCCCGTAGCCTTCCCCTTCTGGGATTCAGTGTACTTCTTGTCAGAAGTCTGCTGGGTAATCGCCTTCGGGCCTTCAGTGGTCGTGGTAGTATTACCCTTCCACTGCCCTTTTGGCTTGTAGTTCCTGCTGTTGGGGTTCGTCCAACACTCAAACTCACGGTGCCCCATCTTCTGGCAATGACGACACCTCACATCATTCCCCTTGCAGTCTTTGCCGGGGTGGTCTCCATTGCACCACTTACAGTAAAAGTGGCGCTCCGGTCCAAAACCCGCGCTAGCTGCTATAACATCACACAATCAATACTCACTTTCCATCTTAACAACACACACCTCAACTAGATACACATGGTTAAGTAATTACCCTTAGGCGGGTAGGAGCGTAGAGGCTTCGCCGCATACGCATACGTGAGCTTCAGTGGCTCATCAGCTGTGGTGGTCTGGGCTTGGCCCTTATCACCCTGGTACTGACCCTTCTGGGGCTGAGGGTAGGGTTTCTTTTTCTTCCCTCCCCCATACCCTTGCTGACTCTGGCCCTCGTTGGTGGCCTTGCGCTTGTGCGCATTCTCCTCGTCCCTCAGACGGACGGTAATTTCAACCTTAGCAGCGGCATGATAGCACTCCTGCAAGGTAGTATACTCAGCTGGCCCCATGCCATAGCGGAGACGGTGGCTTAGTCCATTGTAGAACCGGTTCACCAACACCCGGTTCGAATACCCAAGGTCTGGTAACAGGTGGATAAGGCCGGTAAATGCGGTGTAGTAGTCATCAACCGACATCTTATCCCCCTGCCTCAGACTATCCAGCTCGAGGCGCTTGGCCTCCTGCACGTGTACCGGGTAGTACTTGGCTCGCAGCAGAGCCGTGTACTCCCTCCAACCAAATTCAGGATCAGCCATCCTGTCCTCCTTCACTAACTTCCACCAACTCTGCGCCGTACCCTTCAAGTAGTAGGCGGCAAGACGGACCTTAGCTTCAGCAGGTACTGCCAAGGTCTCGTAGGCGGTCTCCAGTTCGGAGATGTACGCCTCCAGCTTTCGAGGATCAGTCTCCCCATTGAACGATGGCGGTCTAAGATCAGCCAACGCCTTGACCCAATTGGTCTCTCGTGGCGGTGGTGGTGGTGGCTGAACTCCGGGCTGTTGCCCTTGCTGTATAGCAGCAACCAGATCGGGTACCAACTGGGCTACGACGGCTGCAACTGCCTCAGCCATAGTCTGTGCCGTAGTATCATCGCCCTGGTTACCCAAATCTCCAGTACCGCGCCCGCGGCCTCCCTCGTGGTCTACTGCCATCTGAATTCATATGAAATCTCATTAGCATTATGCTTGCACA
This sequence comes from Limonium bicolor, assembly GCA_023374045.1. Taxonomy (NCBI): domain Eukaryota; kingdom Viridiplantae; phylum Streptophyta; class Magnoliopsida; order Caryophyllales; family Plumbaginaceae; genus Limonium; species Limonium bicolor. The sequence goes on along the minus strand of CM041779.1, from coordinate 189,038,758 downwards.
CTTATCGGTCCAATGGTTATAACATCTTCCCGACAACCAGGTAATTCCACACTTAGTTAGTGGTTAACCCTTCCAAATCTGTTCACTTAGGTATCTGTAGTTAGGTTACCTAACTCGGTATATCCCTAAGCTCGGTATTCTAGTCATCAGAGCGATACTTCGCTCTGATACCACTTTTTGTAACACCCCTACAACGCCCCTATCAACTACCGAAATCGCAGCGGAATTAACCAACCAAACAATAACTAAACGCTTTGGTGTTACAACGCCGTTAACCACCCACGTGGTTAACTAGGCAGAATAAATACAAGTGTATCGGTCTGATGAACAGACTCCCGAGCATAGTATCTAACATCCATATATAAACATAACCAACCATACCGAGTATTTAATTTACAACACACCTACAAACCATAATCATCCACCACTGTATAACAACGGTATCAAAATGTAACGCCTCGGGAGCACAGGCGTATCCCGGGCTCAACAACCAACATATCCAAAAGTACATCAACAACCTAGGACCTAGAGCCACTGCCTCTTCGATCCTCATCCTGCAATAAAATATGGAGCCCCGAGGGGGTCAGCAACCTTTGCTGGTATGGCTAACGCGCAGCCCATCGGCTACCGGGATACGCGCAACCAATTGTCATAATAACATGGCATTCATTTTAGAACATCCAACATATATATATATACATATACCATAGCATAGCAAGGGAAATTGCATAGCATCATATCAATACACATCACCATAAAATCGGTTCGCACAAGGAACCTTCCACCATAGTTAGTATACCATGTGAGCCTAGAGGTTTTTACCAACCCCATGTTAAGCTCGTTACCATCCTCGTTACCGTCCGGTTATATGGAACGGTTAACTTATGCCAAAGGTGTGTCGGATATAGTAATCCCAAGCACACCGAAATAACATACGTATGCCCCTGTGGCCCGGCGTGAGTCAGTAACTAGCTTTGGATAAGCTAAGGGAAGGTAGAAACCAAATTGGAATACCACCTATACATACACCAAGAGAGCCGAACCGGATATGATATCGACCCCCATCCATCACACGCGTGGCCGGAACAACCGGACTCCTCACTCCCCCGATTAGCACTTGTTAGTGATCACACAATATTTTGTTAAGTCACAAACAAGCAACATTTAGGTCTTGTTAGACAACCAAGGGAAGGAGTCACAACTTTACAACATTTTAATGAATAACAACTATAAACTCTTTTCATGCCTTAATCTTATAAGGTCGTAACACACAGAAAAGCAATCAACATCCAAGCCGGTGTAAACCGGTAGGCAACAGACTGCAAGAAAACCATACCTTGGTCCTTGCCTCGTTTCGTTTCCACCTTGAGAGAATCCTATACACTTTAGTAATGTCGGTTAATTATTTATTTAACTTCACACTTACTAAGTATTCAACATGATTGTATGACATGTTTTAATGTCTAATCTTACCCTAGGTTACCTTCATTATACACCCTAGGGTTAACTACATAAGTCACATTCTTTTCTTTTTTTTTTTTTACAAGTTTAGGTCCGACCGGACTTGCCGACCGGACTTGTCCATGTCCGGTCGATTCCAGAGAGTTTCTCCCCTTCGGAAATTTAGCCCGACCGGACTTGCCAAGTCCGGTCCTATGTCCGGTCGATTCCAGTAACTCAATCCGTACACAAATTACAAGCCCGACCGACCTTGCAAGTCCGGTCCCAAGGTCGGTCCATTCCAGAAGCCAATTCTCGCAGGGGTAAACTGGGCCCGACCGAACTTGCAAGTCCGGTCGCAAGTCCGGTCTGCCCTAAATCTTTGTTTTCCTTTTTACATTCAACTCCAAACTTCACCCCATAAACTTAGTACCCCTAACCTCATTTGGGCACTTCAAACACAACTTAAGACATCCTTAAACACTCATAAAACTCATTTTCTAATTCCTTAAGCCTTTACTTATATTTTCACAAAATTCCTAACACTTACAATGTTTCTCCTAGTTTTTCAAGTGGTGTTTCATACCTAAGATAACTACTATCCCAAAAGCTTTCTCATTATTTTAACATCTCCCAAGCATCAACTCTCACAAATAATTCCTTATATCCTTCTTGAAACTCTTTTCCTAGTGTACACTTCTCCTTATTTTACCAAAGTTTGCCTAGGTATTTACCTAAGTCCCAAAGTGACTTCGGTACTTACTAAATCTCAAGATCATGTCTAAGTCCTTATTACACTCTAGAGTACTTCCTAGTACATCAAAATTCCTTTAAAAACATAATGAACTCCTTGTTCATTTCCTACATTTCCTAACTCACCAAACCTTATGTAAACACTTAGAACTTCTTACTTCTACCTAAATTTTGACATGGATTCTCCTAGAACATTACTAAGCCTAAACACTTTGCTTTCTCCATTAAACAACAAGAACATCTAGAATCACCAAGAACACTCTCATACACAACTTCACCAAATTCACACTACATTACAATATAGTGCATAATTTAAATTGCATGGCACTTAGGCCCTTAAAATGCATGGCTCTTAGGCCCTTAAAGTGCTTAAATCATAAACACTGAATTTCCACAATATATATGCCTTTAACCTGCGATTACATACAACAAGACATATGTTATTTTACTAGTCTCCTTGAGAACACTTTACTAAGTCATTCACCATTTGCTCTTTAGGTAGTTTTAATAAGCATTTATAAGCTCATTTCTCCTAAGGCATTAAACAACATTAGGTTAGTAGATTTACCTCTTTTCCAAAACACTTCCTTCTTGTTTCCTTACAAAACCGTATGGTATCTTGATTCCTTGTCAAGCTCTAAGCAATATACAAACACCATAATGAGTATTCAAGCTTTGAGCTTCATCTCATTGTAAACCCTAATTTTACATTGTTTCAAAAACATTAATGTAGTTGTTTTACCTTGATCTTTGAGGAGAGTTTGAATATATAACAAGAGAGGACTCCACCTAGTCCATGAAGAGTTGAAATGAAGCTAGAACAAAGTCACACAAAGAGCTATATCAATGTGTATTTTCGGTCAAGGTAAGAACATGGAGGAAACATGATTTTTCTTTGAGATTCCTTACCTAGAAGCAAAGGAGATCAACAGTATGTCAAAAGAAAAGCTCAAGCTCCTTCAATGGTGGAACACCTTGGCACCGAAATGGGGCTATTGGAGTTTTGAGAAGATAGGAATGAAGAGCTTGATGAGAGGAAGAAGATGGTGGTGTTTGGTTTTGATTTGGACAAGTGAGCAAGATTTAACAAGAGATCAAAGCTTGTGTTTTAATGGTGGTAGTGGTATTACCGTGAGAGAGCAGCAAGAAGGGAGAATGAAGAAGGTGAAACCGTGTGAATGAAGAAAGGAAATGAGAGAATGAAGATTGGTTTACTTTTAGAAGATATTAGTAGCTTTAAAGTAAATAGTACATTCATTAGTCATCATTATTTACTTAACAAAATAACAAGAGGGTGGTGAGTCACCACACCTTAGAAAACCGGCCCCCTTATTATAATGAGGGTAATATAGTCTTTGTTTGTCAATTTAATTACTTAACATAACATATGTTATAAACTAGCTTGTAAAAGTTACTATTCATAAAACAAGGCACATAGAAGTGAAATTTTTGATTTCCCATTGATATAGCAACCCAAATGTGATACTATATAGTACACATATATATTTAAGAGTAATGATGGACATCTAGCCACTCAAAACTCATTTACAAGACAATTTTTCAAAAATGTGCTTTCAGACTTCTTAAAGCACATTTTGTGTTTTAACTTGTTTTCAAGCTTGTTTTTCTTTGGTAATTGATTTAATATGTTCATTAATACATATATAAAGTCTTGGTAAGTTCATTAGGTCTTACACAGGCCTATTCCAAGCTTAGAGCACATTTTAGCTCTTATTGACTTTAAAGCACATTTTGTGTTTGCTTTTGTTTAAATTTGTTTACTAGTGTTTTTAAGACTCTTTTTAGTCTTAATAAATCATGTTTTAATGTTTAACCAACATACCAAGGTTTGGGGTATTTCAGTTCATATCTTAAATTTTTAAAAAATTTGTCCATAAATCCATGTTGCGGGGCATATGGTGCGAGGGTAAAATGAGAAAATGAAAAATATAATATATTAGAATCTGAACTGAGGGGCATCTCATAATTAAATTGAAACCTCAGGGGTATATCATAATGAAAATGAAACCTTAGGGGTATATCATTAAAAATATGAAACCTCAGGGGTATCTCATAATGAAAATGAAACCTTAGGGGTATCTCGTAAAATTCGCTCAAACCTCGGGCGTATATCATGAAATTTCCCTAACTTATTTAAGGTTATATAGTAAGATAAGTATTTAATTACCGAAAATTAAGGGTGTACAATGGTATTTTAAACACCCATGGGCTATTAGGAATTTTTAGGATTTTATTAGGTTGAATTTGGAATTAAAATAAGCTATATATGTATAATATATAGTTATTATGTCATTGTTACACTTTGGAAAAGAAAATGGGGAGGAGATGTAAATAACCGAAAGTTTATGGGTTAGGAATGGTATTTATAACCTTTTGGTATAGTTTGGTGATTTTTAGAATAATATAAGGGGTTTTAATAAGATAAGAGTATAATATATAGTTTTGATGAAATTATAAAACTATATGTTATAAATTGGGTCAAATTGAAATTATAAGAAGTTGGTGGGTGGAAAAATAATTTAGAACAGATTATAGTACTGTTCGGAAATTAAAAACATATATAACCATGGGTTATATTTAAATTAAGGTTTAAAATGTTATATTATATGGTATATATAACATGGTATAAATTATGGGGTGATTTTGGTAATAAACATAAAGATATGGTAAGTTAATAAGATTGGTTTAAATGGATTTGCCTTTTCGGAAAATAACAATAATAGTTTTGTATAAAAACTATATGTTATAAATTATATAAGATAAAAATATCATATTATATGATATTAGTATATGGTATAACATTACATAATGTTATGTGGTCAAAATGAAATTAAAATAAAGTATAGTGTTGTACCGAATTTCTAAAGGTTGGAAAATGAATTTTAGACTGTGGTCTATAATGTTATAAATGTTATAACAATTATTTGGTATAAACGTGGTTTAAATGGAATTAATATAAACAAGGGTATTCACATTAAATAATGTGACAAACTATACATAAATGGGATTTATAAACTAAGGTATATATGGAATAAACCTTAGAAGTTGAAATTATATAACATAAAATGTTACATTATTAAGATAATGATCTTAATATAGGTTGTGACAATATAACATAATCAATGGGAATAATCATCTCACATAAGATGGTAAAATGTGACATATGATATAAGAGTTTTATAACTCATGAAATTTACCTATATTGGTAAGTATATACATATGCGAGGATTATGTATATAAGGATTGATATATATTATGGTTGGAAACCATATAATATAATGGTGAAGGTTATTATATGAAAATAGTTTATAAACTATAAGTTATGAGTTTTTATATTCAAATGTAGTTATTACAAGATTAATGGATTATATAATACAATGTATTATAATGGATGGTGGGATAATAATACTATACGATAAATAATGCAAGTATACATGCAACCATAGGTTATAAAATATATTATGCATGCAACTATAGGTTACAATATGTGCCTATGCATGTGATGAAACCGTTGAATTAAATGTACGAGAATGAATAAACTTATGTGAAAGTGTAACGCTTATAAACTACTACGAGTTGGAAAGATATAAACTCTTACGTTCGAAAACGTTAACCACGACGTTCTTACGAAACCGACTCCACTGTTAAACCAAAGTATTAATACAAACATTAAGTAAGGAGTTTAAAGGATAACAGTAACTTAACTAATAACAGTTGGAATCCGGGGATGTAGTACTGGGGTTATTGACATTATTTGGAAATACCGAGTCAATTTGTCATGTGGATTGACACCTAGCATTCCTCGTATTTTTAGATCACATTTCAGACGTGCGCGCTCGACAAGCTTAGTGGACTTCACTGCGCATCCTTGGTCTAAGGTGTACAGTATGTGAAGAAGGGTTTGATCCGGGTTGACCTGAGAAAGGGACCGGAATTGTTTGATAACTTGTATGTTATGTGTGTGGACATGTGCTTATGTGTATTAATGTGTTACTTAATTATGCGTGAACGTCCTACGGGATTAACATTACGTCGACTATAGATCGACTTATATAAACATACATATGCGTTGATGTGATGAGACGATGGTTACTTGATATAATACCCTTAGTATTTATATTAAGTATATATAATAACATAAGTAAAACACTTAGGTACGGGATACGATAATGTCGGTCTCTAGAGCATGGATCTCGAACATGAATATAACCTAGATTACTCTTAGATATGCGTGAGACCCATTGGGCAGCAAATTAATAAATTGTATTCTCCATAAAACTAAGAGTTTACCTTAATCCTATGAGAGATTTGGTATGAGATGAGGGGAGGAATCCCAGTGGTTTACGAACTACCTGGTTGCGCATTTGTGATCACTGGGGGGTACCCGATCGGGTTCCGCTCCAGGAAATTTCCCAACAAGCCCTAATTGGATCGTGGGTCAGATGGTACCTGCTGTTGGTACACGGCTACGACCTTTATATGGACGCCTTACGAGGCAAAGTGAATAGTCAGGGGCCTCCGGACCTCTGGCGAAATGAGCACCTTTGTGTGTACGGGAGGACTACTGTCCATTGGTAAGGTTAACCGGGTTGTCCCAACATGACGCCCAACTGGTAATTTAATAAATATGGTTTGGATGGATGGGGCCTTGAAGGCCAAACAATATTAAATATGGTGATCGTTCGCTAAGGCGATTATATACAATACTGTAATTATTCGATACGTTCGTTTATGTGACTGTTGTTTGTGAAATATAATGTTTATTTGGAATGGATGGATGACTATGTGTTTGTGCATGATTATTACAGTATTAATTATACCTGTAAAATGGTAAAGCATGAAATCAATCTAATATCATGTTGGTTAAAATGACAAGTGACCAATGGGGTCCAGGCCCGCATACTCAGCGTTTATCGCTGAGCCTTTATGGCTTGTTGCAGGTTGCTGTTCATCGTTGAAGCCGAAGTACGAGATCAGGGTAGATGCTCACTTGTCGACAGTTATGGTTTTTGGACTTAGTATGATGTATAGGATTTATCTCGTTGTCATAGCGGTATGGTAGTGCTGTTTATTTTGGTTGTTGGATTTAGTTTCTGCTTCGTTACTCGCATGGGGGGTAATGGTAGGTGACACCGTGTGAGAGTTTATGTTGTTTACTCTTCCGCTGTAAGACATCTTTTATTATGCTACGTGAGGGATTATTACGTGTTTATCGAGAGGGGTGTTACACCCATATTATCTTGTGGTGGGAGAATACTACATTCTCCCGTTGGGCTAAATACCCGTATACTTGCAATAAGAGGCAGCTACACTAATCTCGGTGGAATCGAATCTTTTTAGTACAGGGGTTGACTACATACCCTCCTGCGCGATTTATTACCCGACCATTAATGCGAGAGTCTTATCTCGTCTGAAGGGTTTATCATACCCGATCCAAAATTAAATTACTAACTTGACCTCTGTTGTCATGTTTCTCATTGCGATGTTATTGACCTTGTATGGCTACTGGTGTGAATTATATATGATACGTGTTTTCAGTGTTTGATAAAAATGAACTGCATGCTTACGACATGTAGTCGTGCGTGGCCCGCTAGCTTATGGGCTGCGCGCTTTCATACCAGCATTTATTTGCTGAGCCATTTCGGTGGCTACATTTTCAGGTACCTAAAGAAAGAAGAGATTACCCGACCGAGTGTAGGTGGGGTAGAATTACGACATGGGATTATTACTATCTGTATCATTTTACAGTACTGTACTTTTACATTTAGCTTTCGTTATTTAAGCGGTTTGTATTCAGCGCTCAGACTGTATCGTTTATAAGTTATTTTGGAGATAGCCTTGTTAGTCACATGGGTGACTAACGGCGTGGTAGCACCACCCGTTTTTATGTATTTATTCCGCTGCATATCCAGTTGAAGTTGGGAGCTATCATCATTCAGGTTGTGGAGTTTCGGGTTGGGGTGTTACAGTCTATCATCGGACAAATTCTAATGAAACTGCCGTACTCAGGAACTACCTCTCGATGATGATTATTTTGTGAACGGAACGGTACCACGGCGAGTACCAGTAATACACAATGAGGTAGTTAGCTCTGCAGAATTCCAGAGTAAAAATTGTGTCCGTAGGATCGCAGTTGAGTCGAAAGAGGTTTTTTCAGGGAAATGTGTTTCGAATGTGGAGATATTTTGGGTTTTTAGGGCAAAACGGCTTCAAGACGGGATGTAAGCGGAAGGGAATAGGTGAGAGTTTTCAAAGGGGCGGCAATGGAGATGATGGTGATTCTGTCGAAAGTGAAGAGGGCGGTGATGGTTTCAAGCAGGGGTGGGTTTTTTTACATGCGGGAAGTCGAACGTTACGAATTCTCAGGAATGAAAAACAATAGTTGGTGGCTGATTATCATATCACTACAGTAGGGTTTCCCTTGTAGTCAGGCTTTATTTGGGATTTTGGGGCCAAAATCGGACCCAAATTCAGAGACGGGCCGCGTTTGGATGTGGGATGATAAAAAAAATAAACTACTTCCGTGAGGTTCGAACTCTAGACCTCCATCCTACTTTCGTGATGCTCATACCAGTTGGGCTATAATAACACCCAGTAATTAACGTGAAAATTAGCATAACTAGGCTTAAGCCAGCTGAATAAGAATAAAAACAACGCCCTCTTCTAGCTCATTCAAGGATTTGAACTCACCATCTATTGCTTCCCCCATGAATCTCTAACCAGTTAAGCTACAACAAAACTCATTATATGCATGTGTAAAACACTACTAGATCTAATTCGAACTATATGAGTTCTTTTAAAATATTATTATTCTAAATGGGGATGTATGACAAAACAAAAGAGCTTAATCCAACAAAATGAATTGTTCTCTTCGTAAGAGGCATGAAATAATGAAGTGAGGATAATAATAATAATAATGGTAATAAACATACTAATAATAGTACATACATACATAAAATAATGGAATAGTATAACGAAATGGTGGTTAAATACAAATGAACGCAATAAGAATGGAAGTTGAACTGCACATGTACGAGTAACATATAGATAAGATAGAAAAGAGTAACAACAAAATAAATAGAGATGAGAGGGATTTTAATCAAAGTAGCGACAAAAGGAAACATGCTAGTATGGAATATAATAGTAAAGATGTACATAAAATGATGGAAATAATCCTGAAAATAATAATGATAAAGACAAAATTAAAACAAGCACTGCTAAAGAGTATACAAGTAAGAGTATCGATGAGATAAAATAAAAAGTAACGAAATGGCATGAACCGAGATAAAACGAATAGGAAAATAAAATAAGTGAATAAAACGTAACCGACTATCATGAAATAAATCAAAAATAAAATGGTAAAATAAATAAGTAACGAAAGGAACGGGGGTTTGAAAATTGATTTGAAAAATTTGTCATAAAATGACAGTTTCGTTCTGGTATGCACATGACATGAAATGTTTGAAAAGAAAGTTGACGACCCTCTTATTCTATGCATTTTCTTGATTTTTGATTATGGGTTGTAACGCCCCTATTAACATAAGTACAGCAAAAATAAAATACTAAAGCGATTACAGATCATCGGGTTCCAAACACCCGACACCAAACCTCACCATTTCAACTTAAAATATCACAAGCGCTACGGTCTGAACTCGAGAAAACATAACATAAACATAATAATAACAAAATACAAAACTCTCCAAATTTCCTACTTCCCATCCCAATCACTCATACTCTTCGTGGCCACCTGTATAACAATTCGTACCTGCAAGATGAAACCAAGTAGCCCACCCCGAGAGGGTGGGAGTCAGTTCCCTGGAATGGAACTGGTACAATTCTCTAAACAAATTTTTTAAAACATAACTCTTAAAATGAACAATAATTAGAAATCAAACTCTTAAAACAAAACAGAGGAACAATGCACCTTAAAATCACCAAGTCAAAGATAACAAGTCAAGGACAGAAGGTACATAACAAAAGGTAAAGTTTGTCAATTAGAAACCAAAACACATGAGTTAGTGATCCATCCTTTATGTTAGATTCAATTCCAGTCAGGAGTAGAAAGACTCAAGTAGTCACAAGGACTAGAAATGAAAAGATAGATCCAAGAACCAACAACTCAAGAGTGGAATACACAACGGAGAGATGCCCCACCGCCAGATATAAATGTCCATATGGACGAGGGATATACAGCCCCCTGCTGTCTTACACGTCCTTTTGGACGAGGGATATACAGCCCCCTGCTGTCATACACGTCCTTTTGGACAAGGGATATACAACCATTTGCTGTTCCGGAGAAGACGCACACACGTCACAACAAGACTCAGCTCATGGATGAAACGATATCCAGAGTCAAAGGAAGAATTTACCAAGATAGACATTTTCCCATATTCCCATTAGATTATTAACTGCACAAGTGCAATACCAAAACACTCAGTCCAACAGAGTGCAGAGGCGTATACCCTCAGCAGTTAATATCTAATGAAACTGTAACACCCCTACCGCTAATCCTTTACTTACCGCCTAATCATCCTACTTATACAACTACTCGCAGCGGAATTTACTACTACTACGGCGGGTGATACAACACCGCTAACCGCCCATATGGCTAGCTAGGCTTATACTACTTACAGTCACGGTCTGATGTCTAAATAATACCGAGCTACTACATTATATACTGAATACAAAAGATCATTTACTTACATTGCTGGATTACCGAGTATCAAGAGTATTTAATTACAGCCTTTCACTAGCTTCCAAGAATAATGAGTTTAAACAAACTACTCATCTATACCCATTCACAATCCACAATATCCAAAAGGGTGTACCCCATGGTACCACGGCTAAAAAAAAGGCTTACAGCCGTGTACAACTTAGTACACCATTCAAAGTCTGTTAATTACATCAAAAGAAATCATCTCTCTTTCACTATCTTCACCCTTCACGAGTACCTGAAAATATTAAAAATGGTGCCCCAAGGGGCTCTCAGCAAAAAGATGCATATAAACTTCGCATATACCGCGTGCTAACAAGGGCACACCAACATTAAGGTCGACTGTACATGCGGTTCAATTTAGACATACATACATGCCTTATATATACAATACATTCATACAAGATGTAACATACACAACATAAGGTAATACACAAGCAAAACATTCCAACGGTACACTCCACAATCCACACTACAATCACTGTTAGCCCAACCCCTTCAGGTTAGAATGGAGGTTCTTTACTCTTTTACTCGGCATACATTACAACATACATACTCATACAATACTACTTACTTACTTTTCCATACTTACTTACTCTTACTTACTTACTATTACTCATGTTAAGTCGGTATGACCTCTGGGCAAGGACTACACGTCCCCACCCAGGCTTTAGGTGGCTCACTAATCCAGGATGCTACCCATTTAAGGGGTTTGGGCCGTGGAAAAGATTAAAAGCTAGGAATTGGATCCAACTCTTGTGTCTCCGCCTCCTCACGCGTGGGCGAAACTATATCGGACTTCTACTCATTCCAATTTACCAATTTATTATGTTAGATTGGTTAGCTTGTTAGGAATTAGTTAGAAGTCCATCACAATTGTATTCGGCCACTACAATATACATCAAGCATACATACACTCATTATCATCCATACATTTCATGAATTATACAAACTATGATCTAAAGATAATATCCAAACAAGGAACAACATCATGTATTCACAAGTAAGCATAATAACTCCGATTCGTGCATTTATCTTATTTGGTGATCAATTAGCACACAACACACAAATCAGAGTAACCAAGGTAGCATACGGGGCATGAGAAGTTCATACCGTTCACCGTTGTACTTGTAACCGACTTTCTTCGGTGTTCACAATCCAAGTCCTATGACATACATACGATCGAGTGATTAATTTAAAAATAACAAACTCGTGTCTCTACGTTTCCTAATCATACTTACTATGTCTTTACAAATTTACATACACATTGTTATTACCCTTCTTACTTTAAGTTTATTTTTTTTTACACAACAAGGATATACTTCTACATATATATATATATGTGTGTATACATATATATATACATATGTTTATTTTAATTATATATGAATTTTTTTATGACTCGACCGACCTTACCCAGGGTCGGACCCAAGGTCGGTCGAAGTCAGTAAGGTATTACGCTGGAAAAATTTAGGCCCGACCGACCTTGCAAGTCCGGTCCTAAGGTCGGTCCGTTCCAGTGTGTTTTGGCTTCGACATTCTGGTCTCGACCGACCCTGGACAAGGTCGGTCCCAAGGTCGGCCATTCTAGTAGACTTCCGTCTTTGTAAATTTGGGCTCGACCAACCTTGCAAGTCCGGTCCCAAGGTCGGTCCAGTCCAGTAGTTGCATTTTTATTTTGTTTTCAATCCTTCCTCTTACCCATTACTTCCTCATTGTTCCTACACTTAATCCCACATGTTTTAACACTAATTAGACCTTCTAATCCACCTTAGTTCATCCATTAACTCCTCACTCATTCCTATACTAATTTACACACTTGTTTTCCTAAATTTCATTTCAGCACTTACATTGTTTCTTCCTAGCATAGTTATGCTACAAATTTTTATTCTCACTTCCTCCATCTATAGCTCCCTCTTCTATTGTCATTTCTAAAGCTTATAATGCATTATACACCTCTACTAACTTACCCACTAACTAGCTCTAATAAAAAACTGTTTCAAGGTATATTTTCTACCTAGTTTCTAGTTCTAAAGTTCTCTAGTTTCTAGGTAAAATTTGCTAGTCTCCCCTATATTTTTACATTCTCACCACATGTTTTAGCTCACAAAACACCCCTCATTACACCTGTTTATTAACAGCATCAATCTACCAAGCTCTCCAACATAATACTAAACATTAAACACTCCTAAAATTCCTGCACATTCACCATTTCCTTCCTTAAGGTTTATATGAGTTTTTCATCAACTTTGAAGCTTTAAACATTTGGATTCTCTTACACATTACACTACTACCCATTAACAGTTACAATACTCATTTACACTACTAAAATCTGTTACATTAAACATTACAAAACTACACAAGGATGAGCATAATTTACCTTGTTCTTCTTCTAGCTTTTCTCTCTTTCTTCTTTCTTTCTTACTTCTTCCTTTCCTCTCTTCCCACCGGTTTTGTAGATTAAATTCTCTAAAGCTACAACCCATTGATATACACATTTCAATACAACTAACCCTTAAACCATCTTTAAAGCCTTAAGGTAAGTTTTTAGGGTTTAGAAATATATTACCTTGCAAGGGAGTAGATGAAGCTTAGAATAGCTCAAGAACAAGATTTCTCACTCTCCAAGGATGCCAAAATCGGCTAGAACACAAGGCACCAAACAAGGGTTTAGTTTAAATTTCGTTTTGCCACCAAGGGCTAGAAAAAGATATGTTTCCAAGATTATTTTTACCTTAAAATGACAAGGAGGTGAAGGTGCTTCTAATGGTGGTCTTCAAGCTCCAAATGCAGCACACCCATGGAGATGAAAATGGGTGGTTTTGGATTTTGAAAGGAGGGATGTGTTCGCCTTAATGAGGGGATTCCAATGGTACAAGTTTTGTAATTTTTGGAGAAGATTTTAGTAGCTAACAAGAGAAGAGAAGTGAGGGTTTTTGTGGTGTATGGAAAATCGCCATTGAAGGCTTCAAAGAGGAAGAAGGAAATTAGAGAAGGTGGGAGAATACGTGAGAGAGTGGAGGGAGTGTAGGAGAGAGAGTAAAAGTGAGGGTGGGGTTTACTTTTTGCTTTTTAATTTGTTTTGTCTTTTGCAAATAAGGAAAGGATTAAGAGAGTGTGAGAGAGGGCAGAAAAATCGGCCCATACAGCACACTCACACAGATTTACATTTTTATTTACAATAGTGGACATACTAATTTGGGTATTTATGTTTTTACCCCATAACTTCCCGTTTTTGACAGTTTTTACTGTTTTCTCGTTTTATCGATTTTATTGGTTCTAGACCTTCACTAATGTTTATTAATGACTATTTGGTTGACCAAAGTTGTTACGAGTCTATTTGACCCGCTTAAAGTCACGTTTTCCCGGTTTCCTCGAAAAACGCGCTTTAAGGTTCGTTTGTGCTTTTAATTCATTTTAAGGATCCGTTTTCTTCGGATTTGTTCCCTCATGATTATTTAGACGTAATTAAGCTTCTAAATTACTTATTAGCCAAATTATCACTGTTTTTAATCACGGGGTATTTCAATCTACCCCCCTTAAGAAACTTTGCCCTCCAAGTTGCTCAAGGTTAATAGTTTAATGATTCTACTCATTAGGCAACCAATTGCCATAATGTGTCTTACTACCACCTATGAGGCGTTTACTTCCACTACATACAAGCATACACAAATCAAGCATCATATGCAATTCACATACACAATACACACTTCCATACACATCATTCCCAATACACATTACACCAATACATTACACATCGTACATAGACATCCATACATTACACATTACACATACATACCAAATACACTCCGCACTACATGTGCCATCGAAACATACTACAGTACCTACGCACTATGCAATGCTAACCCAAAGCAATGTAAAAGCAAAAAGGCTCTACTCCCCTTAAAAGGGGTACGCCCCGTACCCGTACCCAATAAATACTAGACTATCTAGTCTATGAATAACTGTGGGTACTTCGCCTTCATGGCGTCTTCTAACTCCAATGTCACTTATTTGACATCATGGTTTGACCATAGGACCTTCACCATTTGTATCGACTTATGGCGAGTGTCTCTGGTCTTCCTATCAAGGATTCTCACAGGGGTCTCGACATATCTCATGGTCGGCTCAATGGATAGTCGCTCGGGCTCTAGGACATGAGAAGGATCAGCGATGTTCTTCTTGAGTTGTGACACATGAAAAACATCATGGACACGCCCCAAGTCCTCAGGTAATGCTAACATATAGGCTATAGATCCAACTCTCTCGGTGATAGTGTACAACCCTACAAATTTTGGGCTCAGCTTGCCCTTCTGGCCAAATCGAAAGACACCCTTCATAGGTGAAACGCGCAAGAACACTTGGTCGCCCACGGCAAACTCAAGGTCGCGTCATCGCACATCCGCATAGGATTTCTGTTTATCTTGGGCTGCCTTCATATTGGCTCGAATCTGCTGAACTTCAGCTTGCACTTGCTCCAGATACTCCGGTCCTATGATGACCGCTTCACTTGACTCATCCCAACACAAGGGTGTACGACAGGGTCTACCGTATAGAGCTTGGAAAGGCGACATCTTAATCGAAGCATGATAGCTATTATTGTACGAAAACTCGATAAGATGAAGCTTATCTAACCAACTCCCCTGAAAGTCTAAGCACATGCTCTAAGCATGTCCTCCAGTGTCTGGATGGTCCTTTCTGTCTGACCGTCGGTCTGTGGATGGAAGGCGGTACTCAGCTTCAATTCTGTACCCAACGCTTCCCATGTATCTCTCCAGTATCTCAAAAGAAATCTGGTGTCGCGGTCAGATACTATAGTCTTCGGGACTCCGTGGTGTCTGATAATCTCCTTGTCGAATAGCTCCGCGAGCTTCACTACCTTCCAGGTGTCCTTCATCGGTATGAATCTGGCAACCTTGGTGAGGCGATCGACTACAACCCAGATCATGTTGAGTCCTCCCCTAGCAGGTGGGAGTCCTACAACAAAGTCCATGGAGATATCGTGGAATTTCTACTCCGGAATTGGCATCGATTGTACCATTCCGCCCGGTCTACGATGTTCAAACTTCACTTTCTGGCATGTTAAGCATCTCAATACATACTATGTCACATCTGATTTCATTCCAGACCACCAGAAGTACCTTTTCATGTCTTTGTACATCTTGGAGGCTCCTGGATGGACTGACAATGTAGAACTGTGTGACTCTCGCAGGATGCGATCCCTTAGCTCAGCATTGCTTCGGGGGACGCATAGCCTGCCATTCAACTGAATCAGACCATCTTCATGCAACTTAAAATCATACTTTTCTTCTCAAACGTACCGTCGGTGATCTTTTGTCTGATTTCAGTTAGGTAAGGGTCGGTCAACTGAGCGTCTCGCACCTCGTCAACCAAGCTAGAAGAAGCGAGTAGCGAATGGAGCGAGTGTGCTTGACGGTTCAGGGCGTCGGCTACCACATTTGCCTTCCCTTCTTATACTGCAGGTCGATGTCGTAGTCTGAGAGAAACTCCATCCACCTTCTCTGTCTCAAATTCAACTCTTTCTACGTGAATACATACTGTAAGCTTTTGTGTTCGGAGTAGATGGTGATGCTTACCCCATAGAGATAGTGTCGCCATATCTTCAAGGCGAAGACAATGGCTCCTAACTATAAGTCATGTGTCGGGTAATTCTCCTCATGCTTTTTCAGCTGGCGGGAGGCATAAGCTACAACCTTGCCATGCTGCATGAGTACGCATCACATTCTCTTGTCTGATGCATCACAATATACTTCAAATCCCTTGTGCCCTCAAGAAGTGTGAGAATCGGTGCTGAGGTCAATGAGTCCTTTAGGCTCTGAAATGATACTTCGAACTCGTCTGTCCATACAAATGGTGCATCTTTCTTCATGAGTGTAGTCATGGGCTTAGCGACTTTCGAGAAGTCCTTTACTAATCTCTGGTAGTAACCGGCTAGACCAAGAAGCTCCGAATGTCGGTAACAGTCTTGGGTCTAGGCCATGATCGTACAACTTCTATCTTAGAAGGGTCAACTAAAATGCCTGCGCCCGAGATGACATGACCAAGGAATGATACCTAACCTAGCCAGAACTCGCATTTGGAGAACTTCGCATACAGCTGATTCTCGCGCAGTGTCTCAAGTACTTTCCTCAAATGAATTTCATGCTCCTCTGCTGATTTTGAGTACACAAGGATATCGTCGATAAATACTACTACTACTGAGGTGTCCAACTGCTCACTGAATAGTCGATTCATTAAGTCCATGAATTTTTGGTGCATTTGACAAACCGAATGGCATGACTGTGAATTCATAGTGGCCATATCTGGTACAGAATCCCGTTTTCTCTATGTCTTGCTCTCTGATAGCAATCTGATGAAACCCAGAACAGATGTCGATCTTGGAGAAGACTGAGGCTCCTTTCAGCTGGTCGAATAGGTTGTCGATGTGTGGCAATGGGTATTTATTATTAACTGTAACCGCATTCAACTCACGGTATTCAACACAAAGTCGTAGGCTACCGTCCTTCTTCATCACGAAGAGGACGGTGCTCCACAGGGTGATACGCTTGGGTGTATAAACCCTTTGTCAAGTAAATCGCGCAACTGCTCTTTCAGCTCTGTCATTTCAGCAGGTGCCGTGCGGTACGATGCCCTAGCAATGGGACCGATACCAGGAAGAAGGTCAATCTCGAACTCTACTGCTCTCGGAGGTGGCATGCCGGGTAGCTCCTTAGAGAATATGTCAGGGAATTCAGATATAATCGGTACCTCCGGTTGAACTCTGGATCCTCTCTAGGTCTTGTACATAACACAGATACACTTCTTTGCCCTTTCTGAGCTCCCGGTACATAGCCATAGTGGAGATGACTGTGGTCGAAGGCTCTCTCGGTCTCTGGTGGTAAGATACTGTAACCCTAGAAGGACTCTTGAGCATCAGTCGATGCTCGGCACAGAGGATTCGCCCCTTGTGCCGCTCCAACCAGTTCATTCCGATTATCAAGTCAAATGAAGGAGATGGGAAACGCTTCGCCTTTGATTTGGATCGTGGATGATTTGTAGTATTTGGTACACTGCACTCGCTCCTTCGATGGGAGAGTAACCAGGAAATTTGGTAGCTCATCCGCATCTAGCCCCAACTTCTTCGCAAGAGATGGAGAAATGAAGGTGAGAGAGGCGCTGGAGTCGAATAACACTGAGGCTTCAATGCCGTTCACTGAGAAGGTTCCCGTTAAGATGGTGCCGCTTTTATCGGCTTGTGCTTCGGTGAGGATACTCAAATTACCTTCGGTACCGAGTCCACAACCTATTGAAGTCACAATTTCATAAGTATTGATGGTGGATACAAGTGGAATCTAAATCAACACTGCTATTTATTGATAAACCAACCATCATACATACCGTGTCTCTAATACACGTTACTAATACATTACATTGTAATACAGATTTAATACTTCCTAAAGGTAAGGTTCAGGCATCCTGGTTTCATGTGTGTGGCATTGATTATTGCCTGCGGTGCTGTATTCAACTTGATCTTGTTGATCCCGTGATATAGCATCCTAGAGTTTCCACCCATGATTAGGACATCTCCTGATCTCAATACCAGTTTCTGTGCAAGGTCCACACGCTTCTGCTCGCTATACATAAATACGGCGTCATCACCAATGGACCAAGACACTACGGGCACTCCTTATTCAAGAGATTCTGCTGTCTCGTCCTTGTCTTGGTGTAACCCAAGTCGTCCTTCTTTCTCATAGAAGTTGACGATACAAAGGTCCGCGTCAAGTGCGGGGATTGGATCATTTTCGCATTGTTGTGCAAGTTCTACTGCTTGTGTAACAAGCGTTTGGAATTCTAGGGGTATTGTCGGTGGCGTCGCTCCGTCTTGTGTTCGTGTCTCTTGGTATGTCTTGGTATAAGGATTCCAATCCTTTCCCAAGCACATCATCTTCAGCTTCATCTTCGTTCCACCGGGAATTCGGGTGTATAAAATCCTCCTGGACCCGTTCCTAGTTCGTTGCATCGTCGGATGATTGAAATTTGTGCTTCAGGTGTTAGGTATCCCCTTTATAAAATCATACCTGATCGGATGACCTGACACTGCTCGTTGGAGTAGTGGTATGTGGTGATGTCGGTCTCTTCTTGATTTGGGTTTGAAGGTATCGGGTAGCAGATATTATAACTATATATGGTTGTAAATTTTCATCTACGGTGAGTACTAGTCTCAACTACTTCATTTCATGCTCAATACATACTCCAATTCATTTACTCATGCATTCACTCAAACAATTACTCCAACACTTAGACATGCTTCACAGGATTCAATGTTTAGATTAATTACCTAGGCCGGACTTAGAACCGGACCCGTCACGGTCAATAATGTGCAAGGTAGGCTGCCTCTGAGGTGCGCCCCTCTGAGGACCTCGGGATCCCTGTTCCTGCTGGGCCTGCTGGGCTGGTGCATCGCCAGATGCAACCTCCTTGCCTTCCCTCTGCTTGTAGCTCTGGAAGTTCCCTTTGGGCTTGGCATTTTCTAGGCACATGCTGGCTCGGTGTCCGGGCTTCTGACAGTTGTAGCACCAGATTTCTCTCCCTTGGCAATCTTTGCCGGGATGGTCTTGGTTGCATCTTCTGCATACATAGGTGCGGCTGTCGGACTAGTTCTTGGTGTAACCGGAGCCAAAACCTAAGGCTTAGAGTGTTAGCACATTTGTGCGGGAATACTAGTTATGGTAATTATACAGATCCGAATTTAGATTAGAAGTTTACCCTTAGATGGGTGTGATCTCAGTGGCTTCGCAGCCACCGACGCAGAAGAACCTAGCAGAAAAAGCTCAACTGGTTTGCCCTGCTCAGCATGGGCACTGCTCTCACTAGGGGTGTTCTTTGGGGTTTGAGGGAAGAACTTCCCCTTCTTCTTTTTCCAGCTCTTGCCTTGGGTCTGCTCCTCGGCACTAGTGTTTTTGTTGTTAGCCTTGCACTTAAGCGCGGTTTCTTTATCCCTCAGTTGGCAAGTGATCTCGACGCGAGATGCCGCGTGATAGCACTCCTGAAGTTTCAGGTATTAGCCGGGATTCTTATTTAGAAAGATAGAAGGTAAAATATTTACAGTGGTACTAAGGGTTCAACCGATATTTACCCGAAGGGAGGTAAATCTGGTGTAGCCCATGCCGTACCGAAGGCGATGGCTCAGACCGCCATAGAAGCGATCGACCAACACCTGGCCGGTGTACCCAAGGTCGGGTAGAAGTCGGAGGATAGATGTGAAGGTGCGGTAGTATTCATCCACAAACATCTTGTCTGTCATTTTCAAGGCATCAAGCTCCAATATTTTCTTGGTTTTGACATGTTCAGGGTAGTATTTGGATCGGAGGATAGCGGTGAAGGACTCCCAATCGAAGGTGGGGTCATCGACATACTCATGCTTTACAAGTTTCCACCAATCCATAGCAGCATCTTTGAGGTAGTATGCTGCTATCCTCACTTGAACTCCAGCAGGACATTCGAGGGTCTCAAATGCAGTCTCCATTTCAGAGATGTAGGCTTCCAGCTTAGCAGGGTCGCTCTCGCCTCTAAAGCACGGTGGTCGGAGATCTGCAATAGCTTTTACCCAGTTTACTTCTCTGGGTGGAGGGGGAGGGATTGGTCCCGCTTGTGTTTGTTGGTTTTGTTGATTTTGTTGTACACATTGATTACTTGGGGTACCATCTGCGCTACCGTGGCGGTGACGATCACTGCTATCGTCTACGCGCCTGGTCCATCAGAAGTCTCTCCCCTAGGTCGGCCTTGACCTCGTCCTGACATCTGAACATTTAACATTCGCATTAGGCTTTGCAAAATGTGACCAATGGGTCTTGGAATTCAAGCAAGGTATCATTCATAAGAACATCAAGGGTATTCGTTGTTATCAACGGTAATTCCTAGTTAGGTTTCTAAATTTCCGTTTTAAAACAGTTGTAATCCTAACTCAGTAATCCCTATGCTTGGTAACTTAGGTCATCAGAGCGCAGTTACACTCTGACACCATACTGATACATTGCTACTTGCCCGACTAACCCATAAAAGGTCTGTCAGGCCCACAAGCTCCTATCAGAGTGCGGTCGTCCCACATTTCAGCTAGTACACTCGTAGTGTCCGTCACACGCCTAGGTGAAGTATTCTGTTGTCAACTCCCTCGTATGTCCTATGATAATATGCATTCCGTGCTTCCCGAACTATATATTAAGGGAAATTTGTCCACTGTCTGTATCTAGTATGAACTGGATCCCTTCCCTCGGGTTAATACCCTCGGGTTGTAGGATTGTTCTAAAGTTGCTCGAAAGCAAATGGGTACAACTTACCTACTGTGTGGCGCTGAGGCCGGTGTAGGTCCTATGGTTTTGGTTTTTAAAGAAAATATGAATTTTGAGAAAAATTTTGGGCTTAAAAGAAAGCTTGAGATAATTATGAGTTGGAAGGAAATATGGGTGTGAAAACGGTTTGAAATAAATCTGGGTTTAGAAGGAAACTGGGTTCATAAGAAAATTCTTCCTGGTATTTAAAATGTCTTCATGCTTTGACCAAGTCTAGCTTCCCGCTGACTGGTATATCTTCACATACAACGGTTAGGCCACTAAGCCCTTCCAGGTTTCACTCCTCAAATTCTTGGATTCTTGATTCTATAATCACTTCCTTCAACAATAGGGTACCTTACTAGGTACTTTATAGTCATTAAAATTTTCCGAATAGCCCCGTTATAGTAGCACTTGCAATATCAAGTGCGCCATGCTGGCTGGCTATCGGTTCAACACATACTGGTTGCGGTATTACTTTTATCATTACCGTGTTCGGTAGCCTCGTTGGCTCCTCCTTTGACCTTACAGTTTTGATAATAGAACATTCGAGCGACTCTCATTGGTCTTGACATGGTAGTCGTTAACTAGGGTGACTCTCCATCCACTTAACTCTGTGTTCTTCCTTAATGTTCCTCCTGACGCATTTGCCGTGGTTACCGGGGCTTGGATTTTCTTGTTCAGGTACTACTTCATAGCCCTATTGAAGTATGCTTCACTAATACTCCCACAGTTATCTAAACTATGATAATCAGGTATTACAGTCTCCTTGGCGCTGTAGGTTTGGAATCATCCAACCTTGACTAGTTCCTTAGTCGGTTACTATACCATTGTCGGTATTATTTAGCAATTGTGGTCCCGTAGACATGTGTCTCGGGTCGGTTGCTCCTCCGTTTTCCTCTTCTGTGCGCAGTTAGTGCTTTCTTTCTTATGGCTGGGTTTCCTCGACTGCTAGGCATGTCGACCCAGGTCGCCGGAAATTTCAGTCTCTTGTAGGTAGGATTCTCAATCTTCCGCTATCAAGTGCGGGTAAATGTGTTCAAACAGGTTCCGTCTCTGGGATTCTCAGTTCTTGGAATCTACCGCATGACAGGTTCTCCGTATTTACAGAGGTACTTAATAACAGCCAGATCGGGCTTTCCCGAGTAAGAGAGGACTTTTATCTCTCTGGCGTTCTTTCCCGAGTTATAAAATAGGGATTGTGGAGGGTGGGAAGGATATTGTAGGTTTCCAGTACTCACTGGTAATTCCTAACTAGCGTATCTCTCACGGTATCACTCAACCTTTAACCCAATGTACTAAAATCCTAACTCGGTACTTCCTAAGCTCGGTATTTCCAGTCATCAGAGCGATACTTCGCTCTGATACCACTTTTTGTAACACCCCTACTAATAACACCACACTTAACCATTAATCGCAGCGGAAATCACATCATTAACACTGACTAATTCAATGGGTGTTACACGCCGTTAGCCACCCACGTGGCTAACAAGGCTAATACATACACAACGTACCGGTCTAATGGACAAGATTACCGAGCACTACACTTTACATTTACAAGTCCGTTACATTCTGAACACAATTACAATTACAAACCCAACTGTACCGAGTCTAAAACATTCCTTTATCGATATCACGCTAAACTAAATAACCACCCATACATAAACAGTTACCCCATCCTACTCTCGAACGGCTGCCAGCTCCATTGTACCTGAAAAGTATGGGGGCCCCCCAAAGGGGGTCAGCACCTTTGCTGGTATGGTAATCCTGCAGCCCGCATGCTACCGGTCCACGCACAACTATTTGTCCTCTGAGCATGCGGTCAATTATATTTAAAACATGCATGAAACTATACACATATATCATGCTTATAAATCACACATCCAATGAACAAGATACAAACATAAATTAACACATCACATTGGTTAGATCACATTATTGCGTCATTTGGCCTTAAGGGTTCTACCATAATGGAGCTATTCCTTGCTAGACGACACATACCCATTTAATCGGGTTATACTTAATTACCCCTTATATTTATACGGGGTTGATTTCGGAGATCAACGTACATAACATAACAACATACTTCACATAGATGTGTCGGCCTTAATATTGGCCCGATCACACCATACACAATTTCCCCTAGCTCCAATAGTGATGAGGTAGGTAAGCCTTGGTTAAGCTTGTGGGTGGTTGTAATCCAAAGAAAGAGAACAACCATAACATAACAGTATTCCCCCTAGCCCCGAATAATAATCAAGGTAGGTAAGCTTTGGTTAAGCTAGTGGGTGATTGTAATCCAAGAAGGAAAAACAACCATAACATAACAGAGTGGGAGTTAATTCAAATATATACATCAACTCCCAAACAGCGCACGCGACCGGAACGACTGGATTCCTCACCCCCCATAATATAGACATATTAGTTAGTAGTTCCTTTATGGAACTTATCACAACATGACACCATATGGTGTTATAAACTTGGTTAATCACACACAAGGGAGGTAACATTCCATTCGACACACATGGACAACCACATTCATTAAATAATGATATACTAAAAAAAGCAACACACGTCACACACAACCACAACATACAACTAACGCACAGATAGCGTAGTTAGAACGTTCCCATAGGTTGGGACGTTAAGTCCGAACACCGGTCTCTTATGTGACTCTAGAGTCGGTTAGTTTCGATTTAACACATATTAGAGGTTAATGGTGTCGGAACTAAATTCGCCACATATATGAATTACTGTAAACTCATTACATGCTTTATCTGCAAGGTGGCCAACAAACAGAAAAAATACATTGGCATACAAGCCGGTGTAACCCGGTAGGACACAGGTTGTAAGAAAACCATACCTTACACCATGGGTTACTCTACCGTGTCCCCGAGGATTCACTCCCACGCGTCATCACACGCTCTCTGGGTAGTTTCAAATCAACTGGTATTATTATTCAAATGCTTTATTAATAACAGATCTTCCGGTATATAAACTTCTATTACTCCCGTACTTAACCCGTTATCCCATTATTTCAGTTTACTTTGTGTACTTAAACTCACAACTTTCTCACATCCAATCTAACACTTGTTTACACTTTTTAAGGCCTTTAAACTCACTAAACAAGGCCTAATCAACACCTAAAACCCATACCATTCACTTCCCATCATAGCAACACTTAAAAACACATTCTGGTGCAATTTTTAACTGGTCCGGGTTTGTGTCCGGGGTTATAAACCCGGACCAACCACGAAAATTACAATCTGTGTACAATTTAGCTTGGTCCGGGTATGTGTACTTGGATACAAACCCGGACCACATGTTAAAATGGGTTTCTAGGACGTTTTTGAGGTGGTCCGGGTTTGTGTACTTGTTTACAAACCCGGACCATGTCTGTAGGTGTTAAAATTGACAGTTTTTGACCAGTTTTCAATCCCTAATTCACCTCCAATCATTCTTTAATCATTCCACATGTTTCCTACATGTTTAATCATCTTAAAACATGCTCTAAACCTCTTCAAAACATAGGTTTAATCCCTACTCAAATTCTTGCTCAAATTCCTAAATTTTCCATTCTCTCTGTTGCATTATGCACATCAGTGCACTTAAAACCTCTTTTGATGTTTCATAACGTTCCACTAACCTTACCAAATCATTCCTAGACTAATGCACTTCTCATACCAAGGTTCAATCTTGTTTCCAAGCTACACACTCTAGTTCATCTCTAGCAACACCAAAACTCCGAAATATCATCCTTGTTACAGTTTTTTTTTTTGCCTAACTCCATCCCATTCTTCAACCAACACCACAATGTGGTTTACTAACCAAATCAATTCCTAACAATACCTAGTTAACCCTAGGTCATGACAACTCACCAAGTCACCTAAATTCCTTAAGTTTCTACGAAAAATTCGCCATAACCCCGCTACTCCTCCAACATTACCCAAAACTCATTTCTTCACATAATTCATCCTACAACTAGCCAAACCACATAAGTTCTACCAGCACACATACAAATCCATCAATACTCATCAAATTCTCCAAATGCAACACAATACATAAATCATAAAGTGCATAGCTCTTACGCTCTTAAATCAAACATTAACTCAAAAATGCATCAAGCACAAACACAACCCTTTATCATCTCAAATATTCACACTCCACTACATGTTGGGGTTCATTATTTAGTTTAACCCTTCCCAAAATTCTAAAACATTAAGTTAGGCTCCAAGGTAAATTGTTTACCTTATATTCATAAGTCTTCCCTTGTAATTCCTTTCTCCTCCTCTTGTTCTTTCTTTCTCTTCTTGGTCTACCAAATGAGGTAAGCTACAGCCATGCCCAAATGACACACAACCACCACCAAGTCAATTACTACTCTTGATATCAAAACCCTAGAATTTTAAGGAGGGTTCTTAAGGTTTTTAAGAAGGCATTACCTTGCACTTCTAAATGGAGTTCTTGGGCAACAAAGCTAGAAATTTCAGCCCTTAACGGAGATCAACAATTGTCTGGACATGGAAGAAAAGGGAGCTCACGTTGGAAATTTTCAAAGAAATGTAAGAGAGGCTAGAATGATGAGCTCTTGAGCTTATTTTTACCTTGGAGTAATAAGAAGAAGATCGAGGTCCAAATACTCTTCCGCAAGCTTCAAAATGGCATACAGCCATGGTGATGAAGGTGGAGTTTTTCAGCTTTTGATGGGTGGAACTTGTTCCTTGTGAAGAGGGGAATCCAACGGTGGTAATTTTGTGGAGTTTGGAGTTGATTTGAGTGTTCAACTAGAAGAAGAAGAGAGGTGCTGTGTGAGGATGAAGAAATCGCCATTGGAGGAAAAAGAAAACAGAGTGAGCTCTGGGAAGAAGAAGAAAAAATGTGAGAGAAGAAGGAATAGAAGAGAGAGAGTGTAAAAAGTGAATATGTACTTGCTTTTTACTTTTTGCTTTTCCTTTTGTTTTTTTTTCTTTTAGCCAATTAGCTAGTTTACAAATTAAGAGAGGGGAGTGTTAACTACTAATAAAAAACCGGCCCACATGTATATGTAAGCTGGAGCGGTTTTTGTCTTTTTCAGAAAATGCTCGTTAATTTACCCGGTTTAGCACTATTCACTAACCGGGCCCGTTTTTCGGATTTTTTCTCGTTTCTTTAATTTTAATGGTTTTTAGGCTCCCATTGATGTTTAATTATAGTTATACAATCAACCATAATTTTTACGGGGTCATTTAATTGTTTAAAATCACGTTTTCGGGTTTTCTCGAAAAACGTGCGCTAAAGCTTTATTAGCGATTTAATACATTATTTGGATCCTTTTCCTTCCGGAATTTTTCCCACATGTTCTTAGTGTGTAATTAGGGTATAAAAATATATTTATAACCCTAGTGAAGGTCATATACCTCCTAAAATAATTAAATACGTGTTTTCACGTTTTGTGACTTTCACGCATTAATTTCTTTTTCTTTTTGGTTTTTATTTCTTCACCAATGATCTTAAGGACTTAATTAGCCTTAGAAAATCATAATTACATTATTAATTAACATATTAAGGTTTGGGTATTTCAATCTACCCCCTTTAAAAGAACTTTGTCCTCAAAGTTCACAATTTCCCATGCATCCTTTAATTAGAATGCCGGGTTTACTTGCAAGATACAACTTCCATACTAAAACACACTTTTATATAGCAACCTCGGAATTAACAGTCCGGGTAACATATCCACATCCATACATGACATACTTACATAATAACCTCGGACTCAACGGTCCGGGTAACATAACAACATTTAGACTCATAGGTCTAGATAATATTTATTACACATATCACACAACATGTCTAGGCATGTATAACAAACAAAAATACCTTTTCCATCTCTTCATGGGCTCGGTCCTAAGACTACAGGACGTTACAGTCCTCGAGTCCCATGTCGAGTACATATACACTGTGATCCCGCAGAACCCGGTCGCGATGGACACCTTCTGGTCCCCATTCCTTTGGGAGATCAAAACAATCACATACATTTTTAATATATACTTCTCATGTCACCGGTCCGAAGAAAAAGGCTCATACGTCCTCAGCTCGTGAGCAAGTAATACAAAAATATTCTTTATGAGGTTAAGTGGAATGAATCCTTTATTGGAAAATACTAATTGAAAATCCTTTTTACAAGGTCAAGTATAGAAATCCTTCCTTTGAAAATGCCATTTAAGAATCTTGGAAATATTAATTGAAGTCTTGAAATTACCAATTGAAAATTTGAAGACACCAGTTTAGAATTCTTTTTGAAAACGCAATACAACTCCAAGTCCAATTTATGCTAACTGCATCTTGTTCTTAACGTGATTATTGGTGACCACTTATAGGGAGTTTCAAGAGTCATCCAACCCTGATGTGATCAGCATCAGTGTTGAACTATCTTTCCACCCCAATTTGTGTTCGGCTTCCCTTGATCTCATGATAATCAAGTTTCACCTCCCACTTCATTTTCAGACAGCAACTAATTCAAGCATGTACCATTTTCTATCTTTTAATCCATCTAGTCATAATCATTACATCTCCAAGGGTGGCACTCTATCCATCGATCATCTTCCAGATTCATCTTAAATCAAGTTACCTAAGGAATTTAATTCTCACTAGGTTCTATGTTGGTGTCATACTTCTTCATAAATCAAAATACTGTATATATATATACTTTTATCAAAGTACAATACACGGTTTTACATTTAGTATTATATGGACATACATAGTCGGGGTTTTAGTTCCCCGGGAGTTTCTTACTCCCTTACACTTGTACTCTCACACATAACAGTTAACAAGGTATGTACATTTATCACAATGGTATTCGCATCTTCTGTGCACAATTACCACAATTATACTATGAATGAATGTGCATGTTCATATTACATACGCACCAATCATCACAATAAATTATTTGTGCTATGCACAACATAGTTCACGTACACTTGTACGTTAAAACACACTAAGCGGTTTTAGGCTCTACCCCCCTTAAAAGGGATTACGCCCACGTAATCAATCACTGAACATTGGTTTAAAATGTTCTGCCGTCGTGAAGTGTTTTAACTTCCACGCGGTCTGTTATACAATGCGTTTTGATTAGAGGATCTTAACCATATTGGCGGTTTAGTCCCCAAACCAAGAATTCTCATTAGAGTTTATTTAACTCATCACCGGTTTTGATTCTGGCCTGTGAGGCTTCTTGTCGTTAATAACCGGTCATTATTCATATTCACAATGTATCTTAAACATGGGTTCACTGGCCTCTGCTGCGCAACTGTGACAACTTAGAGCTTAATTTGCCCCATTCGTTATTCATAATGTATTGTACATTTCCATTTATCACCTTCATCTTGTGAAGAATGGTTTCTCAACCGACGCGTGGTATCTCTTACCGTGAGTGAATTGGTGAGTTAAAACTTTCTATCCACTTCTGTGATAGTTCACTATGTATACCGCTATGTATTTCTCAATGTTTGACTTAATTCTTCTGACTTACTATCGATTGAGATTGAGCTACTACCTAATGTGTAGTGCTCTCTCGGTTATTTCCCACACTTGAGGTATATTCCATACCAATATTTGGTATTTCGTGTTACTACAGTCACTTATTGCTATTCATGCCACCACAATTGGTTCTGTACCAGTACTCTTTCATTGGTACGACCTTGCATTTCCTATGCCTCGGTCTTATATCGTTATAAGTCTTTTGTTGTTCTACCACAATTAACATCTTCCCAACTTCCTAGCTATCTCACTCGATCATTACCACGCAAGCGCAATACCAAAACACTCAGTCATACAGAGTGCAGAGGCGTAAACTCTTGGCAGTAAATCTCTTATGCGATTGCAACAGAAATTCACACTGTGTTTCACTAGGATTCTTATCACATAGTACTGGCTACTGGCTTACTGCCTAGTTTATCTGCTATCACTTACCGTTGTATTTCCACTGTCATATTAGCATCCGCACATGTACTTCTAAATACACTATTTTTCGAGTCTTTATGCTCCCTGAGCGAACCATCACTTTGTTACCCTCACTCGAGTTATAAGTCGGCATTACTCAGCTCGGTGCTTCACATTATACACACATGCTACTAAAACTAACCGCTCTCCCGCAATAACCACTTGGTCAATCCTCAACATATTTCTTGAACTTGGTTCACATAACTACCTCTCATGCGGTCTCACAATATCGAGGGTATCCCCACTCCTAAAGTAGTGGTTCATTCTCCGCTCTATTCACTTGTACAACATAAACTTCCGTAATCAATTAAATTTGCATAACTCATCAGGTCTGTGGCTTAGTTGCTTTGTTGCCTTGAGCTCAGCTCATTATAGGCTGTTCACACCAATTTTACTTCTCCGTACACCATCACATGGTTTGGAGGTTGTATTGGGCTCCCTAACAAGGTCGTTGCATCCTGCTTCCTTTTATGGGATGCCCCTTAAGAATGTCCGTTTGCCTCCTGAAGACTTATGTTTAAACCGGGTATAGCTTCAACTCTTGTGTATTTATCACGACATTTCGTTCAACAATTGTTGACCTACACACCCTTCAGGAAAGCTCCTGGGTGTACTAGGTTGTGCCATTACATCTGGCTTGTATACGTTTAGTTAACTACATCGCTTTGCGTTCTTTAGTAGGTTTACTATCTACTTCTATGAAGATCGATATTCCCTGGTAGTCTAGGTGATCATTCCGGGAGCTTCATCCCGTTCGTTGCACATTACCGTGTCCATGTTAGGCATTGGCCTTACTAGGTATAGACTGGGTATGTGTTCCAGCTATCATATTTTATTCCTCGGGATTCTTAGGACATATGAGATGTCTTCACTTACTAGTCAGTGCGCTCCACGCTTCTTGACTCATAAACATTTCCTTAAAATGGATTCACTAATGCTTTTAGTTTCATTAACTTAACTGGGTTTCCTTACTTCAACCATTCTTGGCAATTCATTGCTCTTGTTTAACCTTTACTGCTGACCATAGTATGGAGTCGACTACTTCCCGTGTTCCTGACTCCACTCGTATACATATGTGGGGTACCATACTGATACATTGCAACTTGCCCGACTAACCCATAAAAGGTCTGTCAGGCCCACAAGCTCCTATCAGAGTGCGGCCGTACAACATTTCAGCTAGTACACTCGTAGTGTCCGTCACACGCCTAGGTGAAGTATTCTGTTGTCAACTCCCTCGTATTGTCCTATGATAATATGCATTACGTGCTTCCTGAACTATATATTAAGGGAAATTTGTCCACTGTCTGTATCTAGTATGAACTGGATCCCTTCCCTCGGGTTAATACCCTCGGGTTGTAGGATTGTTCTAAAGTTGCTCGAAAGCAAATGGGTACAACTTACCTACTGTGTGGCGTTGAGGCCGGTGTAGGTCCTATGGTTTTGGTTTTTAAAGAAAATATGAATTTTGAGAAAAATTTTGGGC
Source organism: Limonium bicolor (assembly GCA_023374045.1). NCBI lineage: Eukaryota > Viridiplantae > Streptophyta > Magnoliopsida > Caryophyllales > Plumbaginaceae > Limonium > Limonium bicolor. The sequence continues at coordinate 189,008,043 of CM041779.1, read as the reverse complement.
TTAAAAGAAAGTTTGAGATAATTATGAGTTGGAAGGAAATCTAGGTGTGAAAACAGTTTGAAATAAATCTGGGTTTAGAAGGAAACTGGGTTCGTAAGAAAATCCTTCCTGGTATTTAAAATGTCTTCACGCTTTGACCAAGTCTAGCTTCCCGCTGACTGGTATATCTTCACATACAACGGTTAGGCCACTAAGCCCTTCCAGGTTTCACTCCTCAAATTCATGGATTCTTGATTCTATAATCACTTCCTTCAACAATAGGGTACCTTACTAGGCACTTTATATTCATTAAAATTTTCTGCATAGCCCCGTTATAGCAGCACTTGCAATATCAAGTGCGTCATGTTGGCTGGCTATCGGTTCAACACATACTGGTTGTGGTATTACTTTTATCATTACCGTGTTCGGTAGCCTTGTTGGCTCCTCCTTTGACCTTACAGTTTTGATAATAGACCATTCAAGCGACTCTCAATGGTCTTGACATGGTAGTCGTTAACTAGGGTGACTCTCCATTCACTTAACTTTGTGTTCTTCCTTAATGTTCCTCCCGACGCATTTGCCGTGGTTACCAGGGCTTGGATTTTCTTGTTTAGGTACTACTTCATAGCCCTATTGAAGTATGCTTCACTAATACTCCCACAGTTATCTAAACTATGATAATCAGGTATTACAGTCTCCTTGGCGCTATAGGTTTGGAATCATCCAACCTTGACTAGTTCCTTAGTCGGTTACTATACCATTGTCGGTATTATTTAGCAATTGTGGTCCCGTAGACATGTGTCTCGGGTTGGTTGCTCCTCCGTTTTCCGCTTCTGTGCGCAGTTAGTGCTTTCTTTCTTATTGGCTGGGTTTCCTCGACTGCTAGGCATGTCGACCCAGGTCGCCGGAAATTTCAGTCTCTTGTAGGTAGGATTCTCAATCTTCCGCTATCAAGTGCCGGTAAAGGTGTTCAAATAGGTTCCTTCTCTGGGATTCTGAGTTCTTGGAATCTACCGCATGACAGGTTCTCCGTATTTACAGAGGTACTTAATTACAGCCAGATCGGGATTTCCCGAGTAAGAGAGGACTTTTATCTCTCTGGCGTTCTTTCCCGAGTTATAAAATAGGGATTGTGGAGGGCGGGAAGGATATTGTAGGTTTCCAGTACTCACTGGTAATTCCTAACTAGCATATCTCTCACGCTATCACTCAACCCTTAACCCAATGTACTAAAATCCTAACACGGTACTTCCTAAGCTCGGTATTTCCAGTCATCAGAGCGATACTTCGCTCTGATACCACTTTTTGTAACACCCCTACTAATAACACCACACTTAACCATTAATCGCAGCGGAAATCATATCATGAACACTAACTAATTCAATGGGTGTTACACGCCGTTAGCCACCACGTGGCTAACAAGGCTAATACATACACAACGTACCGGTCTGATGGACAAGATTACCGAGCACTACACTTTACATTTACAAGTCCGTTACATTCTGAACACAATTACAATTACAAACCCAACTGTACCGAGTCTAAAACATTCCTTTATCGATATCACGCTAAACTAAATAACCACCCATACATAAACAGTTACCCCGTCCTACTCTCGAATGGCTGCCAGCTCCATTGTACCTGAAAAGTATGGGGGCCCCCCAAAGGGGGTCAGCACCTTTGCTGGTATGGTAATCCTGCAGCCCGCATGCTACCGGCCACGCACAACTATTTGTCGTCTGAGCATGCGGTCAATTATATTTAAAACATGCATGAAACTATACACATATATCATGCTTATAAATCACACATCCAATGAACAGGATACAAACATAAATTAACACATCACATTGGTTAGATCACATTATTGCGTCATTTGGCCGTTAAGGGTTCTACCATAATGGAGCTATTCCTTGCTAGACGACACATACCCATTTAATCGGGTTATACTTAATTACCCCTTATATTTATACGGGGTTGATTTCGGAGATCAACGTACATAACATAACAACATACTTCACATAGATGTGTCGGCCTTAATATTGGCCCGATCACACCATACACAATTTCCCCTAGCTCCAATAGTGATGAGGTAGGTAAGCCTTGGTTAAGCTTGTGGGTGGTTGTAATCCAAAGAAAGAGAACAACCATAACATAACAGTATTCCCCCTAGCCCCGAATAATAATCAAGGTAGGTAAGCTTTGGTTAAGCTAGTGGGTGATTGTAATCCAAGAAGGAAAAACAACCATAACATAACAGAGTGGGAGTTAATTCAAATATATACATCAACTCCCAAACGCGACCCGACCGGAACGACCGGATTCCTCACCCCCCATAATATATACATATTAGTTAGTAGTTCCTTTATGGAACTTATCACAACATGACACCATATGGTGTTATAAACTTGGTTAATCACATACAAGGGAGGTAACATTCCATTCGACACACATGGACAACCACATTCATTAAATAATGATATACTAAACAAAAGCGACACACATCACACACAACCACAACATACAACTAACGCATGGATAGCCGTAGTTAGAACATTCCTGTAGGTTGGGACGTTAAGTCCGAACACCGGTCTCTTATGTGACTCTAAAGTCGGTGAGTTTCGATTTAATACATATTAGAGGTTAATTATGTCGGAACTAAATTCGCCACATAAATGAATTACTGTAAACTCATTACATGCTTTATCTTGCAAGGTGGCCAACAAACAGAAAAAACACATTGGCATACAAGCCGGTGTAACCCGGTAGCACAGGTTGCTAGAAAACCATACCTTACACCATGGGTTACTCTACCGTGTCCCCGAGGATTCACTCCCACGCGTCATCACACGCTCTCCGGGTAGTTTCCAATCAATTGGTATTATTATTAAAATGCTTTATTAATAACAGATCTTCCAGTTATAAACTTCTATTACTCCGTACTTAACCCGTTATCCCGTTATTTCAGTTTAACTTTGTGTACTTAAACTCACAACTTTCACAACTTTCTCACATCCAATCTAACACTTGTTTACACTTTCTAAGGCCTTTAAACTCACTAAACAAGGCCTAATCAACACCTAAAACCATTACCATTCACTTCCCCATCATAGCAACACTTAAAAACACATTCTGGTGCAATTTTTAACTAGTCCGGGTTTGTGTCCGGGGTTATAAACCCGGACCAACCACGAAAATTACAATCTGTGTACAATTTAGCTTGGTCCGGGTATGTGTACTTGGATATAAACGCAGACCACATGTTAAAATGGGATTCTGGGACGTTTTCAAGGTGGTCCGGGTTTGTGTACTTGTTTACAAACCTGAACCATGTCTGTAGGTGTTAAAATTGACAGATTTTGACCAGTTTTCAATCCCAATTCACCTCCAATCATTCTCTAATCAGTCCACATGTTTCCTACATGTTTAATCATCTTAAAACATGCTCTAAACCTCTTCAAAACATAGGTTTAATCCCTACTCAAATTCTTGCTCAAATTCCTAAATTTTCCATTCTCTCTGTTGTATTATGCACATCAGTGCACTTAAAACCTCTTTTGATGTTTCATAACCTTCTACTAACCTTACCAAATCATTCCTAGACCAATGCACTTCTCATACCAAGGTCCAACTCTTGTTTCCAAGCTACACACTCTAGTTCATCTCTAGCAACACCAAAACTTCGAAATATCATCCTTGTTACAGATTTTTTTTTTGCCTAACTCCATCCCATTCTTCAACCAACACCACAATGTGGTTTACCAACCAAATCGATTCCTAACAATACCTAGTTAACCCTAGGTCATGACAACTCACCAAGTCACCTAAATTCCTTAAGTTTCTATGAAAAATTCGCCATAACCCGGCTACTCCTCTAACATTACCCAAAACTCATTTCTTCACATAATTCATCCTACAACTAGCCAAACCACAAAAGTTCTACCAGCACACATACAAATCCATCAATACTCATCAAATTCTCCAAATGCAACACAATACATAAATCATAAAGTGCATAGCTCTTACGCTCTTAAATCAAACATTAACTCAAAAATGCATTAAGCACTAACACAACCCTTTCTCATCTCAAATATTCACACTCCACTACATGTTGGGGTTCATTATTTAGTTTAACCCTTCCCAAAATTCTAAAACATTAAGTTAGGCTCCAAGGTAGATTGTTTACCTTATATTCACAAGCCTTCCCTTGTAATTCCTTTCTCCTCCTCTTGTTCTTTCTTTATCTTCTTGGTCTACCAAATGAGGTAAGATACAGCCATGCCCAAATGACACACAACCACCACCAAGTCAATTACTACTCTTGATATCAAAACCCTTGAATTTTAAGGAGGGTTCTTAAGGTTTTTAAGAAGGCATTACCTTGCACTTCTAAATGGAGTTCTTGGAAAACAAATCTAGAAATTTCAGCCCTTAATGGAGATCAACAATCGTCTGGACATGAAAGAAAAGGGAGCTCACGTTGGAAATTTTCGAAGAAATGTAAGAGAGGCTAGAATGATGAGCTCTTAAGCTTATTTTTACCATGGAGTAATAAGAAGAAGATTGAGGTCCAAATACTCTTCCGCAAGCTTCAAAAGGGCATACAGACATGGTGATGAAGGTGGAGTTTTTCAGCTTTTGATGGGTGGAACTTGTTCCTTGTGAAGAGGGGAATCCAACGGTGGTAATTTTGTGGAGTTTGGAGTTGATTTGAGTGTTCAACTAGAAGAAGAAGAGAGGTGCTGTGTGAGGATAAAGAAATCGCCATTGGAGGAAAAAGAAAACAGAGAGAGCTCTGGGAAGAAGAAGAAAAAACGTGAGAGAAGAAGGAATAGAAGAGAGAGTGTAAAAAGTGAATATGTACTTGCTTTTTACTTTTTGCTTTTCCTTTTCTTTTTTTTCTTTTAGCCAATTAGCTAGTTTACAAATTAAGAGAGGGGAGTGTTGAATACTAATAAAAAACCGGCCCACATGTATATGTAAGCTGGAGCGGTTTTTGTCTTTTACAGAAAACGCTCGTTAATTTACCCGGTTTAGCACTTTTCACTAACCGGGCCCATTTTTTGGATTTTTTCTCGTATCTTAAATTTTAATGGTTCTTAGGCTCCCATTAATGTTTAATTATAGTTATATAATCAACCATAATTTTTACGGGGTCATTTAATTGTTTAAAATCACGTTTTCGGGTTTTCTCGAAAAACGTGCGCTAAAGCTTTATTAGCGATTTAATACATTATTTGGTTCCTTTTTCTTCCGGAATTTTTCCCACATGTTCTTAGTGTGTAATTAGGGTATAAAAATATATTTATAACCCTAGTGAAGGTCATATACCTCCTAAAATAATTAAATACGTGTTTTCACGTTTTGTGACTTTTGCGCATTTCTTTTTCTTTTTGGTTTTTATTTCTTCACCAATGATCTTAAGGACTTAATTAGCCTTAGAAAATCATAATTACATAAATAATTAACATATTAAGGTTTGGGGTATTTCAATATACCCCCCTTAAAAGAACTTTGTCCTCAAAGTTCACAATTTCCCATGTATCCTTTAATTAGAATGCCGGGTTTACTTGCAAGATACAACTTCTATACTAAAACTCACTTTTATATAGCAACCTCGGAATTAACAGTCCGGGTAACAGATCCACATCCATACATGACATACTTACATAATAACCTCGGACTCAACGGTCCGGGTAACATAACAACATTTAGACTCATAGGTCTAGATAATATTTATTACACATATCACACAACATGTCTTAGCATGTATAACAAACAGATACCTTTTCCATCTCTTCATGGGCTCGGTCCTAAGACTACAGGACGTTACAGTCCTCGAGTCCCATGTCGAGTACATATACACTGTGATCCCGCAGAACCCGGTCGCGATGGACACCTTCCGGTCCTCATTCCTTTGGGAGATCAAAACAATCACATACATTTTTAAAGTATACTTCTCATGTCACCGGTCCGATGACAAAGGCTCATACGTCCTCAGCTCGTGAGCAAGTAATACAAAAATATTCTTTATGAGGTTAAGTGGAATGAAATCCTTTATTGGAAAATACTAATTAAAAATCCTTTTTACAAGGTCAAGTAAAGAAATCCTTCCTTTGAAAATGCCATTTAAGAATCTTGGAAATATTAATTGAAGTCTTGAAATTACCAATTGAAAATTTGAAGACACCAGTTTAAAATTCTTTTTGAAAACGCAATACAACTCCAAGTCCAATTTATGCTAACTGCATCTTGTTCTTAACGTGATTATTTGTGACCACTTATAGGGAGTTTCAAGAGTCATCCAACCCTGATGTGATCAGCATCAGTGTTGAACTATCTTTCCACCCCAATTTGTGTTCGGCTTCCCTTGATCTCATGATAATCAAGTTTCACCTCCCACTCCCACTTCATTTTCAAACAGCAACTAATTCAAGCATGTACCATTTTCTATCTTTTAATCCATCTAGTCATAATCATTACATCTCCAAGGGTGGCACTCTGTCCATCGATCATCTTCCAGATTCATCTTAAATCAAGTTACCTAGGGAATTTAATTCTCATTAGGTTCTATGTTGGTGTCATACCTCTTCATAAATCACAATATTGTATATATATATATATACTTTTATCATAGTACAATACACGGTTTTACATTTAGTATTATATGGACATACATAGTCGGGGTTTTAGTTCCCCGGGAGTTTCTTACTCCCTTACACTTGTACTCTCACATATAACAGTTAACAAGGTATGTACATTTATCACAATGGTATTCGCATCTTCTGTGCGCAATTACCACAATTAAACTATGAATGAATGCGCATGTTCATATTACATATGCACCAATCATCACAACAAATTATTTGTGCTATGCACAACATAGTTCACGTACACTTGTACGTTAAAACACACTAAGCGGTTTTAGGCTCTACCCCCCTTAAAAGGGATTATGCCCACATAATCAATCACTGAACATTGGTTTAAAATGTTTTGCCGTCGTGAAGTGTTTTAACTTCCACGCGGTCTGTTATACAATGCATTTTGATTAGAGGATCTTAACCATATTGGCGGTTTAGTCCCCAAACCAAGAATTCTCATTAGAGTTTATTTAACTCATCACCGGTTTCGATTCTGGCCTGTGAGGCTTCTTGTCGTTAATAACCGGTCATTATTCATATTCACAATGTATCTGAAACATGGGTTTACTGGCTTCTGCTGCGCAACTGTGACAACTTAGAGCTTAGTTTGCCCCATTCGTTATTCATAATGTATTGTACATTTTCCATTTATCACCTTCATCTTGTGAAGAATGGTTTCTCAACCGACGCGTGGTATCTCTTACCGTGAGTGAATTTGGTGAGTTACAAACTTTCTATCCACTTCTGTGATAGTTCACTATGTATACCGCTATGTATTTCTCAATGTTTGACTTAATTACTTCTGACTTACTATCGGTTGAGATTGAGCTACTACCTAATGTGTAGTGCTCTCTCGGTTATTTCCCACACTTGAGGTATATTCCATACCAATATTTGGTATTTCGTGTTACTGCAGTCACTTATTGCTATTCATGCCACCACAATTGGTTCTGTACCAGTACTCTTTCATTGGTACGACCTTGCATTTCCTATGCCTCGGTCTTATATCGTTATAAGTCTTTTGCTGTTCTACCACAATTAACATCTTCCCAACTTCCTAGCTATCTCACTCGATCATTACCACGCAAGCGCAATACCAAAACACTCGGTCATACAGAGTGCAGAGGCGTAAACTCTTGGCAGTAAATCTCTTATGCGATTGCAAAAGAAATTCACACTGTGTTTCACTAGGATTCTTATCACATAGTACTGGCTACTGGCTTACTGCCTAGTTTATCTGCTACCACTTACCGTTGTATTTCCACTGGGTTTAACTCATGACTGTGCTAAGTTGTCATATTATCGTTTAACAATACTTATACAACGGTCGCTTATTGCGCACCGTGTTCTTACTTCTTGCACAACAATAACTTACGTGGCATCCACTGTCATATTAGCATCCGCACATGTACTTCTACATACACTATTTTTTGAGTTTTTATGCTCCCTGAGCAAACCATCACTTCGTTACCCTCACTCGAGTTATAAGCAGACGTTACTCAGCTCGGTGCTTCACATTATACACACATGCTACTAAAACTAACCGCTCTCCCACGCAATAACAACTTGGTCAATCCTCAACATATTTCTTGAACTTGGTTCACATAACTACCTCTCATGCGGTCTCACAATATCTGTAACACCCCTACCATTAATACAGTGCTTACCGTCCAACCTCCTTACATATCAGATACACGCAGCAGATATATATTTACATACAATGGGTGATACAATGCCGTTAGTCACCCACGTGACTAACAAGGCTACTGATTCTACATACAGCATCGGTCTGATGGACCGGAATCCCGAGTACTACAAATCTACAATGCATTCTCCAGTTACCAAATACTACTACAATCTTCCTTCAATACAATACTCCAAGTACAATACAATATAATCTACATACCGAGTTTACTAAGATCCTTATACAAGTGTAATATCTCTTCCAAGTTCATACATACTCTCTAAGAGTCTACATCTACCCATTTCTCACACTACTTACTTTCTAAGTACAAGGGCGTGCCTCCGGTCTCTTCCTTGACCATATTCGCTTCGGGTACCTGCACACTAAAAAATGTCCCCCGAAGGGGTCAGCTTTCGCCGAGCATGATAACCGCATACCCCGCGTACTAGTGAGGGTACGCCGACCACTTGGTCGAATACATGCGGTTGATTTCATTCAAACATACATGCATACATGCTCTTATACACAATACAACAATACTTCCGCAAGGCATACATACATACACTACATTACATACAAGGAATACAATAAACCATCCAATACATACTTACCTTCTTCCGAAATACACATACTCATTACATACACAATATTCAATTCTTGTTAGCTTCATTGGTCCACCCGGGTTAATCGGGTGGAGATTACTCTTTTACTCGTTACTTCATACACATACATACTCATACTCATACTTACTTACGGATCCATACTTACTTACTCTTACTCTTACTCAAGTTAAGTCGTCGGGACCTCCGGCCCTAGGGACTACACCGTCCCACCTCCGGGATTTACTTGACTCACCAATCTGGGATGCTACCCATTTAAGGGATTTGGGCCGCGGACCAGTTTAAGAGTTAGGAATTGCAGCCAACCTCTTGTGATTCCGCATCCTCACGCGTGGCCGAAGCTATATCGGACTTGTACTCATTCCAATTTACTCACTTAAGTTAGGAGTAAGATAGTTAGGAATTAGCACAAGTCAACATCCAAGCCATAATAATACAATACACATATACGCATACATACGAGGTACAATACATTACACAAGTACAATACGAGGTTCGAACACCATTCATCATCATTCATATATTTCATGAATTATACAAACTAGTGCTCAAGACAATAAATATCCAGCACAACATAAGTCAAGCACAGGTAAGTGCAATATCGTCCGATTCATGCATTTATCTTATTTAGGTGGTCAAATAAGCACAAATGGGGTAACCAGATTAGGATACAGGGCATGAAGAAATCATACCTTTCACCGTTGTACTTGTATCCCAACGTTCCTCCGGTATTCACAATTCAATCCTATGATATACATACAACCAAATAATTAATCTAACTATCATTAATTTAATTCGGTTACCCTTACGCTTCCTAACTCATACTTACTAAGTCTTCACATTCTTATACTTACATTTTATTTACTTACTTTTAATTACTTAACAATGGTTTACTTACATATATATGCACGTATGTATAGGTGGGTATACATGTACATACATACATATACTAACCATAGTCTTATAGTTTTTTTTTTGTAAGTTTTGACCCGACCGAACTTGCGACTGACCTTGCAAGTTCGGTCCGAGTCAGTAGGTTACATCGGGTGAAAATTCCAGGGCCGACCGACCTTGCAAGTCCGGTCCCAAGGTCGGTCCATTCCATTAAGTTACTTAACGGAAAAATTTTAGCCCGACCGACCTTGCAAGTCCGGTCGCAAGGTCGGTCCATTCCAGTAGCTTACTCGACGGAAAATTTTTGGCCGACCGACCTTGCAAGTCCGGTCGCAAGTCCGGTCGATTCCAGTAGGTTTCAGACGGGAGAATTTTTTTCTGGTCCGACCGAACTTGCAAGTCCGGTCGCAAGTCCGGTCGATTAGAAGCTTTCCCGTCTTTGTAAATCTGGGCTCGACCGACCTTGCAAGTTCGGTCCCAAGGTCGGTCCGGCCCAGTATTTGCATTTTTATTTCTGTTTTCATTCTATTCTTTGCCCATTGTTTCTCCAATCTTCCTACATGTAATCCCACATGTTTAAACACTACCTAGGCCCTCCAAATTGCCTTAGTTCATCCACCAAATTCCTTACTCAATCCATCAATCAACTTACACAATTCCTCACCTCCTTTCCACACTTACAACAGTTTTTCATCCTCCAATGCTACAGATTTTTGTTCCAACTTCTAACATCCAATACTTCCTCTACCATGTCACTCCTAGCATCCCAAATACCTCCTCTTACCAAGCCAATTCATTTCCAAGAAATTGTACCATCTATACCCAAGTCCAACATTCATTTTACCAAATCTTGCACACTATTTCTTCTTAGCTCTACAATGCAAATCTAATATCTCTTTGCTACAGATTTTGACACTTACTCTCCCCTTCTCTAACCACCTCTTCTAATGTCATTTCTAGAGTTCCAAGTACATCACTACATTATCTATCTCTCCCAACCTACTCCTTTATTTTTCTCTATCAAAATCTGTTACAACATCTATTAGCCACCTAGTTTCTAGTTCACTAAGTGTTATAATCCTAGGCAAATTTCGCCATCGTCTCCCCTATATTTTGTACACTTTCACCACAATGTTTCCTCACACATTAATATCATCTCACCTGTTTATACACAACATCAATATACAAGCTCCCATACATAATTACCAATACTAAAACACTACTAAAAATTCCGGCACTCAAACATTCATCCCCAAACTAGTTGTAACAGTTTTTAACATTGTCTCCAAGGGTTTAAAACACTTACATCCTCTCATACATTACTCTACTACACACTACCATTTTACAATACCATTTTATACTTCTAAAATCTGTTACACACACACACACATACAAAACTACACAAGGACAAGTATATTTTACCTTGTTGCTTCTCAAGCTTCTCCTCTCTTCCTCCTTCCTCTTTCCACCGGCTTTAGCTACATCAACAATCTTACACTACAGCCCATATACATACACTTTTCAATACACCATTTTAATACACAATTTAACCCTAACCATTATGTATGTTCTAATATAGGTTTTAGGGTTTAGAATTTATTTTACCTTCCAAGGGGGTAGGAGCTGTTTGGGTTAGCTCAAGAAAATATTTACTCTCCTCCACAAAGCCAAAATCGGCTAGAACACAAGGGACCAAACAAGGGTTTAGTCAAATTTTCGTTTTGCCCACAAAGGCTAGAAAAAGGTGGAGTTTCAAGAAGATTTTTACCTCAATAGAACAAGGAGAATGAGGTGGTTCCAATGGTGGTCTTGGAGCTCCAAATGCTCCATACCCATGGAGATGGAAGTTGTTGTTTTCGATTTTTGAAAGGTAGGAATGTAGCTCTTGAGGAGAGGATTCCAATGGTACAAGTTTTGTAATTTTTGGAGGAGATTTGAGGGAGTTACAAAGAAGAGAAGTTGAGTTTTGTGTGGTTTCCCTCAAATCACCATGGAAATCGCATGGGGAAGAAGAAAGGAGAAAAGAGAGAGTGAGGGGGTGCTGATCCACGTGAGAGAGAATAGAGAATGGGGATAGGAGAGAGAGAAATGTGAGAGTGTGAGAGTAAATATGTTACTTTTTGCTTTTTTGATGTTTTTGTCTCTTGTGAATAAAAGAGAATAGAGATCGTGTGTGAGGGAGAGGTAAAATCGGACACACACACAGAGCATGGGGGTTTTAGAATTTTATTTACAATATTGGACACATAAGTTTGTGTTATTTATGTTTCTACCCCACAACTTCCCGTTTTTGACAGTTTTTACTAACCTCTCGTTTTATTGATTTTATTGGTTCTAAAGCTTCACTAATATTTATTAATGATTATTTAGTTGACCAAAATTGTTACGAGTCTATTTGACCCGCTTAAAGACACGTTTTCCCCGTTACCTCGAACAACGTGCTTTAAGGTTCGTTAGTGCTTTTAATCCATTTTAAGGATCCGTTTCCTTCAGGATTTGTTCCCTCATATTTATTTAGACCTAATTAAGCCTTTAGAATCCTTATAATACGCTAACCGAGGTCTCATACCTCCTATGGTTATTTAACGCTTATTTAGCGTTTTTCGCTCTTTAAGCATTTCTTCATTTCTTTTTGGATTTATTTTTCCTCACCAATATTACTTAGGCGTCATTAGGCCTTTAATTGCGTATTAGATTAATCTTAATCCCTATATTTAAGTTCGGGGTATTTCAATCTACCCCCCTTAAGAACTTTGTCCTCAAAGTTGTTCGCGGTTATGGGATTTCTATACTTACTCATTAATACTTGCCTAATACCGAAGCCATACATTCCTCCTCCTTACAATTCCCAAATTCATTACTAAATGTTTCTCCTTTCCATACCATACCAATGTACAATAATTACTCCAATCCATATTACTATCACCGTCCGGTTCCTCATTACAACTTTATACATGCATACAGTGCAAAGCTATCCCCAAAGCAATGCAATACACATCACAATCCCGTAGGCACTCGGGTCATCTCGACACAGGACTCCTCTATGTCCTGTTGCCTTTGGAATAATACAACATACTACACTACTATCTTCTCCGGTACAAGCTTCTCACAAATTCTTAACCTTCAGTCTAAGAGAAATACTTCACTACTACCAATTAAAAATTTTCTAAAACACATAACTCTAAAGTCCAATATATATACCTTACTTCTATCCTATGTGTGATTTTTGTGACCACTTAAGGGGAGCTTCAAGAATCATTCGACCCTGATGTGATCAGCATCAGTGTTGAACTATCTTTCCACCCCAATTGGTGTTCGGTTTCCCTTGATCTGATCAGGATCAAGTTCGACTTCCCACATCAGTTTCAAACAAGCAATTAATTCAATTATTTTCATGTTTTATCTTTTTACTCTTCCTAGTCATTCATACATCTCCAAAGGATGGAATCAGTCCATCAATCATCCTCCCTCTATTTCCCCAATTGCTTTACTCCATGGTTCAATCCTAATGCTCATTTCCTTAACCTTCACTACTTCCATCCATTACTCACCATCATATCCTATATTCTAACTACGGAATACTACACTTATAAGATTTAGTTGGCTTCAATTGTTTCACATATTTTACTTACGATTCCACTACTCATAAACTTCATTCATCTACTATCCTCATTCATTTTGTACTACTTCTTCAAAGGTTACAATACTTGTGGAGCTCCGTCCACTACTCATTACTTTTCTTTTACTAATACTCTTACGCTGGTGTTACAAGGTAGGTACATTCCTCCTATGGTATTTGCATGTTTAATGCCTAGTTACCGTTACCATAATTACAATATGAATGAGTACTTATGTTTGTTTAACCTAGTACCAATCATCAATTTGATTCTCATTTGTGCTATGCACATTACGGTTTAAGTGTTTTATTCATAAAACTTACATTAAGCGGTTTTCGCTCTACCCCCCTTAAAAGGGATTACGCCCACGTAATCTACCATATGTTATTATTATTAAACATTGGTTTAATCAGTTTGGGCAAACTGAAGCGTTTAGCTTCACTACGGTATACTATAGAATATGCTCTGGTCAAAGGGTCTTAACCATACCAACGGTTTAGTCTTTGCACCAAGAGTTCCTATATGAGTTTATTTAACTCATCATTAATTCGGTTCTAGCCTATTAGGCTTCAAGGCATTAATAGCCATTGTATTATACTCACTAGGTATATTGTCTCCTAGCTAGGGCCCACTAGCTTCTGCTGCGCGACCCTGATAGCTTGGGTTACTTACCCTTAGCGTTATCATTAATGTGCTATACATCACCTTCTTATCCATCTATTATGGGAATAAGGTTTACTACACAAATGCGGTATTCTTTTACCGCGTTTGAACTCAACGAGTTTAAGATTGTAACCAGCTTTCTGGTAATCTACTGCACATGCTATTTATGCTTCCACGATTATTCATTAAGCTCTTCCGACCTGTTGTCGGGCGAGGTTAAGTCACTACTTAGTTGTAGTGCTTCCTCTGTTGTCGCTAGCTTCTAAATCATACCTGTTCTCCTGGTTCAGTACAAGTGTTCTTTACTTGTATGACCTTGCATTGATATGCGTCGGTCCTAGTGACTTCCTTAAGTCTCTCTTCACCTTTTTTTTCCATTGGAATTCACATCTGTGATTGTTAGTGTGTTTCGCACTCTTCGTGCTTCTTTGGCCTTAGGCCGCACGGTTGTTGTTAAGCTTGCTTAATTGGCTTGCCATGTCTGTTGGTGAAAAGAAGGATTTACTACGGTTTACATTCTTCACATCCCTAACCATCCCATTAGATCATTAGCTGCACAAGTGCAATACCAAAACACTCAGTCATACAGAGTGCAGAGGCGTAAACACTTGACAGTAAGTCACTTATGTGATAGGAAAGAATATTTATGTGTGTCATCTCATACTTATACTCCGTGTTATTGCTTAACTATTCCCTCATAGCGGTCGCCTGTTGCACACCGTATTCTTACTCATTGTACAACATTGCTTTTACTGTTTCTGTTACTGTGGTAGTTCCTTTTTACTTAGTGACATTGTCCTTGGCACCATTTCCTTATGGCGTAAATATACTAGGAGTTCCCTGTGTTTGTGTGTATGACGGTAGTCGTAGCATACGGCAATCTTATTATCTTCCCAATGTGGAGATGTCTTATTCCACTTAGGTTTTATGTGTAGGTTAACTTACCTCACATTCTATCATCATTTGTGATACAATTTACCAAATACCTTGGTTGGTCCAGGATGAGATAACTCATCGGGTCGTAAGCTCTCTTGAGTGTTAGTCATTCATGGCGTTCAATGTGTGTTCACATTAATTGCTTTGGCAGTTATTGCCCTTCAGTGCTGAGCATTGGTTTAGGCTCTGGCTGTGTAGTTTTGCTTGTATGTATATTACCAGGACATCCCATGAAACTTCCAGGGTTTTCTGGTCCTGTTCTCCAATTGGAGGGTATTCTATCACTGACAAGTGAAGGTTCTTGTTGAGGGGTTTGTCACCACTCATATGTCTCATAACAAGGTTTGCTATGTTGGTGTTTACGCAATGGTCCACCACATGTTTGGGTGTATATGGAGTATGCTTACTCCCTTAAGTCGTAATGGTTTGGAAATCTCATTTCCTTATCCCATCATCCCTTGGCAATATCTATTGCGTGGTTTTATTGTTATGGTAGATGGAAGCCTTTTCTAAGGGTTCACATCATCACCGCATTAATGGTCTTTGGTTAACGAGGGGTACCTTCCCTTGGGTTTCCCGTAGTATTCAGGTGTGGACTAGGCCAATGTTGGCATTATCATGATTCTTATGCCCCTGTGCTACCACTGCTACAGGAGGTATGGCAGTAATTAAGAACTCCGTCAACTGTATACTAGGCTGATGCTCTAGTGACAGTGACATTGAGTTGGCCATTACTCCAAGCCACTCAGGATGTTGGGTTTGAATTTATGGTCCAGTTGTTGATTTCTTGTCGTATGAGGCAATATCTCTTGTAGGTCTTGTTAACAATTGGTGCCGGTTTTATAACCGTTTAAGTTTATATAACGTATTTGGTTTACGACTTCTGAGCCATATTGCTGCAAGCTATGCTCTTTGCAAGCTGCTTATACATGTTTCCACTCACGTATACCGTCATAGGTTGGAGGTATTATTGGGCTCCATGGTAAGTCGTGGCATCACGCTTCTGTTCATGGGAGACCCTTTAGGTAATCTGATGTTAATAGGTGTCTCTCAATATCTTAGGGCATTTCCTGTTAAGTGAAATCCCTTCGGTGTCCTAACCGAGTGTCTGTTTTAGCTCCCGTGCTCATACCATTACGCTTGTTCAACTGTTGTTAACACAGACACCCTTCAAGGATCGCTCCTTGGTGTTGGTAGCGGTGCCGTTACATCCGGCTAATGTTTATAACGTGTGTTGTCCTCTATACCGTCTTATGGTATTGTACTTGAGTCGTCCCTTTTTGGGTACGACGTCTCCCGTTCTTGGGTAGACTGTTTACGCCTGCTCCTAGTATTCTTGACTAGGTTTATATTCCTCTCCAATGATGGGTTGTGCTTCGTAGTAATCTTGTGATTGCTCTTGGGAATTCCGCCCCGTTTGTTGAGTATTGTTAGGTTTACGTTAGGCATTCGCCTTAATGTGTTTAGGCTGGGCTTTCCATCCAGCTGTCAGGTATTTGCTTGGATTATTTGAGACATATCCAATGTCTATACTTACTAGCATGTGCTCTTTGCACTTCTTAGTTCTTATTCCTCATCTTCAAATGGATTCTCTGAGTTCCTTTATGCTTGATCCTCTGAGGTGTCCAGCTGTCTTGGGTTGAACTCACTGATGGTCCGTAGAACGGAGTTGACTACTTCCCGTGTGCTGTACACTACATGTATACATACGTGGGGTACCATGTTGATACGTTACCACTTACCCAACTATATGTCGGGCCCACAAGCTCCTTCGGAGTGCGGTTGTCCCACATCCCGTAACGGGTATACTCGTACTGTTCGTCACACGCCTAGGTGAAGTATTCTATTGTCAACTCCTCTTGTATCATTCTTTGATACTCACCGTGATGCTGTTGGTCTGGTTTTAAAATCCAAGGTTTTAAAAAGAGGGTTGTGGTTTTGAAAAGGAAAATTTTGAGTTTTAAAACAATGGTTCGGTGTTAAAAGAAATCTCTCATGGCATAGCCATGTTTGAGGTCTTGTCCAAGTCTAGCTTCTCGCTGACTGGTATGCTCTAATTACAGTGGTCGGGCCGTTAGGCCTTTCCAAGGTTCCATAACTTCAGTTTTAGGATGTTTATTCCTGTGGTTGTTTCGTTACGGTCACCGTACATTACTATGTACTTGTGACGTATTAGTGTTCCTTTACATATCTCTGTCTTTACTGCACTTGCCTTGGCAAGTGCGCGGTATCGGTGGTTTTTGGATAATCCTATACCAATCTTGGTATGGTTTCTGCTTGTATTTAATAGTCTTGTTGACCTTTCCCTTGATCTTGTTGATCTACAGTTGGTATACTCGCTCCTTTAGGTAGTTTCTTAATGATCTTGACGTGATTGTTGATAATCGGGATGTTTCTCCAATCCTTGGAGACTCCCATTATTTGGTTTAGGTGGTTCCTTGTGGCTCGTTCCCACACATTTGTGGTGGTTATGAGCCTACCTTGTTTAGGCACTACTCTTGTAGTCCTATCGGATTATATCCCGTGGATGTTCTTGTAGCTGTGTAAGCTATGCTGGCCAGGTACTGTAACCTCTTCGGCGTTGTGTTTTTTGGAGTTAACCGTTCCTGACTATGTCAGCTACATACCGTTGGTGGTAATATTCAAGTATTACTATCCCGTAGACTTGTGCCTCGGGTTCTGTTATTACTCCTTTTTCCATTTCATTGCACAGTTAGTGCTTCTTTCCTGCTGCTGGTTGTCTAGCTAGGTCCTCGCGACTGCTAAGCACGTCGCCCCATGCTGTTGTAAGTTGCAGCCTCCCGTGGTTGGAGTGCCGTTCAACCGCTGTTGAGTGCGTATTGTGGTTTAACCGGGATCCATTTCCGGCTTCCATCCTTGGAATTTACTATACGTCGGTTCTTGTTTACTGGGTGATTGCTTCACAACTGCCAGACCGGCTTTCCCCGAGTATGAGAGGACTTTCCTTCTCTCTGGCGTTCTTTCCCAAGTTTATACAATGGGTTCACGGCGGGCGGGGCTGGTATTGTAGGCATCCGGTACTCAACCGTAGTTCCTACTAGCAGTCTCTAATGCTAACACTCACCTTGCCCTAAGCTTCTAATTCCTACTCGAATTCCTAAGCTCGGTATTTCCAGTCTCAGAGCGATACTTGCTCTGATACCACTTTGTGTAACACCCCTACCATTAATACAGGGCCTACCGTCCAAACCTCCTTACATATCAGATACACGCAGCGGATATATATTTACATACATGGGAGATACAATGCCGTTAGTCACCCACGGACTAACAAGGCTACTGATTCTACATACAGCATCGGTCTGATGGACCGAATCCCGAGTACTACAAATCTACAATGCATTCTCCAGTTACCAAATACTACAATCTTCCTTCCATACAATACTCCAAGTACAATACAATAAATCTACATACCGAGTTTACTAAGATCCTTATACAAGTGTATATCTCTTCCAAGTTCATACATACTCTCTAAGAGTCTACATCTACCCATTTCTCACACTACTTACTTCTAAGTACAAGGGTGTGCCTCCGGTCTCTTCCTTGACCATATTCGCTTCGGGTACCTGCACACTAAAAAATGTCCCCCGAAGGGGTCAGCTTTCGCCGAGCATGATAACCGCATACCCCGCGTACTAGTGAGGGTACGCCGACCACTTGGTCGAATACATGCGGTTGATTTCATTCAAACATACATGCATACATGCTCTTATACACAATACACAATACTTCGCAAGGCATACATACATACACTACATTACATACAAGGAATACAATAAACCATCCAATACATACTTACCTTCTTCCGAATACACATACTCATTACATACACAATTCAATTCTTGTTAGCTTCATTGGTCCACCCGGGTTAATCGGGTGGAGATTACTCTTTTACTCGTTACTTCATACACATACATACTCATACTCATACTTACTTACGGATCCATACTTACTTACTCTTACTCTTACTCAAGTTAAGTCGTCGGGACCTCCGGCCCTGGGGACTACACCGTCCCACCTCCGGGATTTACTTGACTCACCAATCCGGGATGCTACCCATTTAAGGGATTTGGGCCGCGGACCAGTTTAAGAGTCAGGAATTGCAGCCAACCTCTTGTGACTCCGCATCCTCGCGTGGCCGAAGCTATATCGGACTTGTACTCATTCCAATTTACTCACTTAAGTTAGGAGTTAGATAGTTAGGAATTAGCACAAGTCAACATCCAAGCCACAATAATACAATACACATATACGCATACATACGAGGTACAATACATTACACAAGTACAATACGAGGTTCGAACACCATTCATCATCATTCATATATTTCATGAATTATACAAACTAGTGCTCAAGACAATAAATATCCAGCACAACATAAATCAAGCACAGGTAAGTGCAATATCGTCCGATTCATGCATTTATCTTATTTAGGTGGTCAAATAAGCACACAAATCGGGGTAACCAGATTAGGATACAGGGCATGAAGAAATCATACCTTTCACCGTTGTACTTGTATCCCAACGTTCCTCCGGTATTCACAATTCAATCCTATGATATACATACAACCAAATAATTAATCTAACTATCATTAATTTAATTCGGTTACCCTTACGCTTCCTAACTCATACTTACTAAGTCTTCACATTCTTATACTTACATTTTATTTACTTACTTTTAATTACTTAACAATGGTTTACTTACATATATATGCACGTATGTATAGGTGGGTATACATGTACATACATACATACTAACCATAGTCTTATAGTTTTTTTTTTTGTAAGTTTTGACCCGACCGAACTTGCGACCGACCTTGAAGTTCGGTCCGAGTCAGTAGGTTACATCGGGTGAAAATTCCAGGGCCGACCGACCTTGCAAGTCCGGTCCTAAGGTCGGTCCATTCCAGTAAGTTACTTAACGGAAAAATTTTAGCCCGACCGACCTTGCAAGTCCGGTCGCAAGGTCGGTCCATTCCAGTAGCTTACTCGACGGAAAATTTTCTGGCCGACCGACCTTGCAAGTCCGGTCGCAAGTCCGGTCGATTCCAGTAGGTTTCAGACGGGAGAATTTTTCTGGTCCGACCGAACTTGCAAGTCCGGTCGCAAGGTCAGTCCGGCCCAGTATTTGCATTTTATTTCTGTTTTCAGTTCTATACTTTGCCCATTGTTTCTCCAATCTTCCTACATGTAATCCCACATGTTTAAACACTACCTAGGCCCTCCAAATTGCCTTAGTTCATCCACCAAATTCCTTACTCAATCCATCAATCAACTTACACAATTCCTCACCTCCTTTCCACACTTACAACAGTTTTTCATCCTCCAATGCTACAGATTTTTGTTCCAACTTCTAACATCCAATACTTCTCTACCAATGTCACTCCTAGCATTCCAAATACCTCCTCTTACCAAGCCAATTCATTCCAAGCAATTGTACCATCTATACCCAAGTCCAACATTCATTTTACCAAATCTTGCACACTATTTCTTCTTAGCTCTACAATGCAAATCTAATATCTCTTTGCTACAGATTTTGACACTTACTCTCCCCTTCTCTAACCACCTCTCTAATGTCATTTCTAGAGTTCCAAGTACATCACTATACATTATCTATCTCTCCCAACCTACTCCTTTATTTTTCTCTATCAAAATCTGTTACAACATCTATTAGCCACCTAGTTTCTAGTTCACTAAGTGTTATAATCCTAGGCAAATTTCGCCATCGTCTCCCCTATATTTTGTACACTTTCACCACAATGTTTCCTCACACATTACATCTCACCTGTTTATACACAACATCAATATACAAGCTCCCATACATAATTACCAATACTAAAACACTACTAAAAATTCCTGCACTCAACATTCATCCCCAAACTAGTTGTAACAGTTTTTAACATTGTCTCCAAGGGTTTAAAACACTTACATCCTCTTATACATTACTCTACTACCACTACCATTTTACAATACCATTTTATACTTCTAAAATCTGTTACACACACACACACATACAAAACTACACAAGGACAAGTATATTTTACCTTGTTGCTTCTCAAGCTTCTCCTCTCTTCCTCCTTCCTCTTTCCACCGGCTTTAGCTACTTCAACAATCTTACACTACAGCCCATATACATACACTTTCAATACACCATTTTAATACACAATTTAACCCTAACCATTATGTATGTTCTAATATAGGTTTTAGGGTTTAGAATTTATTTTACCTTCCAAGGGGTAGGAGCTGTTTGGGTTAGCTCAAGAACAAAATTTCCTCTCCTCCAACAAAGCCAAAATCGGCTGAACACAAGGGACCAAACAAGGGTTTAGTCAAATTTTCGTTTTGCCCACAAAGGCTAGAAAAAGGTGGAGTTTCAAGAAGATTTTTACCTCAATAGAACAAGGAGAATGAGGTGGTTCCAATGGTGGTCTTGGAGCTCCAAATGCTCCATACCCATGGAGATGGAAGTTGTTGTTTTTGATTTTTGAAAGATAGGAATGTAGCTCTTGAGGAGAGGATTCCAATGGTACAAGTTTTGTAATTTTTGGAGGAGATTTGAGGGAGTTACAAAGAAGAGAAGTTGAGTTTGTGTGGTTTCCTCTCAAATCACCATGGAAATCGCATGGGGAAGAAGAAAGGAGAAAAGAGAGAGTGAGGGGGTGCTGATCCACGTGAGAGAGAATAGAGAATGGGGATAGGAGAGAGAAATGTGAGAGTGTGAGAGTAAATATGTTACTTTTGCTTTTTTGATGTTTTTGTCTCTTGTGAATAAAAGAATAGAGATCGTGTGTGGGAGAGGTAAAATCGGACACACACACAGAGCATGGGGGTTTTAGAATTTTATTTACAATATTGGACACATAAGTTTGTGTTATTTATGTTTCTACCCAACAACTTCCCGTTTTTGACAGTTTTTACTAACCTCTCGTTTATTGATTTTATTGGTTCTAAAGCTTCACTAATATTTATTAATGATTATTTAGTTGACCAAAATTGTTACGAGTCTATTTGACCCGCTTAAAGACACGTTTTCCCCGTTACCTCGAACACGTGCTTTAAGGTTCGTTAGTGCTTTTAATCCATTTTAAGGATCCGTTTCCTTCGGGATTTGTTCCCTCATATTTATTTAGACCTATTAAGCCTTTAGAATCCTTAAACGCTAACCGAGGTCTCATACCTCCTATGGTTATTTAACGCTTATTTAGCGTTTTTCGCTCTTTAAGCATTTCTTCATTTCTTTTGGATTTATTTTTCCTCACCAATATTACTTAGGCGTCATTAGGCCTTTAATTGCGTATTAGATTAATCTTAATCCCTATATTTAAGTTCGGGGTATTTCAATATCGAGGGTATCCCCACTCTTAAAGTAGTGGTTCGTTCCCCGCTCTATTCACTTGTACAACATAAACTTTCGAATCAATTAAATTTGCATAACTCATCAAGTCTGTGGCTTGTTGCTTTGTTGCCTTGAGCTCAGCTCATTATAGGCTGTTCACACCAATTTACTTCTCCGTACACCATCACATGTTTGGAGTTGTTTTGGGCTCCCTGACAAGGTCGTTGCATCCTGCTTCCTTTTTTATGGGATGCCCCTTAAGAATGTTTATTTGATGCCCTTAAGGATGCTTATGTTTAATTAAACCGGGTATAGCTTCAACTCTTGTGTTTTTATCACGACATTTCGTTCAACAATTGTTGACCTACACACCCTTCAGGACAGCTCCTGGGTGTACTAGGTTGTGCCATTACATCTGGCTTGTATACGTTTAGTTAACTACATCGCTTTTCGTTCTTTACTAGGTTTACTATCTTCTTCTTGAAGATCGATATTCCCCGGTAGTCTAGGTGATCATTCCGGGAGTTTCATCTCTCGTTCGTTGCATATTAACCGTGTCCATGTTAGGCATTGGCCTTACTAGGTATAGACTGGGTATGTGTTCCAGCTATCATATTTTTATTCCTCGGATTCTTGGGACATATTAGATGTCTTCACTTACTAGTCAGTGCGCTCCACGCTTCTTGACTCATAAACATTTGCTTAAAATGGATTCACTAATGCTTTTAGTTTCGTTAACTTAACTGGGTTTCCTTACTTCAACTATTTTTGGCAATTCATTGCTCTTGTTTAACCTTTACTGCTGACCATAGTATGGAGTCGACTACTTCCCGTGTTCCTGACTCCACTCGTATACATGTTGGGGTACCATACTGATACATTGCAACTTGCCTGACTAACCCATAAAAGGTCAATCAGCCCACAAGCTCCTATCGGAGTGCGGTTGTCCCACATTTCAGCTAGTACACTCGTAGTGTCCGTCACACGCCTAGGTGAAGTATTCTGTTGTGAACTCCCTCGTATCGTCCTATGATAATATGCATTCCGTGCTTCCCGAACTATATATTAAGGGAAATTTGTCCACTGTCTATATCTAGTATGAACTGGATCCCTTCCCTCGGGTTAATACCCTCGGGTTGTAGGATTGTCTAAGTTGCTCGAAAGCAAATGGGTACAACTTACCTACTGTGTGGCGCTGAGGCCGGTGTAGGTCCTATGGTTTTGGTTTTTAAAGAAAATATGAATTTTGAGATAAATTTTGGGCTTAAAAGAAAGTTTGAGATAATTATGAGTTCGAAGGAAATCTGGGTGTGAAAACGGTTTGAAATAATCTGGGTTAGAAGGAAACTGGGTTCATAAGAAAATTCTTCCTGGTATTAAAATGTCTTCACGCTTTGACCAAGTCTAGCTTCCCGCTGACTGGTATATCTTCACATACTACAGTTAGGCCACTAAGCCCTTCCAGGTTTCACTCCTCAAATTCTTGGATTCTTGATTCTATAATCACTTCCTTCAACAATAGGGTACCTTACTAGGTACTTTATAGTCATTAAAATTTTCCGAATAGCCCCGTTATAGCAGCACTTGCAATATCAAGTGCGCCATGCTGGCTGGCTATCGATTCAACACATACTGGTTGCGGTATTACTTTTATCATTACCGTGTTCGGTAGCCTTGTTGGCTCCTCCTTTGACCTTACAGTTTTGATAATAGAACATTCGAGCGACTCTCATTGGTCTTGACATGGTAGTCGTTAACTAGGGTGACTCTCCATCCACTTAACTCTGGTTCTTCTTTAATGTTCCTCCTCCCGACGCATTTCCGTGGTTACCGGGGCTTGGATTTTGTTGTTCAGGTACTACTTCATAGCCTTATTTAAGTATGCTTCACTAATACTCCCACAGTTATCTAAACTATGATAATCAGGTATTCAGTCTCCTTGGCGCTGTAGGTTTGGAATCATCCAACCTTGACTAGTTCCTTAGTCGGTACTATACCATTGTCGGTATTATTTAGCAATTGTGGTCCCGTAGACATGTGTCTCGGGTTGGTTGCTCCTCTGTTTTCCGCTTCTGTGCACAATTAGTGCTTTCTTTCTTATTGGCTGGGTTTCCTCGACTGCTAGGCATGTCGACCCAGGTCGCCGGAAATTTCAGTCTCTGGTAGGTAGGATTCTCAATCTTCCGCTATCAAGTGCGGGTAAAGGTGTTCAAACAGGTTCCGTCTCTGGGATTCTTAGTTCTTGGAATCTACCGCATGACAGGTTCTCCGTATTTACAGAGGTACTTAATAACAGCCAGATCGGGCTTCCCCGTGTAAGAGAGGACTTTTATCTCTCTAACGTTCTTTCCCGAGTTATAAAATAGGGATTGTGGAGGGCGGGAAGGATATTGTAGTTTCCAGTACTCACTGGTAATTCCTAACTAGCCTATCTCTCACGGTATCACTCAACCCTTAACCCAATGTACTAAAATCCTAACTCGGTACTTCCTAAGCTCGGTATTTCCAGTCATCAGAGTGATACTTCACTCTGATACCAGTTTTTGTTACAACCCTACTAATAACACCACACTTAACCATTAATCGCAGCGGAAATCACATCATGAACACTGACTAATTCAATGGGTGTTACACGCCGTTAGCCACCCACGTGGCTAACAAGGCTAATACATACACAACGTACCGGTCTGATGGACAAGATTACCGAGCACTACACTTTACATTTACAAGTCCATTACATTCTGAACACAATTACAATTACAAACCCAACTGTACCGAGTCTAAAACATTCCTTTATCGATATCACGCTAAACTAAATAACCACCCATACATAACAGTTACTGAAATACCCCTAAATAATTAAACGTTATTTAAATATATAACTTACAACATTAAAGTATAAAACGAATATATACATACATATACACAACGTTACAAATTATAACGTCGTATATATAATTAGAACACTACTATAAATAGTTGTACCCGTATAAGGATGTAATTAAAAACGGGACATAACGAAATAGTCGTACATATATATGTACATACAACTAATAACGTGACATGTTAATACAAGTCACTTATATGCAATAAATAGGCATAATAAGGCTGGAAAAAAATAAAAGAGCAAATATGCTCTAGCCGGGATTCGAACCCGAGACCTCTCGTACCATTCCCGAAGCCTTAACCGATGAGCTATGCTCAATTTCTATAATAAATTGCAACGAATTATTACAAGTAGCATCTTACTATTACATAAGATTAACAAATCAAATAAATTATCTCCACCTCACCACTTGCACCAGCAGGCCACCGAATTGTCCCTTACAACAGACATAAACCTATGATACATATATATAAATATACATGATATATATCATACACATCGCTTTTCCTTGTTTCTGCGTACTACTATTGCTGCCCATACCTGCTTCTACCATTTGAGCCGACAGCCCTGCAAGCCCAAGCGAGTATCCAGACATAGGGAATTCCCACCTTGACCACTACCAACCCACTCTTTTATATTTCCCTGTACGTTCATTCTTCCATTGCATGCAGTACCGGCTTCTCTTCTTCAACAGAGAAATCCAAACCCATCCTTGCTGTTCCACTGGAACCGAGAGCAACACTATCTTCCTGCTACTTGACCGTGAGCTCCTTCCTCCTTCCATGGCTGCTTTCTCGGTTGAGGATGAAGAAGAAAGGGAGGCAACTAACTCACTCTCAAGGTGATAAAACAGCATGGGAACTCTCTTAAACGCTTCTCCTTACTTTCTGGTTACATTATTGATTTAGGTAGCGTTTCTTCCTAGCGCTTATAAGCTTCTCCCTTGGCTTTCTTTCACGTACAAAAAAAAACAGAGAACAACCACTAAGCTCGTGTGGTATCAAGACCCAAACAACATCCTTGCTGTGCCAAGCATCGGTAAGGAAAAATAGAAATAAATCTGATCATTTCCTTCCTTCTACTGGTAATATTACCAACTCGTCTAAGATTCTTCTTCCTGTTTTCTCCACGTACAAGACAGAGGGGTAACACTTTGGGTTCAAGCGGAGGCAAGTCCAGGAAAACACTCTTGCTTGGTCACGATCTGGTGAGCTATCTCCACTCCCTCCTTCCTTGTCTTACAGTAGTATAACTGGTTTCACTGAGCCTTCCTCTTCTGTCTTCTTCACGTGAAAATCAGTTGGAGTCACCCAGCCTGTAGCAGAACAAAACCAATATAAGAAACTCCTGATCTGGTAAGAACACTTCCACACATTATGTCCTGGGAAGAAATACTTGTTAATACATTGTTCGGGAGCTAGTGAATTTGGATGCATGGTGTAACAGATGTGCCAACCATCTAGAAGTTAAAGCACAAACTAAATAAGTGCAGTAAGATCTGTATAAAAATGGTCACTGAACTAGTGCAGGAAAGGGTTGGAATTCCACAACTCTACCCTTACATAATCCAACCTCAGAAGAAATGTGAAAATCTAGTGGAACGATGATCTATCTAAAGGCTTGCCAATATTCCTACCTACGGAACACAAATGGCCTTGTTGGGTCGAGGAAAAACAGCTAGTGTAGTAAAACAAGAGTAGAATTATAATTGGTTCTCAGTTTGTTTTCAAACTCTCGTTTCAGTTTAAACAGCATCAGTGGGATTATCAACCATGCGTGAGTCTGTCATGAGGGCAAGACTGAACTAAATGCTTAACTAAATAGCTAGATAAGCTAGGGGGCACCTGAAGCCAAACCGTGAACAAACTGTAGGACACAAGGAGGATATCAGTTTATGTTCCTTTCCCGTACTTCAGTCTCTTTTCAGTCTTTATTTTCTTTTTTAGCTCAGAATAAGTAACTTCAGAGGCATAGACTTCGATGTCTGGGTTTGTCTGGGATTTAAAACGATACTAGGCCTCTTAACTGGGAAGCTAAACAAAATAGGAGGTAGGAACCAGAGCAAGAAGTAAAACAGTAAGACAGATGCGTTAAACAGAAGAAAGCTGTAGTGGAGAAAGTGCAGCAGTTCACATCCTCTGGGTTCTGTCTTTCTTTTAGTTTTACAGATTTGGAGAAAAGGACTTTAGAGGTGCATACCATGTTATCTTAGGTTGGTCCTTGAAGTAAAGTTGTGGTGGGACACCTAACTGAGTAAGAAAGTAATTTGGGAGAACACTGAACAGATGAATGAGCAATCGAGAATACCAGTTTAGGTGTGCTCCAGTTTTATCACCCGTGTCAGTTTCTGTTTTTAAGCATGCCCGAGATATACCAGGGGTGCTGGGGTTCAAGTCTTTAATAAGACACTTAACTGCTTAAGCAAGCATAAAGGGAGAAGAAGAAATGTGAGTTTAACAGAGAAAACTGAAAGAAAAACGATAGAAGAAGACATGCATTAGTTGAAGCTTCTGTTTTCTTTTTTTTTCAGATCCCTCCTTGACCGTGTAAACAGTTTTTCTGAGGTGCTGCTCATTGTGAGTTAGACTAGATGGGAGTTTAAAAATCACATGAAGACATAAAACAATAAAATATAACAGATTTACTTCAGACCTGCAATCCCTTGGTTCTGTCCAGTCTCGGTAGTAAATCATACAGCATCAGTTTCATTTGGAGATTATTGTGTTCTAGGTATGTTAACTTCTCAGGGGTTAGAATCTTAAATAACTCTGAGTTAAATGACTAGGAAGTCTAGGCTTAAGACAGGAAAATAAAGTCATAAGCAAGCCTAACCAGAGAAGCACAGTTTTCACCTCATTGTTTTCTTCTTTGTCAGTTTCTGAATTCATAGGGCTAGTTGCCATCGGTGCAGTAGCAGATTGTCTAAAATCTGCCTGTTGTTTTGTGACTCAAACTATACCAAAACACATAACTGAGTAACTGCAACAAGTGGGTGTAAAATGACAGTCATTCTGTAAACAAGAGCATAAGAAGAAGGAGGTGTGTCAGTTCTGTTTTCAAGCTCCAAATTGGTCTACGTTCAGTTTCGGTTTTCTGTTGTTGTAACCTATGTCATTGTAGATCTGTTAAGGAATTAAAACCCGGAGTAGACATTAGGTAATGGGTTAAGCAACTCGGGAAAAGAAATGGAGATCAAAAACGTGAACAAACAGGGAAGAATCACGTAGCAATTTTAGTCTGTCTGTTCCTTTATTTCACTTCTGTTTTCTTGAGTTTTGTGTGAATCTGTTCAGTAGAGGTAACAGCAATAAGTTGGTTTGTTTAAGGAGGAAAATTACTGGATCATGGAGCTAAGACATAAACTCACTTGAGAAGGATTCACCAATATTACAAACTGAATTAGGCAACAGAGGGAAACAACATCGGATTCTGTTGCAGTTTGATCCTCTTCCTTTGTTTCAGATTCTTCCAGGTCCAGTATGGTTGTTAGGTGTCTGAAACAGATTCGAATGAGATAGTAGTAATACCAGGAACTAAGTAACCAAACGGATTGAGGGAGAGAGGAAGCAGAAAACAGATCGTGAAATGAGAAGCCAAAACAGAAGTGGAGAGATTTAGCAAACTTAATTCATCAGTTCTGGTGTTCTGAGATGAATAATTTTCTGTACAGACCTGTTACAGAGGCATACTAAGGATGGGATTTAGTGGAAGGGTGATGCAGACTTAAATCTATAATCTGTAGTGAGGAAATAGTAGGATGGTGAGTTGAGTGGTGAAGGAATAAGATGTACATCTTTATATGTGAACGATAATAAAACAAATATGAACAACCTTGGGTTATATTTTACCACAAGGTTTTTGGTGTCATAAAATTAAATACCTACAATATATTATAAGTTATGTGGTAGTTTCATGAGTATGAGAGTATATAATAATGGAGCCCGAATGTGACACATGTGTATATTATTTTCGATACATTCCTAAGTAGCCAGCCACATGTAATAAAGTCTATTGACACATAAAATATCGTACCATATAACATATGGAAAAGATGTAACACAAATAATATTATGTGACTAGGGATATAGTTATTCAAGCTGTTATGCTAAATGCATACCACATAATAAAAACGTACCAAGAAATAAAGTTATACACTATAACTATAACGACATAAAATACTAAGGTTAGTATAGGACCTTGGTTTGATAAATAAACCCTAGTGAAGTATCGTAAGTGTATAACGTAAGTTTTCATGCTTTAATGTAAACCGAAAATTAACTCTCACAACGAGTAAGGGATCATCAAATATTAATAACGATACTTTAACCAGTAACAAATGCTAAGTCTGGGGATAGTACTGGAATTTCAAACGTTATTCGGAAATACCGAATTGTGCTGTCATGTGGATTGACGCTTAGTGTTCCTTGTATTACTAGATCGCATTTCTGACGTACGCGCTCGAAAGCTCTAGTGGTCTGCACTGCACGGATCTAGACTACGGTGTCGGTATGTAAAGGGATTTGATCCGGGTTGTCCTGAGGAATTCCTCGGGCTCGGATTTGTTTGATAAATAACTTGTGTGTATGTATGTATGTGATGTATGTGTGTGATGTGTAGTTATGTTCACTGCATTATTTATTTATGCACGAACGTCCTACGGGACTAATATTACGTCGACTATAGATCGACTTATATAAAACTACATATGCGAAATGTGTATTGTGACCACTGTTGTCTGACCTAATGCGCTAAGTGTTACAAGTATGTATTTATAACCTAAGTAAAATACTTAGGAACGGGACACGACATTGTCGGTCTCTAGAGCTTTGACTCAAACGTGAATGTTACCTAGAATAATTCTAGGCATGCGTAAGACCCATAGGGCAGCCAACAAATTAAGTGATGTACTCCATAACAAAAACTGTAACTGACTATCTAACTAACAAAGCTAACAGTGGAGTGTGAATGAATGTGATGATGTACCTTATCCAGACAGTCATTGCTGCTGGTCGCGCGTAGAGATCTCTTGGGATATCCCGTATCGGGTTTTTCCCTAGTTAATCCTGAACGAGCCTAGATAGATCGTTAGGCGGAGTGTGCTACCGTTGGCACCAGGCCCTTGGCCATCTAAATGGACGCCTTTACAAAGGCAAAGTGAATTAGTCCCAGAGTCTTCGGATGATCAGGGCAGTGAGCACCTTTGTGTGTACGTGGGACTACTGTCCAAGTGAATATATTTCGGGTTGTCCTAATTGACGCCCAACAGTGCTAACCAAAACTAATAATATGTGAAGGCCCGTGGGCCGAATGTTGTACAACGCTAACTAAAACTAATAATATGTGAAGGCCCGGAGGGCCGAGTGATGTACTATGTGATGGTGTTAACATACGATGAATGAGTTCTCAATGCCATTGTATTGTGTGATGTATGAAGTAATGTGTATATCCATATATGACTGTTTGGATTGGATGAATGATTATATAATCATGCATGTGTTACAGTATTTATCATATCTGTAAAATGACAAAGCATGAAATCAATCTAATATCAAGACGGTTAAAAATGACAAGTGACCAATAGGGTCCAGATCCGGCATACTCAGCGACTATTGCTGATACTACACTTATTGCGCAGGTTGTTGATCACGTTGAAGCCGAAGTGCGGGATTGGGTAGTTAGGACATTGTGATTTTGGATTTACCGTTCATACCTCGTTATGTATTAAATGATTCCACTGGAAAGGGTTGTAAGACTTGGATTATGTTTAGATGCTCACAGTAGTTGTGCTTTGATACTTAGATAGAAATGTAGGTGGTACTCGTCGTCACTGCGGATTGTGTCTTTATGTTTAATTTGTTAAAATGTTGTATGCTACATCACTCGCATGGGTGAGTGGTGGCAAGTAACACCCATGTGAGTTCTATTACTGTAATTACTTCCGCTGTGAGACGTCGTTTATTTCCTGTTCACGTGAGCGACTACGACGTAATTATTAGGAGGGTGTTACAAAAGTGGTATCAGAGCGGAGTACCGCTCTGATGATGAGATACTAGGTTAAGACAGTGAGCTTAGGATTTGGGAACTTGGGACGTTTGTGAGGTACAAACGTCTGTGTCTTAATGAGGTTATGTGTTGGCAGAGCCTTGGCTTGCAGGTATAGCCCTTAGGGCACACAAATAAGTTGATTGTAATATGGTGTGTTATTGAGAAGACGAACGGTAATACCGACATCTAGTAGTGGTGTGAGCCAGGAAGCTGGCCAAGGGCATAGAGCCCGGGAATATTACCCCCGTCAAGGTCCAACTGAGAGCTCACAGCAGAGGAGACACAAACGTCATGAGTACATTGGCGACAGTTCACTTTTATGTGGAAGCCCAGTACGAACTACGCCGACAGTACCCCTCCCGCACAAACCCAATGAGTATAATACAACCAAGAAAATATAATCCCCGAATATAGAGAGAAGGGCTACCAAGCCCAACGGACTGTCTGAACACTCTCGCAGCGAATGAATGATTCCTGCAACTGTAACATTTATGCAACCTCAATGTCATACCCCCGTTGACGACCAAGCGCCGTATCAATAGGCACTGCCAGAGGCGAGCGTCACTACTACTATAACGTCGTGGAAAGGACCACCAAGACATAAGGGCAAGCGGACCGGAGCACCATGAACTCCGCGAGACCCCCGCCCGCCGTAATGGACCTTAACCACCGAACTGTAAAAAGAAACTATCTTAACAACGTGGAAAATTTTATAAGTATACCGCCCTGTTGTGTTCAAACTCCAATCCTAGAATTGTGTACACACAATACATTGACGCTAGGACCTTGTCGTGACGACACACCTGGAGAGACAAATTTTGAGCGTTTATGCTACTGTGAGTCTACGTGGGGAAGGACTTGATTATTCTAATGACAATGTGGTCAGGAAAATTTCCCAAACCCAATACCGTCTTATTCATGAACAATCACTCTAACAGTGCTTAAACACCATACAGCAGTGAGACAAACAGTCGGGAACGACAACTCTACCTGCAAGGTGCGCTTGCCACTGCAAGCGCTGATTTAAACAATGTACCAGTATTTCACCTACCCCCCCGCACGTTGCTACTGCAAGTGCTGTAAACATTACGACTGCAGTTACCACTGCTAATATCGTACAAACAATACGTAACTGCGTAGACCTATGTACGACACCATGGCTACCAATAATCACCAAACAATTGTACACCTCTAATATATAAACCACATAACTACAAATGTTGCAATAAACCACTAAGCTATGAGGCCTACAACCTCTGAAGGACCCGACGGGTCCGACTAATGCAATAAAAATGGCACACCAGCCCATAACAACTTACAACTACTACACAAGAACGAATGCAATGACACAGGCTGAGAGCTAAGATAACATAATCTAATTATCAAAGCGTTCAATGGCTGAATTGGAAGTGGACGGTGAAACCTGATTCCGGGATCAAGGGAAAACCAACCACAAATTGGGGTGAAAGGTTAATGCAACACTGGTGCTGATCATACCAGAGTCGTATGACTCCTGAAACTCTCACAAGTTGCCAACATAATTATAGTAGGGATAAACAAACTGCAGTATCCTAGTTACAAACAACTAACAAAGGGAACTTGCGATTAACAGTTACGTTGTATATGTATATTAAATCATACGAATAAAACTATGAAGAGAATATGATCGTACAACGATCGCTGCCATACAGTTTCCAACTATACTGTATGCGCGGTATCTATATTTATTCACCTACATCTATATCTCATGAATTATTCTCTTATATTTATATCACATTTTCACCATCATCTTAATGTAAGATGAATATTTGATTAGATGCGTCATATTATGCAATATATACTAAGAACTTTATCTTAATATCTTGCCACATTTCAGGACAAAATTTAAATTCCTAAGGTTTCATTTTATACTAACCTTAGGTTATAAATTCCATTTTCTCATTACATATACTATAACCCATACTTTTAATAAAAACTATATTATTGCCAAAAGGCATGTACACCAAAGTTCTTACTTCCATCAACTCCTAATACTTTTCCACTACTTCAGTATTGCCACATATTTAATAACTGTTATACACATCATACGTTATAACATTTTAACCTTGTAATAAATGTAACTTATAGTTCACTAACTACATGTACGTATACGCCAACCTGTGATGAACACAAGAGAGTTGGTGAAACGTATCAGTCCACAGATGGACCAAGAGTGAAAAGAACAATTCTACCGTAATACGGACATTACCAATACCTTCGCAACAATAAACGCGAATCAACACAGAACACATGAATAATTACCACCTCTGAGCACTACCTTTACCAAGGAGTGCCATGTATGATTATGTACAATTAATAGTGATCAACGTCAAGATTAAGTTCTACATGTATTATTAATAGAAGAATGGCTACCGCCATTGGCGTCTCGCCATGTAAAGAAAATGGTAAGTATCAATATATGTTAAAGACATGTCGTTTACTACTGTGACGACGGTCAGTGATAAATGGATGTGTAAATTGAATCAATGACAACCACCTAAATCGATATTACAGAACACACAAACCAAACGCTAAATAGCGTAAATAAGCAAGTACCTAAGGTACAAATACGGGGCATAAGCCTAGGAGCCGGGAATACCGACTCCAATTACCGTTCCAGGTATATTACTAAAATAACAAGATCAAAGTTAATATAATGAAACAAGGGAGCTACGGTACATACCGTAAGCAATGTGAATAACAATGATGAATTACTAACAGGCACCATACAGCCCACTTGGAAAATAAATAACTACAGTTACAAATAACTAGCACTAAACAATAAGTAACAACAAAGACATTACTTACTAGCTGAATACCAGGAGTATATACCAACTATACCGAGTATTAATAAACTGGTGCCGACGACAATTTCGGTCTTACTACACCTACTGTATATATACACTTAAATGTTTACCCATGTGCAATGTCTACCCCGTCCTACTCTCGGACGGTTCCAGCTCTCTGTACCTGAAATAGGAAAAGAAGAGAAAGGGTGGCCCCCAAGGGGCTCAGCACCTTTGCTGGTATGGTAATCCCGCAGCCCACATGCTACCGGGCCACGCACAACTAATTGTCGTCTTAGCATGCGGTTGATTATTTTTAAATCATGCATGCAACTGTAAACACACAACACATAATCATTTCGCCTCAACGGGCTCAACAGACGGATAATATATCCTTACTTAATAAGTCACTCAAGGTATTCAATATTCCTAGAGTGTTCCTCCTCTAATGGAGCTACTTCCTTAACAGACGACACTTACCCTTAAATCGGGTTATCCTTAAACGCCTCTTTCTCAAACTGAGACTCATATCCATGATCCACATACTCCACATTTAACAACATATAACATACACTACATAACAACACTTACAACACTTTGCACGTTTCCACGTGCACAACATAACACCGTAATAGATATTGCATCACAACAAAGATACATAACATAACGGGAATGGTCCTCTTAGGAACCGACCCAAACATTACTAATACACTGGTGAGCCTAGAGAATGTTGCCATCTCATGATAAACTCGTTACATAACTCGTTACCGTCTCATTAAATGAACGGTTAACTTAACACAAGGTGTCTCGGATATAGTGATCCAAGCACACCGAAACAAACATAACAATAGTATGCCCCTGTGGCCCGACGTGAGTCAGTAATAGCCTTGGTTAGCTAAAGGGAAGGTTGGGAACCAATTGGAAAAACAAACATAACATACAGAGAGGATCGAACCTGCTATGACAACGACCCCATACTCACACGCGTGGCCGGAACAGACCGGACTCCTCACTCCCCCGTTAGCACTTGTTAGAAGTTCAACTTTGAACTTTATTAAACAATCACAAACATTGGGTTAAGTCTTGTTAGACATACACAAGGAAGAGAGAGTCATACATTCACATACAAACATCACACACAAACATCACATAACCAACTCACGCATAGCCGTGGTTAGTTAGAACGTTCCTTAAGTCGGAAACGTTGTTACCGGATACCGTTCTCCTACGTTTACCTAATAGTGGTTAACTAGCCCTTCAAGCGCATTCGAGGTTACCGGTATCGGCACGTAAACATACAATAACAATAACGACTGTAAACTCGTTTCATGATTTATCTCATAACGTGGCAAACATACAGAAAAACACATTGGCATACAAGCCGGTGTAATCCGGTAGGACACAGGTTGCAAGAAAACCATACCTGTCACCAGAGTCCACTTTACCACGTCCACTTATGTTCCTCGAGCAATTCTCGAACAACTGACAACATTACATGTACTTTTATTAACATCGGGGTAGCATGATTATTTAATGTCTAATGCTTAACTTTCCCCGTTAACTTAGTTACATAACTTTACATTTCAACTTGTTTTACTTTTACATTTTGATACTACTTTTCACCCACTTAATTACCATTAAAACTCACCCATCATGTCCTTAACAACCTTATAACATCATTACCTTTCAATCCCCATCATTACACATCATTTCTATACCTTAAAACAACAATTTTGGTCCATACAGTGGCCTGTCCGAACTTGTGTCCGAACCTCCAAGTTCGGACGCAAGCCGCGACCTAATACTGAAAACTATACACACGTCCGAACTTGTGTCGGACTTCCCAAGTTCGGACACAGTTCGAGAGTAAATCCCAGATAGAAACAGTCACGTCCGAACTTGTGTCCGGACTTCCCAAGTTCGGACACAGTTCGAGAGTGAGAAAATCCTTTACCCACAGAGCCTGTCCGAACTTCCATGTCCGGACGGAAGTTCGGACACGGCAAAACATTCAATTTCCAAGTCTTTATACACTTAACCAATTTCACCAAACTTCTCCTAAAGCCTCATAATGTTTCCTAACATCATTTGGCTCTTCAAACACACCTTTATCCATGTGCTAAACTCTTTAAATCACTCACCAAAACCATTTTATCATTCACAAACTTCTTACAAAGTTCCTAGCACTTGGGATGTTTTCTCCTTAAGATTTATAAGTGGTAGTTCACCAATAATGACCACTACACCAAGGTGTTTCCTCTACACCTTAACATCATCTCTCAAACTTCTTTTCTTACTAACTAAATCTCCTTTTTCACATCTTACTTAATCAACACTTATTCCTTGGATATCAACATTACCTAAACCTTAAACAAACTCCTCCAAGACTTAAATACATTCTCAAAACACAACTTGCATTCCTAGAACTTCCTAGATAACACCTAAATCCTTGCATCACTCTAAATCACCTTAACACATGTTTTCTTCTCAAGTAAACATTTATTCACCTTTAACACTTCCTAGTTCACCAAGACCATTTAAAACACTTAGAACTTCTCACACATTTCCCAAATTTGGCCATAGCTTCTCTTGTATATACTCACATCCAAACACTTAGGTTTTACCTTATTTCATTCAAAACACCTAAAATCCATCAAACACATTTTATACACAAACTTCACATTTAGCACTACATCACAATATAGTGCATAACTTAAATTGCTTGGCACTTAGGCCCTTAAATAACATGGCTCTTAGGCCCTTAAATTGCATAAACCATAAACACTGAATTTCCCACATAAGTATGCCTTTGACCTACAAATACATACACCAATACATATGTTCTTTTACTAGTCTCCTTGAGAGCATTTTACTAGCTCATTGCCATTGGCTCCTTAGGTATTTTATTAAGCAAATCAAGCTCATTTTCCTAAGGCATTTAAACTACATTGAGGTAGCTTGTTTACCTCTTTTCCTCACAAATTTCTTTCTTGTTTCCTTGTAAAACCGGTAAGGCATTTGTTCCTTGCCAACTACTAAACATTATACAAACAACATAATGAGTATTCAAGCTTAAGCTCCATCTCATTGCAAACCCTAGGTTTACATTATTTCAAAACATTAATGTAGTTGTTTTACCTTAATCTTTGGAGGGTGTTTGAATATCTATGAAGAGAGGACTCCACCTAGTCCTTGAAGGATTCAAATGGAGCTAGAACAAAGCAACACAAAGAGCTCCATCAATGAATATTTTCGGTCACACACAAAACATGGAGGAAACTTGATTTTTCTTTGAGATTCCTTACCTAGGAGCAAAGGAGATCAATAATATGTGGAAGACAAGCTCAAGCTCCATCAATGGTGGAACTCCATGGCACCGAAATGGTGATCTTGAAATTTTGAGAAGATAGGAATGAAGAGCTTGATGAGAGGAAGAGAATGGTGGTGTTTGTTTTTGATTTGGTTAAGTGAGCTAGGTTTTACAAGGTTCAAAGATGGAAAATGGTGATGGTGTTGGTGTTGCTGTAGCAAACGTGAATGGAGAGCAGAAGAAAGGAAGAAGACGTGTGAATTGAGAAGGGAAAGGAGAAATGAAGATAAGTTTGCTTTTACAAGATATTTGTGTTAATAAGTAACTTTCTTCTTTTTACTTCTTTTCCTTCCTTCCTTAATTGATTTTTACATGGTGGTGACTCACCTTACTAAAAACCGGCCCCCATCATATACTTAGGGGTAGTTTGGTCTTTGTTGACTCATTTAATACTTAACACAACATATGTTACAAACTAGCTTATAAAAATCACTATTCACCTAAACAAGGCACTTAGAAGTGAAATTTTTGATTTCCCATTAATATAGCCACCCAAATGTGATACTATATAGTACACATGTTAATTAAAGAGTAATGATGGACATTTAGCCATTCAAAACTCATTTACAAGACATTTTTCAAAAACGTGCTTTAAGACTCCTTAAAGCACATTTTGTGTTTTAACTTGTTTTCAAGCTTGGTTTTCTTTGGTAATTGATTTAATATGTTCATTAACATATTTATAAGGTATAGGTATGACCATTAGGTCTTATACAAATTTATTCCAAGCTTAGAGCACATTTTGCTCTTATTGACTTTAAGGTATTTCCTTGTGTTTATTTGGTTTAACTGTCCACCAAAGTTTCCTAAGGACTTATTTAGCCCTATCAAATCATAATTAAATGTTATCAAGTCTTGGTAGGCTCTTTGGGTCCTAACCAGTTCACTCATAGCTTAGAGCATGTTTTTGCTCAAACTGTGTCTTAATGCTTTATTGCATTTATTACGGTCTAAATTGTTCACTGATGTTACTAAGGCGCTTTTAGCCTTACATACCATAGTTTGATATTTAAACCACATATCAAGGTTTGGGGTATTTCATTTACAAACCCGGACCATGTCTGTAGGTGTTAAAATTGACAGTTTTGACCAGTTTTCAATCCTAATTCACCTCCAATCATTCTCTAATCTTTCCACATGTTTTCTACATGTTAATCATCTTAAAACATGCTCTAAAAACCTCTTCAAAAATAGGTTTAATCCCTACTCAAATTTTGCTCAAATTCCTAAATTTTCATTCTCTCTGTTGCATTATGCACAATCAGTGCACTTAAAACCTCTTTTGATGTTTCATAACCTTCCACTAACCTACCAAAATCTCCTAGACCAATGAACTTCTCATACCAGGTTAAACTCTTGTTTCCAAGCTACACACTCTAGTTTTTCTCTAGCAACACCAAAACTTGAAATCACCTGTTACATTTTTTTTTTTGCAAACTCCATCCATTCTTCAACCAACACCACAATGTGGTTACCAACCAAATCAATTCCTAACAATACCAGTTAACCCTAGGTCATGACACCTCACCAAGTCACTACATTCCTTAAGTTTTACGAAAAATTCACATAAGGCTACTCCTCTAACTTCAAACTCATTTACTCACAATAATTCATCATAACAACTGCCAAACCACATAAGTTTCACTCAACCAATCAATTTCCTACACAATACAATAAAGTCATAGCATTAGTTAAACTCTCAAAATGTCAAGCATAACACAATCTCATCTCAAAATTCACCTACTAACGTTTTCATTATTTGTTCTTCAAATTCAACTTTATCAATCTAACGCTTATACTCATTCACCTAACAAGCCACTACCATACCACTTACAACCTTTAATCACCTACAACTCATGGATCAACTTTTCACATAAATTCAATCTCTATTCAAGTCATACGAATTTCAAACTTCATCCTTCACCCATACAATTCCAACATCACTTCACTACAATTAATACAATTCCTCAGTTACCAATATCTCATTAACTTATCACATCTTACACATGTATAGCATTCCTCTTCAACCCATCCCTTCATACAATCCTTTTAAATCCTCACCAAACTTATACGCATCCAAAACTTGCAAATAACCCAAGCTAGTGCATCATCACTTAAACTCAAATCCCATACCCTCAAATATCACAACACACCACTAACCCAAGTCCCATTACGTTCTTAGTCTTCACCCTACATTATTTCATAA
The DNA here is from genome assembly GCA_023374045.1 of Limonium bicolor. Taxonomy (NCBI): domain Eukaryota; kingdom Viridiplantae; phylum Streptophyta; class Magnoliopsida; order Caryophyllales; family Plumbaginaceae; genus Limonium; species Limonium bicolor. The sequence goes on along the minus strand of CM041779.1, from coordinate 188,968,320 downwards.
AGAGCCTTTCTATCTCATGTTATGTTTCAATTATTTAGTTTAACCCTTCCCAAAATTCTAAAACATTAAGTTAGGCTCCAAGGTAGATTGTTTACCTATATTCACAAGCTTCCCTTGTAATTCCTTTCTCCTCCTCTTGTTCTTTCTTTCTCTTCCTGGTCTACCAAATGAGGTAAGCTACAGCCATGCCCAAATGACACACAACCACCACCAAGTCAATTACTACTCTTGATATCAAAACCCTAGAATTTTAAGGAGGGTTCTTAAGGTTTTTAAGAAGGCATTACCTTGCACTTCTAAATGGAGTTCTTTGGCAACAAAGCTAGAAATTTCAGCCCTTAATGGAGATCAACAATCGTCTGGACATGGAAGAAAAGGGAGCTCACGTTGGAAATTTTCAAAGAAATGTAAGAGAGGCTAGAATGATGAGCTATTGAGCTTATTTTTACCTTGGAGTAATAAGAAAAAGATCGAGGTCCAAATACTCTTCGCAAGCTTCAAAATGGCATACAGCCATGGTGATGAAGGTGGAGTTTTTCAGCTTTTGATGGGTGGAACTTGTTCCTTGTGAAGAGGGGAATCCAACGGTGGTAATTTTGTGGAGTTTGGAGTTGATTTGAGTGTTCAACTAGAAGAAGAAGAGAGATGCTGTGTGAGGATGAAGAAATCTCCATTGGATGAAAAAGAAAACAGAGAGAGCTCTGGGAAGAAGAGAAAAAACGTGAGAGAAGAAGGAATAGAAGAGCGAGAGTGTAAAAAGTGAATATGTACTTGCTTTTTACTCTTTGCTTTTCCTTTTGTTTTTTTTCTTTTAGCCAATTAGCTAGTTTACAAATTAAGAGAGGGGAGTGTTGACTACTAATAAAAAACCGGCCCACAGGTATATGTAAGCTGGAGCAGTTTTTCTTTTACAGAAAACGCTCGTTAATTTACCCGGTTTAGCACTATTCACTAACCGGGCCCGTTTTTCGGATTTTTTCTTGTTTCTTTAATTTTAATGGTTCTTAGGCTCCCATTAATGTTTAATTATAGTTATATAATCAACCATAATTTTTACGGGGTCATTTAATTGTTTAAAATCACGTTTTCGGGTTTTCTCGAAAAACGTGCGCTAAAGCTTTATTAGCGATTTAATACGTTATTTGGATACTTTTTCTTCTGGAATTTTTCCCACATGTTCTTAGTGTGTAATTAGGGTATAAAATATATTTTAACCCTAGTGAAGGTCATATACCTCCTAAAATAATTAAATACGTGTTTTCACGTTTTGTGACTTTGCGCATTTCTTTTTCTTTTGGTTTTTATTTCTTCACCAATGATCTTAAGGACATAATTAGCCTTAGAAAATCATAATTACATAAATAATTAACATATTAAGGTTTGGGGTATTTCAATATACCCCCCTTAAAAGAACTTTGTCCTCAAAGTTCACAATTTCCCATGTATCCTTTAATTAGAATACCGGGTTACTTGCAAGATACAACTTCCATACTAAAACTCAATTTTTTATAGCAACCTCGGAATTAATTGTCCGGGTAACATATCCACATCCATACATGACATACTTACATAATAACCTCGGACTCAACGGTCCGGGTAACATAACAACATTTAGACTCATAGGTCTAGATAATATTTATTACACATATCACACAACATGTCTTAGCATGTATAACAAACAGAAATACCTTTTCCATCTCTTCATGGGCTCGGTCCTAAGACTACAAGACGTTACAGTCCTCGAGTCCCATGTCGAGTACATATACACTGTGATCCCGCAGAACCCGGTCGCGATGGACACCTTCTGGTCCCCATTCATTTGGGAGATCAAAACAATCACATACATTTTTAAAATATACTTCTCATGTCACCGGTCCGAAGACAAAGGCTCATACGTCCTTAGCTCGTGAGCAAGTATTACAAAAATATTCTTTATGAGGTTAAGTGGAATGAAATCCTTTATTGGAAAATACTAATTGATAATCCTTTTTACAAGGTCAAGTAAAGAAATCCTTCCTTTGAAAATGCCACTTAAGAATCTTGGAAATATTAATTGAAGTCTTGAAATTACCAATTAAAAATTTGAAGACACCAGTTTAAAATTCTTTTTGAAAACGCAATACAACTCCAAGTCCAATTTATGCTAACTGCATCTTGTTCTTAACGTGATTATTTGTGACCACTTATAGGGAGTTTCAAGAGTCATCCAACCCTGATGTGATCAGCATCAGTGTTGAACTATCTTTCCACCCCAATTTGTGTTCGGCTTCCCTTGATCTCATGATAATCAAGTTTCACCTCCCACTTCATTTTCAAACAGCAACTAATTCAAGCATGTACCATTTTCTATCTTTTAATCCATCTAGTCATAATCATTACATCTCCAAGGGTGGCACTCTGTCCATCGATCATCTTCCAGATTCATCTTAAATCAAGTTACCTAGGGAATTTAATTCTCATTAGGTTCTATGTTGGTGTCATACCTCTTCATAAATCACAATACTGTATATATATACTTTTATCAAAGTACAATACACGGTTTTACATTTAGTATTATATGGACATACATAGTCGGGGGGGTTTAGTTCCCCGGGAGTTTCTTACTCCCTTACACTTGTACTCTCACACATAACAGTTAACAAGGTATGTACATTTATCACAATGGTATTTGCATCTTCTGTGCGCAATTACCACAATTAAACTATGAATGAATGTGCATGTTCATATTACATACGCACCAATCATCACAACAAATTATTTGTGCTATGCACAACATAGTTCACGTACACTTGTACGTTAAAACACACTAATCTATACATATTAGTTAGTAGTTCCTTTATGGAACTTATCATAACATGACACCATATGGTGTTATAAACTTGGTTAATCACACACATGGGAGGTAACATTCCATTCGACACACATGGACAACCACATTCATTAAATAATGATATACTAAACAAAAGCAACACACATCACACACAACCACAACATACAACTAACGCATGGATAGCCGTAGTTAGAACATTCCCGTATGTTGGGACGTTAAGTCCGAACACCGGTCTCTTATGTGACTCTAGAGTCGGTTAGTTTCGATTTAACACATATTAGAGGTTAATGGTGTCGGAACTAAATTCGCCACATAAATGAATTACTGTAAACTCATTACATGCTTTATCTTGCAAGGTGGCCAACAAACAGAAAAAACACATTGGCATACAAGCCGGTGTAACCCGGTAGGACACAGGTTGCAAGAAAACCATACCTTACACCTTGGGTTACTCTACCGTGTCCCCGAGGATTCACTCCCACGCGTCATCACACGCTTTCCGGGTAGTTTCAAATCAACTGGTATTATTATTCAAATGCTTATTAATAACAGATCTTCCAGTATATAAACTTCTATTACTCCCGTACTTAACCCGTTATCCCGTTATTTCGGTTTAACTTTGTGTACTTAAACTCACAACTTTCTCACATCCAATATAACACTTGTTTACACTTTCTAAGGCCTTTAAACTCAATAAAGAAGGCCTAATCAACACCTAAAACAATTACCATTCACTTCCCCATCATAGCAACACTTAAAAACACATTCAGGTGCAATTTTTAACTGGTCCGGGTTTGTGTTCGGGTTACAAACCCGGACTAACCACGAAAATTACAATCTGTGTACAATTTAGCTTGGTCCGGGTATGTGTACTTGGATACAAACCCGGACCACATGTTAAAATGGGTTTCTGGGACGTTTTTGAGGTTGTCTGGGGTTGTGTACTTGCTTACAAACCCGGACCATGTATGTAGGTGTTAAAATTGACAGTTTTGACCAGTTTTCAATCCCCAATTCACCTCCAATCATTCTCTAATCATTCCACATGTTTCCTACATGTTTAATCATCTTTAAACATGCTTTAAACCTCTTCAAAACATAGGTTTAATCCCTACTCAAATTCTTGCTCAAATTCCTAAATTTCCATTCTCTCTGTTGCATTATGCACATCAGTGCACTTAAAACCTCTTTTGATGTTTCATAACCTTCCACCAACCTTACCAAATCATTCCTAGACCAATGCACTTCTCATACCAAGGTTCAACTCTTGTTTCCAAGCTACACATTCCAGTTCATCTCTAGCAACACCAAAACTCCCAAATATCATCCTTATTACAGATTTTTATTTTGCCTAACTCCATCCCATTCTTCAACCAACACCACAATGTGGTTTACCGAGCAAATAAATTCCTAACAATACCTAGTTAACCCTAGGTCATGACAACTCACCAAGTCACCTAAATTCCTTAAGTTTCTACGAAAAAATTGCCATAACCCGGCTACTCCTCTAACATTACCCAAAACTCATTTCTTCACATAATTCATCCTATAACTAGCCAAACCACTTAAGTTCTACCAGCACACATACAAATCCATCAATACTCATCAAATTCTCCAAATGCAACACAATACATAATCATAAAGTGCATAGCTGAAATACCCCAAACCTAAGTATGCTAAGTAAACATCAATTTATGATTTAGTAAGGCTAAAATATGCCTTAGAAAGATTGGTAGACAATTTAAACCAAGGAAATCACAAGAAAACACCTTAAGGGCAATTTAGGCAAAAATGTGCTCTAAGCTTGGAGTGACTTTGATTAGCACCCAAATACCATTATAAGACTTTATTAACATGATAAGGGACATGTTAAATCAATTAACAAAGAAAACCAAGCTCAAAAACAAGCTTAAACACAAAATGTGCTTTAAGACTCCTTAAAGCACCTTTTTGAGAAAATTGTCTTAGAAATGAGTTTTGAGTGGCTAAATGCCTATGATTACATCTTAATCAACATGTGTGCTAATTAGTATCACATTAGGAAGTCTAAATCAATGGGAAACCAAAAATCTCACAAATATGTGCACTAGTTTATGAATAGTGCCCAAATAGTACCTAGTTTAGCATTAAGTCAACATAAGTCAATTAGTTGGTCAACAAAGACCATGTATAGCCTTGTATAATGAGGGGGCCGGTTTTCTAAGGGATGAGTCATTATAGACTTCATCAAATAAGAAAAGAAAGGGAAGAAAAGTAAAGAAAGAACTATTTGCTTTTTAAGTTAAATATCTCACCTTTACCTCTTCTCTCTCTCCTCTTCTTCATTTCTCCTCTTCCCCACCGGTTTTCCTTCCTTTTCTCTGCTCCAAAACCGTGAGAGCTTCATCCATGTCACCTCCATGTTCAATTACTCACCAAACACTCATTTTAGCTCCAAATCAAAAAGTGAGCATAGATTATTCTTAGTTGGAGCAAGACCTACCTTTCTATCTTTTCAAATCCTTCAAAGCTCAAGTTTGGTGCCATGAGAAAACTCCATTGATGGAGGAAAATCAAGTTTGAAGACCCATTTGGTTCTCCATTCATTCAAGGTAAGAAAAATCATCTTTCCACCACTTTCTTACATGGCTGAAAATTACCACTCATTGAGCCTTGTTTTTATTTCTTGTTCTAGCTTGTTTTAATCACCAAGGACTAGTGGAGGTCCTCTTTCATTCAATGCCCAAGTCTACTTTGAGACTTCAAAGGTAATTATCCACTTTTATGCCTTAAAACACATTTTTAACCTAAGATTTGGATTCCATGAGTTTAGGCATGATGCTTAGTACTCATTAGATTATTTGAATGTGGATTAGAACATTAGAAAAGGGAATTAAATGGGTGGCCAAGATTCGTTCAAGAAGAAGGTCTAAGGAGAAAGTTAAGAGAAACTTGAGGAAAATAAGGTAAATTGCTTACCTAATGGTGGTTTAAGACTTTAAGGGATGAGATTTAGATAGGTACTAATGTAGATTAAAGCTTACATTATGTAATGGGTTATATAACATAGGAAACAGAATTTAAATAAGCTTATGAACTTGTGATTAAGGAGCCAATGGAAATGAGTTAGTAAGATAAGTTTAAGATGGATTTTGAGAGCTTTATAACTACTATGAGATTGATGGGTGTATTTCAGGTTGAAAGCTTTTATAAGTGGGAAATTCAGTGTTTAAATTCATGTCATTTAAAGGCCTAAAAGCCATGTTATTTAAGAGCCTTAGTGCTATGCAATTTAAGATTATTGCATTATATTGAGTTTGTTGTGAATGAGTTGATTTGGGTGAGAAAATATGATGAGAAAGGACTTGATGTATGTGAGATGATTGAATGAGAAAAACAATGCTTATAGGCATGATAATATACTAGAGGAGCTATGGCCAAATTTGAGTAGAAAACAAGTGTTTAAGTGATGGTTATGATTTAATATGACCTAGGATTTACTTGGGATCATTAAAAAGGAATTTGAGTGGAAATGAGTTAACTAAGGAGTTCTTGAGGATGAGAATGACCTAGAGTTGTCTAGGAGGAATTAGAGGATAGGTGGGTATATTGAACACACCAAAGTCATATTAAGAGGAATGATAAGACTTAAGCAAAAGTTTGGATGGAAAGGTGTATAATGCTTTAAGGTGATTTAGGTATGAACTTGAGAATATAACAATGAGAGTTCTTGGTAGCTTGTATAAGTGGTGAAGATGCTAGTGGTGGATTAATAAGGTTCTAGTTCTGATGTCTAAGAGGGACTAGGGGATCCAATGGTGAATTTAAGGCACCAAAACCACGGTGAAGGAAGCTAGGAAACTTGTATGAAGTTTGAAAGAAAAATAAGGTATAATGACTTGTAAGGATGTAAGCATGTGCTAGATAATATATAGCTTTGAGAAGTGTGAGTAAAGTATATGGGTTGTGCATGATGATGCTTGAGGATTAGTTTGAGTTGTAGGTGTGATATACCACTTAGGAAAACCTAAGGAAAATATAACAAGTGTTAGAGATTATGTGAGAAATTGGGTAACAAGTTTAGATGAGGAATTGGGCAAGTTTAAGATGTTATTTTTGGGGTTAGAATATTTCTAAGATCATATATGGACTTTGGGTGAAGCATGGATGAAGAAAACAAGTGCAATCACACTTAGAAAAATGCAAATGGTTAAAACCTGCAGCTGGTCCGGGACCTAGGTCCAGGGTAAAGTCCCGGACCATGCCTAAATTAGAGCCGAGGGTTCATCCAACTCCCCGGTCCAGGACTTTAAGTCTTGTATAAAGTCCCGGACCACCCTCTAATTTACCCCCGAGAGTTTTAGCTTGTATTGGTCCGGGACTTAGGTTCCATACAAAGTCCCGGACCACCCCAATAAAACCCCCGAGAGTTTCAGCTTGCATTGGTCCGGGACTTAAGTCCCATACAAAGTCCAGACCACAACATAAAATCAGCCAAGAGTTTAACCAAGTGTTGGTCCGGGACTTAAGGTAAGGACCAAGTCCCGGACCACTATAAAAATGGTGTATAAGCTTGGAAAATGTTAGGTAATGATGGGTATTGATAAGTGTTGATGTTATAAGGTAATTAAGGACATGTTGGTGGGTATTACTGGCAATCAAATGGGTGAATAAGCTTAAGAAATAATGAGAAGTAAGTGGCTTTTAAGGTTAAGATTAAACTATAAGGACTTAGCGATTTTAGTGGTAAACCGTAGTGTTTAAGCAAACTAAGTGAGTTGGGATGAGTTAAGTAACTAATAACCTAAAATTGAATGAATGTTTTTAGGACTTGGGAATTGGACTCCGTAAGAGAGTAAGCAACCGAACGACCAACGGTGAACGGTAGAGTCTTCTTGTGACCTGCTTGCTAACGAGGTGTCCCTCGGCTTGTGTGCTATTTGTTTTTGTGTGCTCACTAAACAAGATAAAGCATGCAACCGGAACATTATGCTTATTGCATTGTTGTGTGATGTTTGAAAACTAACACTACTTACTGTGAGAACTTACTAACAATGTTTAGTAAAGATTTGTGTGAGACTAAGGAACACTCCCTAATATTAGTTTGTTAAAAACCGAAAGAGGTTTAACCAACAAACATTGTCTTGAGACTTCCACTAACTGGTACTTGGGGGGAGTGAGGAACCCGGGACTGACTCCGGTCATGCATGCTAAGGAAAGGGGGGGTCGGTATCTAAAGCAGATCTGACTTCCAATTAAGGACTTGTCTTCGGACTTGTTGCCTAGGGTGGGTTGCCGGCTCAGCTACATTGGACATCCAGTCCAAGGTAGGAGGCATTACGATGGTGCGGTAGGATCACCTAAATCCTAATTTATAAGATAAGTTGTTTATTCAACCAATGGAGTTAATAGCTCATTGGCTAGGGTCGCTTTTGACCCGACAAAAATAAACATTGAGATAAGATACAATCATTTCTATTTAAAGAGTGGTTTGTATTCTAAGATTAAGATAAGGTTTGAGATAAGTTGCAACCATTTCTATTTAAAGGATGGTTTGTATTCTAAGACTGAGATAAGCTACATCCATTTCTATTTAAAGAATGGTTTGTTTTCTAAGACTAAGATAAGGACTAAGATTGAGGTAAGATAAGGTTGGACTGAGATTAAGAGGAAACATAATCTAAGGAGTTAAATAACTAACTCACTAATTAAGGGAACGCATTTAAGTCGTTCATTGTGTTTGAACTTTGATTGTTCATATTTGGATTGTTGTTATTGCACTTTCTATTATGTTGTGCATCTAATCAACCTCCATGCTATCGACAATTAGTCGTCGTAGCCACGTTAGCTTGGGGGCCATGAGAGGATCGTACCAGCATTCTTGTTGACCCCTTTGGGGCTGTTTTTACTACGCAGGTGTACGTCAGAAGGCGACCGTCATGAGAGTAAAATGGGGTAGACGTGTTACGGGTTAAGTGTGGCCTACGAGTTGTGCATGTACTCTCGTATGGTAATTTGAGATAGTAAGTTGTATAGGATGTGAGGGGATTGTAAGAATGATATGTATTTGGTTAAGACTTGTAAGGACTAATGTTCGGTATATTTTGTTAGTCAAACCGTGGCAAGGTCCTGGAATGTATTTGAATCCGCTGCAGTGTTTGTATATATGGTGATAAGTTTGTGATAACCATGATTGGATCGAGAGGGTGTTACAAAAAGTGGTATCAGAGCGTAGTTACGCTCTGAAGACAAGAATTACCGAACTTAGGAGAATACTGAGGTTGAGTTTGAGTTATGGGTTAAGGGTTGAGTGATAGAGTGAGAGGTGCGTTAGTTAGGACTTCCGGTATTTACCGGATATCTATAGAACCTAAACCCGCCCTCCATATCCCTTGCTTGAAGTATGGGGAACAAACGCCAGAGAGAAGAAAGCCTTCTCTTACTCGGGAAAAACCCGATCTGGCAGTTAGCTAACAGTAAGCAATACGAGAAACATCTTGTTGAACAACAGTTTATGAGAACTTGAACGTTTTAATTGGAGCGCAAAAGTGAAACAGGCGCTGCCAACGGAATTCTACCAATAAGAGAACGGTAATTACCGGCAACATGGGTCGACATGCTACGCAGTCGAAATAACCCACCATACCAATGGTAAGAAAAGCACTACAAGTGCAATGGATAAGAAAAGATAAGCGACATGAGTACCGGACAGTGGTCCGAATGAGCATAGCAGTGGCATAATACAAAGCTTAAGGGTTAAGGTTACTGGAAGGTCCAGTTAGAAACGGGAACTCCAAACCCCACACAATGAGAAAGATTACAAACCTGGCCGATATAGCTCAGGCAACTAAGGAAACATGTACAAATTAGATATTAAAATAGGACTACGATGTAGTGCCTAAAGGAGAATTGTTACACAGAAACCGCGAGGAATGTGTGGAAACAGGAGCGAGAGTTAAAACATAAGAGAATAACGAGGGGTTTCCTCAGAAAGAGGAACGCCCTGATAAGTGACGGTACTGTCAAGACAACAAGGAAACTGCCGGATGGCTAGTTATCCTAAATAAGAGAACGTCGAAGGAGTCCCGAGGACTACCAAATATATAGAAATTAAGTAGAAGTACCAATACTGACGCACACAGTACCGGTAGCCCATCTTGCATGGCGCACTTGCCATAGCAAGTGCTACCACGGTTAAGCTACATGGAAAGCCATCATGGCAAGATAGTAGGACGCTACAGTTGTAGTAATACCGGATTGTAAATCCATAAGAACAAGATAATGAGACCTTGGAAAGGCCGGACGGCCTGACCATGATAAGATGAGTCGACACACCAGTCAACAGGGAGATGAACTTAGACGGAATATTAAAGGATAAAAAATTAACCACAGTACAACCTACTATAACAACAATCTTTGTCGAATATGTTGGTAAACCCCGGAAACAGGGACAGAGGAAGTAAACCTAAGTTATAACCTACCAAGGGTTAAGGTCATACGATCCCGACAGAGGGAAGCTCAGAGGACTACCCCCACAGTGCGGGCATAGTCGAGCGAACAAACTGATGAATGACAGTTAATGCTGTTTGCCTAACTCATTAACACCGAAGTATGATTGATCATCAACGGGTGGCGTAGTCAACGGAAGTTGAACGAAGCATTGAGATGGAAGTATAAGATGACAGGATGATATCCAACTTGGACACCGTAAGGCAAACGTCTAATATGAACTTGTCCGTAATTGTTTAAAAACGCACCAGCCTATGAAGACGACATAATTGTCATAGACACTAAGTAACCTCAGATCACCCGAATAAACTTCCATAGCGGGAAGCAGGATGCAACAACTTACCATAAAACCCGATACTACATTTAATATGTAACCAAACGGTTGACAAATTCAAGGGGTAGAATCTTATAAGGATGACCTACAGATGGGTAAGAGTACAAGTAACGAACGGAGATATTAAGCACTAAGAACCTACGATCCAAGGATGTTAACCACATCAGAACCCGAGGCGCAATAAGTTGTAAGAACACTTATTTAAGCTATGAATGAACTACAAATTGTAGATATGAACGGTTGCAACACCTATAACTTAGATTGTGGAGAATTGCTAGGAAAGGGCACCAATGAGAATAATGAGATAGCACATTGTCAGGGGCGAGAACGAACCATTCCTTTAGGGTGGGGATACCTCTCCTTGTTGTGAGGCCATGAGTGGGAATAAACCCTCAAAAAGGGCTTTCACTTATTAGAGATATAATACGCTTTTGTTAGAGAATGGAAACTGTAAACCCTGAGATTACCTTAGAACGTACCAAATACACATGAGTAATAAGGGAGGCTGCATGGACAGACCTCGTATCCAACACCCAGGATTTAAGAATCAGTAATTGTCAGAGATAAACATTGTGAGTGCACAGTATGGCACGTCAAGTGACCAATGCTCAGAAGAGCTTGTGATTCAACGGATGATCTCTTCAGTAACCGGTAAACTACATGGTCAATAACATCATAAGGGATGGAAGAACGTGAGAGAGACTGACCTACATACGAGACCGAAACTGAAGTAGAACACCTTCATGTTTAGAGACAACCATTTATAACACGGTACGACAACCGCCATACACCGAAATTGGAGAAACCCCAGTGTGCTTACACCAGGAGGGATTGAATATAGATAAAATGTTAGAATAAGTGAGTAAGAGGTTGCACCATCAATGGGCAACATGGTAAAGGCCACCTACCACGGTAGCAGAGGTCATAAGGGCAATACCTTTATAAGTGGATTAAGTCATGGTGCGCGGTAAAGCGACCATTATGTATGAGCCGTCAATATTGACACTGAGGCAATTAGATTTATGAGCTAAGACCAATATAAGTAAGGGAATAAGATGGTAGGCGAACTGCGCATTGATGCCAGTAGTCTGGACCTGGTTAGGTAAGATTTCACAGGAAGCACACTACCCATTCCTTAAGGAACTGGAAGTGCATTCCTAGTAGAGCAAATATGAGAAACAAGATAAGAGGCTCTATGGAAAGAGACCTCAGTCACTAAGAGACCGAATCAGTACGGGATACAGAAAGAACTAGAGCATACAATACATAAGAACATAGTAAATGGATTTTCCTTGATTAAGTTCAAGAAGAACAATAAGTGTTATTATGGAACGATGAAAGAGGAGATCGCCAACAGAATACTTCATAGTTAGCAATGGTTAAACGTGTGACGACTACGAGTTTACTAAAACGAGATGTGGGACGACTGCACCCCACAGGGGCTTGTAGGCTTGAAACGCTCATTTATGAGTTAGTCGGGTAAGTAGTAATGTACCAGTAAGGTACCCCATGCATGTAAACGAGTGGTGTAAGGAACACAGGAAGTAGTCGGCTCCGTACCACGGTCAACGACGCAAGATCAGACAAGAGCAGCTACTACCACAAACATTCGAAGAGAAGAATTCGGTTGAACCAAACACAAATGAATCAGAGAACAAATAATTAAGGACTATGAAGTGCGAACACACGGATTGTTAAGTACAGACATTGGACATGTTTAAGATGTAGAGATAAACTGTAATAGCACAATAAGCACTAAACAGTAGTTTCAGATTAAGAATTTTCCTCTGACCAAAGGTCAGTTGAAAAGAACGATTAAGACACTTAAGAGAACACTAAGAATATGAATGGTAGATCTTCAGGGAGAATGGAAAGGCGAGTTACAACTCATCAAGGCCATGTATATATAAAGATAACACGTGTCCATAGAGTGACCTTTATCAGAGTCGACGCAGCGGAAGCTATCAGATCAGTACCTTAGAGGATTGGACATACCTGATGAACCGAAAAAGGAATGATGTACCACACATCTTCCAATGGAATAAATATAAGATCTAGCAACTGAATGCTTTAGTATCCTCGAGATTAGACCAAACTAAGTTAAGAAAATAGTATAAGTACCATTAAGAATCCTCGATACAGAGACTAAGCCATTAACATAGTTATGACCCTCTGATCGAATCATAAGTGAGATAGATGACATGGAAGCTAGAATGCTTGGTGAGAATTAGACATCTTGAACTATGTTCAAGAATGATATAATGTTGATTACGTGGGCGTAATCCATTTTAAGGGGTAGGGTAAAACCGCTTAGCGTATGTTTGTGTACTGAGTACATAAACTACAGTGTGCATAGCACAAAATAATTTGAGAATTTGTTTTACATAAAACATCTTGAGATAAATTATGGTTATTGCGCACAGAAGATGCGAATACCATACATATTAAGTACCTATCTTGTTAACTCCGGTGTGAGTACAAGTTAAGAGAATTAAGGAAGAGGATTAAGGAGACTTAAGGAATATATGAGATATGAGTAGGTATGAAACTACATGTGAGATAAGAATAAGATAACACTATGAGATATCATTTGATATGAGTATGAGGAAGGAAATTGTAATCCTATGAGGTATAAGATGGTGAGAATTGGCATGAGACTGATATTAGAACTTAGTAGGAATTTAAGTCCTGAGGCAAGTATTAAGAGATGAATTGGGAATGTAGATGGACTGAGTCCACACCTTAGAGATGTAATGATTACGATTACAAAGACTAAAAAAAGATAGAAATTGGACATGAGTGAATTATTTGATGTTTGAAAATGACGTGGGAGGTGGAACTTGATTTTCTAGGGATCAAGGGAAACCGAACACAAATTGGGGTGGAAGGATAGTTCTACACTGATGCTGATCACATCAGGGTTGGAAGATTCCTGAAACTCCCTACCAGTGGTCACAATTAAATCACGCTATGGATAGAGGCTTTAGGATAAAATGAAATTGGAGTTGATTGTATTTTCAAATAGAGGGAATTATTCCTCACTTGACCTCGTAAAAAGGATTTCCTTTTTACTGAGTCTCGCCCATGAAGTCGAGGACGCATGAGCCTTTGTCTTCGGACCGGTGACATGGGGAGAATAGAGTTGTTTTGTATTCTGGCCCATGGTGGCGTGGACGAATGTGCCTTTGTCTACGGACCGGTGACATGGGAGAATACGATGAAAATTATGTGATTGTTTAGTCATCAAAAAGGAACAAAAGGGAAATTTTGAGTGTTATACATGCTTAAGCATGTTGTGTGATATTTGAGTATAAGCATATGATGGACCTAATGATTCAATGAGTTTAAGTACAATAAGGGTGATCTATATGATCTATGGAATGAGGTAAGCCATGTATTCTAATAAAATAAGATGCATGTGAACTTTGGGACAAAGTTCTTTTAAGGGGGGTAGATTGAATAACCCCAAACCTAAGTATGCTAAGTAAACATCAATTATGATTTAGTAAGGCTAAAATATGCCTTATAAAGATTGGTAGACAATTTAAGCCAAGGAAAACACAAGAAAAACACCTTAAGGGCAATTTACGCAAAAATGTGCTCTAAGCTTGGAGTGACTTTGATTAGCACCCAAATACCATTATAAGACTTTATTAACATGCTAATGGACATGTTAAATCAATTACCAAAGAAAAACAAGCTCAAAAGCAAGCTTAAACACAAAATGTGCTTTAAGACTCCTTAAAGCACCTTTTTGAGAAATTGTCTTAGAAATGAGTTTGAGTGGCTAAATGCCTATGATTACATCTTAATAAACTGTGTGCTAATTAGTATCACATTAGGAAGTCTAAATCAATGGGAAACCAAAAGTTCACAAATAAGTGCACTAGTTTATGAATAGTGCCCAAATAGTACCTAGTTTGGCATTAAGTCAACATAAGTCAATTAGTTGGTCAACAAAGACCATGTCTAGCCTTGTCTAATGAGGGGGCCAGTTTTCTAAGGGATGAGTCATTATAGACATCATCAAATAAGAAAAGAAAGGGAAGAAAAGTAAAGAAAGAAACTATTTGCTTTTTAAGTTAAATATCTCACCTTTACCTCTTCTCTCTCTCCTCTTCTTCATTTCTCCTCTTCCCCACCGGTTTCCTTCCTTTTCTCTGCTCCAAAACCATGAGGGTTTCATCCATGGCACCTCCATGTTCAATTACTCAACAAACACTCATTTTAGCTCCAAATCAAAAAGTGAGCATAGATTATTCTTAGTTGGAGCAAGACCTACCTTTCTATCTTTTCAAATCCTTCAAAGCTCAAGTTTGGTGCCATGAGAAAACTCCATTGATGGAGGAAAATCAAGTTTGAAGAGCCCATGGGTTCTCCATTCATTCAAGGTAAGAAATGTAAGAAAATCATCTTCCACCACTTTACATGGCCGCGAAATTACCACTCATTGAGCCTTGTTTTATGTCTTGTTCTAGCTTGTTTTAATCACCAAGGACTAGTGGAGGTCCTCTTTCATTCAATGCCCAAGTCTACTTTGAGACTTCAAAAGTAATTATCCACTTATGCCTTAAAACACATTTTTTACCTAAGATTTGGATTCCATGAGTTTAGGCATGATGCTTAGAACTCATTAGATTATTTGAATGTGGATTAGAACATTGGAAAAGGGAATTAAATGGGTGGCCGAGATTCATTCAAGAAGAAGGTATAAGGAGAAAGTTAAGAGAAACTTGAGGAAAATAAGGTAAATTGCTTACCTAATGGTGGTTTAAGACTTTAAGGGATGAGATTTAGATAGGTACTAATGTAGCTTAAAGCTTACATTATGTAATGGGTTATAACATAGGAAATAGAATTTAAACAAGCTTATGAACTTGTGATTAAGGAGCCAATGGAAATGAGTTAGTAAGATAAGTTTAAGATGGATTTTGAGAGCATTATAACTACTATGAGATGATGGGTGTATTTGCAGGTTGAAAGCTTTTATATATGGAAATTCAGTGTTTAAATTCATGTCATTTAAGGGCCTAAGATCCATGTTATTTAAGAGCCTTAGTGCTATGCAATTTAAGATTATTGCATTATATTGAGTTTGTTGTGAATGAGTTGATTGGGGTGAGAAAATATGATGAGAAAGGACTTGATGTGTGTGAGATGATTGAATGAGAAAAAACAATGCTTATAAGCATGATAATATACTAGAGGAGCTATGGTGAAATTTGAGTAGAAAACAAGTGTTTAAGTGATGGATATGATTTATATGACCTAGGATTTACTTGGGATCATAAAAAGGAATTTGAGTGGAAATGAGTTAACTAAGGAGTTCTTGAGGATGAGAATGACCTAGAGTTGTCTAGGAGGAATTAGAGGATAGGTGGGTATATTGAACACACCAAAGTCATGTTAAGAGGAATGGTAATACTTGAGCAAAAGTTTAGATGGAAAGGTGTATAATGCTTTAAGGTGATTTAGGTATGAACTTGAGAATATAACAATGAGAGATCTTGGTAGCTTGTATAAGTGGTGAAGATGCTAGTGGTGGATTAATAAGGTTCTAGTTCTGATGTCTAAGAGGGACTAGGGGATCCAATGGTGAATTTAAGGCACCAAAACCACGGTGAAGGAAGCTAGGAAACTTGTATGAAGTTTGAAAGAAAAATAAGGTATAATGACTTGTAAGGATGTAAGCATGTGCTAGATTATATATAGCTTTGAGAAGTGTGAGTAAAGTATATGGGTTGTGCATGATGATGCTTGAGGAGTAGTTAAGATGGTTGTGAAATAGCATTTTGGTTAGTTTGAGTTGTAGGTATGATATACCACTTAGGAAAACCTAAGGAAAATATAACAAGTGTTAAGAGATTATGTGAGAAATTGGGTAACAAGTTTAGATGAGGAATTGGGCAAGTTTAAGTTTAAGATGTTATTTTGGGGTTAGAATATTTTTAAGATCGTATATGGATTTTGGGTGAAGCATGGATGAAGAGAACAAGTGCAATCACACTTAGAAAATGCAAATGGTTAAAACCTACAGCTGGTCCGGGACCTAGGTCCAGGGTAAAGTCCTGGACCAAGCCTAAATTAGAGCCAAGAGTTCATCCAGCACCCCGTTCCGGGACTTAAGTCTTGTATAAAGTCCCGGACCACCCTCTAATTTACCCCCGAGAGTTTTAGCTTGTATTGGTCCGGGACTTAGGTTCCATACAAAGTCCGGACCACCCCATTAAAACCCCCCGAGAGTTTCAGCTTGCATTGGTCCGGGACTTAAGTCCCATACAAAGTCCCGGACCACAACATAAAATCAGCCAAGAGTTTAACCAAGTGTCGGTCCGGGACTTAAGGTAAGGACCAAGTCCCGGACCACTCTAAAAATGGTGTATAAGCTTGGAAAATGTTAGGTAATGATGGGGATTGATAAGTGTTGATGTTATAACGTAATTAAGGACATGTTTGGTGGGTATTACTGGCAATCAAATGGGTGAATAAGCTTAAGAAATAATAAGAAGTAAATGGCTTTTAAGGTTAAAGATTAAACTATAAGGACTTAGCGATTTTTAGTGGGTAAACCGTAGTGTTTAAGCAAACTAAGTGAGTTGGGATGAGTTAAGTAACTAATTACCTAAAATTGAATGAATGTTTTAGGACTTGGGAATTTGGACTGCGGAAGAGAGTAAGCAACCGAACGACCAACGGTGAACGGTACAGTCTTCTTGTGACCTGCTTGCTAACGAGGTGTCCCCTCGGCTTGTGTGCTATTTGTTTTTGTGTGCTCACTAAACAAGATAAAGCATGCAACCGGAACATTATGCTTATTGCATTGTTGTGTGATGTTTGAAAACTAACACAACTTACTGTGAGAACTTACTAACAATGTTTAGTAAAGATTTGTGTGAGACTAAGGAACACTCCCTAATATTAGTTTGTTAAAAACCGAAAGAGGTTTAACCAACAAACATTGTCTTGAGACTTCCACTAACTGGTACTTGGGGGGAGTGAGGAACCCGGGACTGACTCCGGTCATGCATGCTAAGGAAAGGGGGGGTCGGTATCTAAAGCAGATCCGACTTCCAATTAAGGACTTGTCTTCGGACTTGTTGCCTAGGGTCGGTTGCCGGCTCAGCTACATTGGACATCTAGTCCAAGGTAGGAGGCATTAAGATCGTGCGGTAGGATCACCTAAATCGTAAATTATAAGATAAGTTGTTTATTCAACCAATGGAGTTAATAGCTCATTGGCTAGGGTCGCTTTTGACCCGACAAAAATAAACATTAAGATAAGATACAATCAATTCTATTTAAAGAGTGGTTTGTATTCTAAGATTAAGATAAGGTTTGAGATAAGTTGCAACCATTTCTATTAAAGGATGGTTTGTATTCTAAGACTGAGATAAGCTACATCCATTTCTATTTAAAGAATGGTTTGTTTCTAAGACTAAGATAAGGACTAAGATTGAGGTAAGATAAAGTTGGACTGAGATTAAGAGGAAACATAATCTAAGGAGTTAAATAACTAACTCACTAATTAAGGGAACGCATTTAAGTCGTTCATGTGTTTGAACTTTGATTGTTCATATTTGGATTGTTGTTATTGCACTTTCTATTATGTTGTGCATCTAATTAACCTCCATGCTATCGACAATTAGTCGTCGTAGCCACGTTAGCTTGGGGGCCATGAGAGGATCGTACCAGCATTCTTGCTGACCCTCTTTGGGGCTGTTTTACTACGCAGGTGTACGTCAGAAGGCGACAGTCATGAGAGTAAAATGGGGTAGACGTGTTACGGGTTAAGTGTGGCCTATGAGTTGTGCATGTACTCTCGTATGGTAATTTGAGATAGTAAGTTGTATAGGATGTGAGGGGATTGTAAGAATGATATGTATTTGGTTAAGACTTGTAAGTACTAATGTTTGGTATATTCTGTTAGTCAGACCGTGGCAAGGTCCTGGAATGTATTTGAATCGCTGCAGTGTTTGTATATATGGTGATAAGTTTGTGATAACCACGATTGGATCGAGATGGGGTGTTACAATAGCTCTTAGGCTCTTAAATCAAACATTAACTCAAAAATGCATCAAGCACTAACACAACCCTTTCTCATCTCAAATATTCACACTCCACTACATGTTAGGGTTCATTATTTAGTTTAACCTTCCCAAAATTCTAAAACATTAAGTTAGGCTCCAAGGTGTACCATATATCACAAGCTTCCCTTGTATATTTCCTCTCCTTCTCCTTTTTTCTTTCTTCTTTGTCTTCTTGGATGAGGTAAGCTACAGCCATGCCCAAATGACACACAACCACCACCAAGTCAATTACTACTCTTGATATCAAAACCCTAGAATTTTAAGGAGGGTTCATAAGGTTTTTAAGAAGGCATTACCTTGCACTTCTAAATGGAGTTCTTGGGCAACAAAGCTAGAAGTTTCAGCCCTTAATGGAGATCAACAATCGTCTGGACATGGAAGAAAAGGGAGCTCACGTTGGAAATTTTCAAAGAAATGTAAGAGAGGCTAGAATGATGAGCTCTTGAGCTTATTTTTACCTTGGAGTAATAAGAAGAAGATCGAGGTCCAAATACTCTTCCGCAAGCTTCAAAATGGCATACAGCCATGGTGATGAAGGTGGAGTTTTTCAGCTTTTGTGGGTGGAACTTGTTCCTTGTGAAGAGGGGAATCCAACGGTGGTAATTTTGTGGAGTTTGGAGTTGATTTGAGTGTTCAACTAGAAGAAGAAGAGAGGTGCTGTGTGAGGATGAAGAAGAAATCGCCATTGGAGGAAAAAGAAAACAGAGAGAGCTCTGGGGGAAGAAGAAAAAACGTGAGAGAAGAAGGAATAGAAGAGAGAGAGTGTAAAAAGTGAATATGTACTTGCTTTTTACTTTTTGCTTTTCCTTTTGTTTTTTTTTTTTAGCCAATTAGCTAGTTTACAAATTAAGAGAGGGGAGTGTTGACTACTAATAAAAAACCGGCCCACATGTATATGTAAGCTGGAGCGGTTTTTGTCTTTTACAGAAAACGCTCGTTAATTTACCCGGTTTAGCACTATTCACTAAACGGGCCCGTTTTTCGGATTTTTTCTCATTTCTTTAATTTTAATGGTTCTTAGGCTCCCATTAATGTTTAATTATAGTTATATAATCAACCATAATTTTTACGGGGTCATTTAATTGTTTAAAATCACGTTTTCGGGTTTTCTCGAAAAACGTGTGCTAAAGCTTTATTAGCGATTTAATACATTATTTGGATCCTTTTTCTTCCGGAATTTTTCCCACATGTTCTTAGTGTGTAATCAGGGTATAAAAATATATTTATAACCCTAGTGAAGGTCATATACCTCCTAAAATAATTAAATACGTGTTTTCACGTTTTGTGACTTTTACGCATTTCTTTTTCTTTTTGGTTTTATTTCTTCACCAATGATCTTAAGGACTTAATTAGCCTTAGAAAATCGTAATTACATAATTAATTAACATATTAAGGTTTGGGGTATTTCAGTTGTACTTGTAACCGACTTTCCTTCGGTGTTCACAATCCAAGACCTATGACATACATACGATCGAGTGATTAATTTAACTATAATTAACTTAACTCGTGTATCTCTTACGTTTCCTAACTCATACTTACTATGTCTTTACAATTCTTACACTTACACATTGTTTACTTACCTTTCATTACTTTAAGTTTATTTTTTTTACACAACAAGGATATACTTCTACATATATATATATATGTATGTGTGTATACATATATATATATATATATATATGTTTATTTTAATTATATATTTTTTTTGTATGACTCGACCGACCTTACCCAGGGTCGGACCCAAGGTCGGTCGAAGTCAGTAAGGTATTACGCTTGAAAAATTCAGGCCCGACCGACCTTGCAAGTCCGGTCCCAAGGTCGGTCTGTTCCAGTGTGTTTTGGTTTCGACATTCTGGACTCGACCGACCCTGGACAAGGTCGGTCCCAAGGTCGGTCCATTCCAGTAGCCTTCCGTTTGTAAATCTGGGCTCGACCGACCTTGCAACTCCGGTCCCAAGGTCGTCCAGTCCAGTAGTTGCATTTTTATTTCTGTTTTCAATCCTTCCTCTTACCATTACTTCCCCGTTGTTCCTACACTTAATCCCACATGTTTTGACACTAATTAGATCTTCTAATCCACCTTATTTCATCCATTAACTCCTCACTCATTCCTATACTAATTTACACGCTTTTTTCCTAAATTTCATTTCAGCACTTACATTGTTTCTTCCTAGCATAGTTATGCTACAGATTTTTATTCTCATTTCCTCCTTCTATAGCTCCCTCTTATATTGTCATTTCTAAAGCTTATAATGCATTATACACCTCTCCTAACTTACCCATTAACTAGCTCTAAAATATTGTTTCAAGGTATATTTTCTACCTAGTTTCTAGTTCTTAAGTTCTCTAGTTTCTAGGTAAAATTTGCTATAGTCTCCCCTATATTTTTACATTCTCACCACATGTTTTAGCTCACAAAACACCCCTCATTACACTGTTTATTAACAGCATCAATCTACCAAGCTCTCCAACATAATACTAAACATTAAACACTCCTAAAATTCCTGCACATTCACCATTTCCTTCCTTAAGGTTTATATGAGTTTTTCATCAACTTTGAAGCTTTAAACATTACTTAAACTACTACCCATTAACAGTTACAATACTCATTTACACTACTAAAATCTGTTACATTAAACATTACAAAACTACACAATGATGTGCATAATTTACCTTGTTCTTCTTCTAGCTTTTCTCTCTTTCTTCTTTCTTTCTTCCTTCTTCCTTTCCTCTCTTCCCACGGTTTTGTAGATCAAATTCTCTAAAGCTACAACCCATTGATATATACATTTCAATACAACTAACCCTTAAACCATCTTTAAAGCCTTAAGGTAAGTTTTTAGGGTTTAGAAATATATTACCTTGCAAGGGAGTAGATGAAGCTTAGAATAGCTCAAGAAACAAGATTTCTCACTCTCCAAGGATGCCAAAATCGGCTAGAACACAAGGCACCAAACAAGGGTTTAGTTTGAATTTCATTTTGCCACCAAGGGCTAGAAAAAGATAAGTTTCCAAGATTATTTTTACCTTAAAATGACAAGGAGGTGAAGGTGCTTCTAATGGTGGTCTTCAAGCTCCAAATGCAGCACACCCATGGAGATGAAAATGGGTGGTTTCAGATTTTGAAAGGAGGGATGTGTTCTCCTTGATGAGGGGATTCCAATGTACAAGTTTTGTAATTTTTGGAGAAGATTTGAGTAGTTAACAAGAGGAGAGAAGTGAGGGTTTGTGTGGTGTATGGCAAATCGCCATTGAAGGCTTCAAAGAGGAAGAAGGAAATAAAATTATAGAAGGAGGGAGAATACGTGAGAGAGTGTGAGGGGGTGTAGGAGAGAGAGTAAAAGTGAGGGTGGGGTTTACTTTTGCTTTTTAATTTGTTTTGTCTTTTGCAAATAAGGAGGGGATTAAGAGAGTGTGAGAGAGAGCAGCAAAATCGGCCCATACAGCACACTCACACAGATTTACATTTTTATTTTCAATAGTGGACAACACTAGTTTGGGTTATTTATGTTTTTATCCCATAACTTCCCGTTTTTGACAGTTTTTACTATTTTCTCGTTTTATCGATTTTATTGGTTCTAGACCCTCACTAATGTTTTTAATGACTATTTGGTTGACCAAAGTTGTTACGAGTCTATTTGACCCACTTAATGTCGCGTTTTCCCGAATTCCTTGAAAACGCGCTTTAAGGTTCGTTTGTGTTTTTAATCCGTTTTAAGGATCCGTTTTCTTCAGGATTTGTTCCCTCATGATTATTTAGACGTAATTAAGCTTCTAAATTACTTATTAGCCTAATTAATCACTGTTTTTAATTACGGGGTATTTCAAAACGACCAGATAGGAGGAACCAATAATCATGTAGGTTGTACTTTCAAGGCTCAGTTAGTCACATCAAGCAGAGTTAGTCACACAAACAGTTCCTTTTGAAATTCATTTCAGCTCAGTTAGCGTTTTTCAAAACCGTCTCTTAAGTCGGTTAACAAAAGTATCTGAGTATGAGAAATCGTACCTGATTAATGATGTAGCAGTTCTAGTAGACTCGTGCAAATACCCAACAATATTCTGAGGAACATTAAAGATAGTCTATTATCAATAGCTTATATCCTAAGTAAACTTAAACAAATCCTCACTCTTAATTCTAAATCTCAATTATCTTGTAAGCCCTCGCTTAAATGTTATGTATAACCTTTGACTTATTTAGAATATTGTATAGCCCAAGGTTGTAAGATCAAGGAATGTATTTTATTAACACTTGTTAATTGTTCCACTCTATCCACTTTACTAATACTTAACCATAATTCTCACATCCAAGACTTTTGAGACACGAGTAACATAAATGCATTTTATAAAAACTTAATTTATCTTAGAAACCAGCGACAACTACTAAAACTCAATTATTTTACCTTTAGTCCAGAATGACTTTTATTACAACCATTTAATAATCTTGTCATAAAACGTTCAATTACTTTTCATCTTGAAATAACTATATTTTAATTAACTTAGACTAATCAAACTCTTACATTTATTATTCACGAGGTATATTACTTGTTTATTATTACCTATATAATAAGGTGTTTTAAGATAACCTTTTATGTATCCTTACTTACATTTAATTTCCTAAATGTTTTACTTTTACACACATTCCCTCCATAGACTATGTATAACCCTTTTATACTAACTTCAATAAACTTAAGTCTTAAATACATTTTAGATTGTTTACAAAACCTAAGGTTTCAAACTTAATAAATTAATTTCCTTTATTGTATTTTAGGATAAACATTATATCTCAACATAAGTAAAATTTATCGAAGAAGTAAATTCTCATTCATGAGTCAAATTGTCGATTATTTAATAGGATCATCAATTCTGAATAATCCTCATACCTTATATTCAAATTACATATTAATATTTTCAGTGTCGTAAAGTAGATTAATATAATCTCCTATGTAACTTAGTTTCATCTAATAAAGGTTCAAAGGTTTTAAGTATCTAATTTATATTTACAAACCTTTTTATAAGTTCAAGCTATTAATTACAACCCTTATTTATAAACTCACATTCTGAATATTGGTAATCAATGTTATAAATGTATTTTATATGGCTTATCTAATTCTAAGAAACTTAAAGATTATTATTTAGATTAATTTCCTAATCATAGTTAATATAGTTTTATATCATAATCCTTTTAATGATTTTATCTTAAAAGATTAAGTTATTATTCAATACTATAAATGTTATGAAATGATTAAATCCAGAATTATTAATCCACTTCACATTTAGATGTAAAAGTATTTCATTATATAATAAGATCTATCGTTGTCACAACTTATGTAATCAAATTACAAATATTCCTAAGTCTTAACAGATTAATTACCTAATCCAATTATCGATTTACATTCTAGTCATTAAAAAATATATTATATATGTATTTTAATATGGTATATATAAATCTTAGAAATTCAAAGGTAACTCTTTAAGCTAAATTTCATAACCATAATTTAATACCACTCCATATAAATATTATTTATTAGTATAGTATAGGTTTAATTTAACGTATTAATTCCTTCATATTCTATTTCCTATAAGGTATTTTATTTCTTTTATTTATTATTATTTTGTTATCAATATATATTAGGAGGATTTATTTAAAACATTCTTTATGCAGTTTTATTATATTTAATTACCTCTATTAACTTTTACACATATCCACATAATATATTGGTCTATAAAATAAGAAAGTATTTTCCTAGTTTCAATTAAGTATATTAACTTCCATATTATATAATTAATATAAATGTGGATTAATTTAATTTCTTGATTTAACCGAAGTTACTATATTTGTTCTTTTATACATATATATTTTATCTCACTTAAAAGTTTATACCCAAAAATATTTATTAACATTATGTATTACATGTTAGTTTAGTCTTCTTATACCTTTTCAACCTATAAAGTTTATTAACAAGTTATACTTTAATTTTCATTACATTTAAAAATCATATTATAAGATAACTTATGAAAAATTCATAAACACAATTTTTAGACCCATTTAATTGTCTAAAAATTCCCAAATTTAATACATAGTAACTATGATATTTTAAACATATTATAAAATTTTAATTCATAAAAATATTTCTAAATTATCTAAATAATTCCCTAATACTCAAAACTTACAAAAATTATAACATACTTTTAAAAACTTAAAACCATATTAATGTACCTTAAATAAACTAGATTTTATACGGAATCCATGGTTAAAATTTCATGTCAAAATACATTAGGGAAGGTTATTAAATAAATTCAACAAGTTAGAGTTTTATTATGGAATTCATAACACTTAATATACTACTACTAATATCCACGTTATAATCTCGGCCGTTCGTTTCATAATTATGATCGGACGGCCCAGATCTGTCGAGTTCATCAGGAATCCCCAAATCGCCACAAACAGAGATTGATCAAATTTTCTCAATCCATAGAACGAAATTGGATGATTCTCGTTTCATTGGATTTGAAATTGAACGCCGGCTGCAATGGTACCAATTTCAAGAATTATAATGCACGTATCAATTGTTTCGAATCAGGTTTATATATACGAGTTAGGGTTTGTTATTACCGATTCGAATTTCAAAAAATTCTCTCTATACGATGCATAATAAGTTGAATTGGTAGTTGGGTTAGGTCGAGAATGAAAAACCCAACGACAACATCGGAGGAATTGATCGGAAACTGAAATACCCTAAATTAATAAATTAATTTAGGGGATTTCTTTTATTAAACCTTTAATAATACTATTAAGTATTAAATTATTATATGGAATTATGAATATTAAATTAGTATAAGGAATTATGAATATTAAATTATTGTATGGAATTATGAGTATTAATATTATATGGAATTATGGAAATTAATTAGGGGATTCCTCCTATTTAACTCTAAAGAATACAATTTAATATTTAATTATTATATATTATTATTATATAGTATTATGAATTTAATAACAAGATTTATAAGTCAATAAATCTTGGAAAAATTCCTAGACACTCCAATTATATTATAAAGATTTTAGAAGTATTGGGAGCATTGTTTGAAACATAAAAGTCAATATAAAATCCTAGAAACCTTAAAGCTTGTTAAGCCTTGCTAGGGTTGACTTTTTGAGAATGGTCAAACTAGCCTATGAAACCTATACCAATAAATAGGTTATGGAAAACCATGAAGATCGATAAAGAGAACGTCAAAAACGGATCATCCTAGCCAAAGTTATGATAGATTGAAGTTTAGAGCCTAAAATTTGAAATATGCCACGTGTCACACTGTCACGGGTCGCCTACACTTAGCATAAAAATCGGAAATTCCATCAGTGATTTTGCCCTAACTTTAGACGGCTATATCTCACTCATCCCTTAGTATTTTTCAATGTCGTCTTTTTCATTCTCTTCTCCAAAACGTCCTCTTTCCAACCATTACTAACACATACCCTAATTCATTATACATCAGCCGCAAATTCGATCTAAAGTTGCCTACTTGTGAAACCTGTACCCAGTTTTCCAGCTTTTCACCGAATTCAGGTAAACTTCGTTTGATCATAACTTCTTCGTTTCTCAGCCAAATTTCATGTTCTTTAGCTCGTTTTAAAGAGCTCAATCCCTCTACAACTTTCATGTTGATGACCAAAGCCAATTCCAACCGTTTGGAAGAATGAGGTGTCTAATGTTTCGGATTCGTCACCACATAAAATCATAGTTTTCTTTCCAGAAAACGCAAGGTAAACTCGCAACTTCCAGTTTCGATTTCTTTCTATGTAGTGCAAGTTAGGGTGATTTCTTGCTATCAATGTGTAGAGCTATGTTTCTTCTTTCTAATGAGCCAAGAACATGGCCTAACTCGATCTAGAACGTATTTTATAGATCTCCAAAGTTCGCTACTCGAATAGCTCGAGTTCGAATTCTTTTTTTCCAGAAACAGATTACGATTTCCGTCACCGGTGCTTCCCTGGTAAGTCTCCCTTCAATTCCTCCTATTCTGTCACTCGATTTTGCATTATTGACCTAACCCAACTTGTAACACCCCATCTCCAAATACAATGATAGTCTCCCTAAGTCCATATGTACATTAACAACACAGCGGAAAAGTTCTACTAAATTGGTGTTACCGCCGTTAGTCACCCACGTGACTAACTAGGCCTATTCTCTTAACAAGGCACGGTTTGACTAACCGGATAATTACTCGAGCATCTAAAACATTACAATTCATAAACCACAAACTTATACCGAGTATCTCACATCCTAATACATCATACTAACATCTCATCAATATACTAAACAAGTGTACATGCACAACTCGTGTAACAAATGTAAAAGTAACCCGAAGTACACTACCCGCGTCCTATTCTCAGGCGAGTCTTCGTCTGGTAACCTACCTGCAAAGTTTAAATCACAGGCCCCAGGGGCTCAGCATATGCTGTATAGAAAACGTGCAGCCCACAAGCTAGCGGGTGGTTACACACGACTACTTTGTCGTATACATGCAATTGTTTATTCATACAAATAATAATAAGAAGTACGATAACAAACAACACATTATGGGAAACATTCACAGCTCAAATAAATCGAACGTCGTAATGGACGTCCAGTGATGAGTAAGTTAGATTCCTAAATCCTGAGGCCTGAGATATTGTTTAGTGTCTCGTGTTTTGACCATTCCTTATAGGTGTCCACCATTCTCCTATTAGAATTGGTTGTTCTCTAACTGAATTGTTTATTTTGTCGGGTCAAAGTAACCCTAGCCAATGAGTTATTAGCTCCATTGGTTTAATAAACAATAATTCTTAAGTTATGAGGGATGTAGGCTTGACCCTCCTGTGCCTCCTGAAGTTGCCTCCCATCTCGAACTGTTCACTCGAGATGGCCGGGTCAGTTTGTCGACCCTAGGCGGAAGACAGATCTGATGCAGATGCCGACCTCCTAAACCTGAACATGCATGACCGGAGTCAGTCCCGGATTCCTCTCCTCACAAGTTCCAGTTAGCTGAAGTCTCTTTGACAATTGGTTAGTTAAACCTCTCTCGGTATTAACCAACTAACAATAAGGGTACTTATAACTTTATTTAATTGTTTATTAAACAAGGTTAATGAACAAGCTCTGAATCAAGTAATGTTAGTGTACAATGGACACAATAACAATACAGTAAATCGGTTTCGTATTGATACGGAGTATCATACGGACATATACGTAAATTTTGGTATACATGGAAAATACCGAGCTTAGGAATTACCGAGTTAGGAACTTTAGACTTTGGGATAAGGGTTGAGTATTAGTGCGAGAGGTGCGTTAGTTAGGATTCCCCGGTTGTATCGGATATCTATAATACCTGACCCGCCCTCCGCACCCCTGGTTCTAAGATACCAGAAATGAACACCAGAGAGAAGACAAGCTTTCTCTTACTCGGGAAAACCCGATATGGCAATTACTTAGCATTATGCAATACGAGAAGCACCTCGTTATGCAATAGTCTTTCAAGACTTGAAGGTCCCAATTGGAGCGCAACGTTGAAACAGGCGCTACCAGCGGAATCCTACCAATGAGAGAATAATAATTACCGGCTACTTGGGACGACATGCTACGCAGTCGATACCCCGCCATACCAGTTAGAAGAAAAGCACTACGAGTGCAATAAGAGGACAAGAGAAGTGACAGGAACACCGGACAACAGTCCAAGGGAGCAATAACAGTGGGATAATACCGCGCAAGAGCATAGGGACTACCTAAAAGTCAATTATGTAGCGGGTAACTCCGAACCTACAAAAAAAGGGGGTTGCCAAGACCTAACTGCAATAGCCTAGACGACTACGAATGCATATGCATGTCATACTCCAAGATAGGACTACGACGTAGTACCTAAGCAGAGTCAATACTCGATAACCTCGATGAAGGTGTGGAAACGAGAGTGAGAACCAAGGTGAAAGCGAAAGAAAAGGGTCCCCTCAGAAAGAAGAATACACTGATAAGTAACTATACTAATAAAAGCAGACAGGAAGCTGCCTAGATAATCAATTAACCAAAGCCAAAAAGGGCAAAGAAGGAGTCCCATGGACTACCACCTACATGGAGTTTAGGAGAATGTATCATTACCGACGTACACAGTACCGATAGCCCATCTTGCATGGTGCACTTGCCTTGGCAAGTGCCGCCGCAATGAAGCGTTATTGGAAGCCGTGAAGACCAAATGGTAAAAACCATGGATATAAAAACATATTAACGCCGGATTACAAATCCTTAATACTGAAGAGCGAAACATTGGGAGGGCCTGACGGCCTAACCATGACAACTAAATCAATACACCAGTCAGCAAGGAGCTGGACATGGTCAGGAGACTAAACGACGTGAGCATCAGCAACTGACAACCGACACTACAGGTAAGAACATCAACCCAAAACCAAGCCTTACCTTGAATGGAAGAACCGAAGAGATTACTCAACAATGTGAGAGGACCGGATGTAAGTAATAACCTACAAGGAAGGTATTACAACATACAATGAAGATGGAGGACATAACAACTTTCAATAAAAACGTGATGAACTTCCAGAATAATACCATTAACAACACTCTTCATTGAGGATGTTGATAAACCCCAGAAACAGAATCAGAGAAAGCAAATTTAAGCAATGACCTACCTAGGATCAAAGACGTGCAATCACAAAAGAGAGAACATCAAAAGAACTACACCATAGAGTTGGTATAGTTGAGTAGAAAAAGACCCATAAACGATGGTTAGTATTGCTTGCCTAGCTCATTAACACCCAAGTATGATTAGTCATTAACGGGTGGCGTAGTCAACGAAAGTTGAACAAAGTATTGACATGGCAGCACATGATATCCAGGGTAAATATCCGATTTAGACACCTGAAGGCAGAGGCCTAATGAAAACTAATCCTTAATTGCTAAAAGACGCAAGTCTATGAGTGCGAAGGTATTGTCACAGACACTGATTAACATCGGATTACCTAAGCGAACTTCCACAAGCAGGAAGCGAGATACACCAACTTATTGTGAAACCCAATAATACATCCAATGATGTGACCCAACATTGACAGAGTTCAGAGAACAAGAGAATCACATGGATAACCTACAGATGATTAAGAATGCAACAGTGAACCAAACATCGGCTATCACTTGAAACTAATTAAGCATTAAGGGCCTACGAGCCAAGGATGTTAAATACATCAGAGCTCGAGGCACAGGAAAGCATAAAGGGCTTATCTAGGCCATGAATGAACTACAACTCATACATACGAGTGGTTATAAAACCTATACTAAATTGAGGAAGAATTGCCAGGAAAGGGCACCAATGAGAATGTTATGATAGTGCTATTGACAGGGGTAGAGAACGAACCATTCCTTTTAGGGTGGGGATACCTCTCCTTGTTGTGAGGCCATGAGTGGGAATAAAACCCTCAAAAAGGGCTTTCACTTCTTAGAAATTGAATACTCTCTATTGGAGAATGGAAACCGTAGACTTTGAAATTACCTTAGAACATTCCAGTTACACATAAATAATATGGAAGGCTGTAGAGACAGACCTCATATCCAACACCCAGGATTTAAGAATTAGCAATCGTCAGAGATAAACATTGTGAGTGTGCAGTATGGCACGTCAAGTGACCAACGCTCAAAAGAGCTTGTGATCCAATGAATGACCTTCTTCAGTAACAGGTTAAAATACATGGTAAATAACATCATAAAGGATGAAAGAATGTAAGAGAAATTAGCCTACTTACGAACCTGAGATTGAAGCAGAACACCTTCATATTAAGAGATAACCATTTTACAACACGATACGGCAACTGCCAAACAACGAAATTAGAGAACTTCTAGTCTGTTTACACCATGAAGGGGATTGAATATAAGACAAGATGTTGAAGCAAACAATTGAAGAATTGTGCCATCAATGGGCAGTATGAGGAAGCTAAAGCTACTTTGGTAGTGGAGGCCGGGAGAATAATACCTTTCAGGTAGATTAAGTTACGGTGCACAGCAAAGCAACCACTATATATAAGCCATCAAATATTGACACGAAAGCAATCAGATTTATGAATTAAAACCCGATGTAAGAAAGGGGATGAAATGGAGACAGACTGTGCAGTAACGCCAATAGTCTGGACCATGTGATGAAAGATTTCACAGGAAGCACACTGTCCATTCCGTGAGGAACTGGAAGTGCATTCCTAGTGGATCAACATGAGAAATAAGATAAGAGGCTCTAAGGAAAGAGACCTCAAATTACTAAGAGATCGAGTCCGTACCAAATACAGAAGGTATAATTCAGTTATGAACCCAGTAGATGGATATTCCTTGATTAAGTTCAAGAAGGACGACATGTGCGTTATCATGGAATGATGAAAGAGGAGATCGACAATAGAATTCTTCACAAATTAGCTATAACTAAGCGTGTGACGAACACTACGAGCATACTTAAACGAGATGTGGGACGACCGCACTCCAAAGGAGCTTGTGGACCTGATGGACTTATTTATAAGTTAGTCGGGTAAGTGATAATGTATCAGTAAGGTACCCCATATATGTAAACAAGTAGTATAAGGAACACAAGAAGTAGTCACCTCCGTACGATAGTTAGAGATGCAAACTCACACCAGAACAACAAGTTACCATGAACAATGGAGGAGGAAGAACTCAGTTAAACCAATGAGATTAAAAGAGTTAGAGAACTCATTCCAGGAGGAAACAATTAAGAATTATGAAGTGCGAGAAGCACTAATTAGTAAGTATGAACAGTTTATATGTCTCAAGATTTTCAAGGAAACTGTGAAGAGCAATAAGCACTGAACAGTAAGTCCATATTACACAGGAATCTCAGACTGAGAGTCAGTTAGTAGGGAACAATTCAGACGCTGGAAGGCGTAATAAGAGCATGAACATCAGATCTCCAGAGAACTGGATGGACAAGCTATAACTCATTGAGACCGTGTATAAATAAAGATACCACGCGTCCATTAAGAGACCATTATTCCTAAATTATAATGATACAAAGGAGCAGTAAAATATATTGAAGAGGAAAGGAAGGGCAAACTAAGCCCCAAGATTATCAGAGTCGCGCAGCAGAAGCTAGTGGACCAAATCTTAAAGGCTTGATATGCCTAACAAAAGGGAAAAAAGGAACGATGTGTCTCACATCTTCCAGTCGAATAAAATATACAACTAAACTACCAAATACTTTGGAGCCTTAGAGACTACACTGGAACACAGTTGTAAGATTGGTATGAACACCAATAAGAATCTTTGATACAGAGACTAAGCTATTACCATGGTGAAGACCCTCTGACCCAATCATAATGTGAGATAGACTACATGGAAGCCTGAATGCTCCATGGCACCTAAACATCTTGAACTTATGTTCAAGGATGATATAATGTTGATTACGTGGGCGTAATCCATTTTAAGGGGGGTAGAGCGTACAATCGCTTAGCCTATATTTCACGTATTGAGTACGTAACCTACAGTGTGCATAGCACAATACAATTAGTAGTGATGTTTGATACATTTTATATAAACACATGTATTCATTCTTATGTGGTTGTGGTTATTATGCACAATTAAAAGCGAATACCAGATGTATTAGAGGACGACCTCGTTAACTTCGGTGCGAGAATTCAGGAAAAGAGGAGTAGAAACTCCAGGGGAATTAAAATCCCTATGATATGTATTGATATAAGACCAAATATGGTAATGTTATGAGGTATGAATCAGTATGAGACCGATGTAAAACCTAGTAGGAATTAAATTCTCTAAGTAATTGCTGATGGACTGAGTTCCATAATTTGGAGATGTATTGATTTATGATTATGACTAGAAGGACTAAAAGATATAAAATGCTACATGAATAATTATTTGATTGTTTGAAGTTGACGTGGGGAGTAGAACTTGATCTTGGCCAGATCAAGGAAAACTGAACACAAATTGGGGTGAAAGGATAGTTCAACACTGATGCTGATCACATCAGGGTCGGATGATTCCTGAAACTCCCTACAAGTGGTCACAATTAACCACGTTAAGAGTAGATGCAGTAGCATAAAGTGGAATTGAAGTTGACATGTATTTTCTGTATTACTCTCTCTCATGAACTCGAGGACATGAAAACCTTTGTCTCCGGACGGTTACTTGAGGGTCTGACTCACAATGTCTGCCATATGTATATATATTTACCACACTTGTCACACAACATGTCTTTGCATGTTTTAGTAATCAAAATACTCTTTGTATATCTCTTAACATTTATGGTATTGAAATATAATGTAATGTTTTAAGATAAAATCATTAAAAGGATTATGATATAATCTATATTAAACTATGATTTGGAAATTTATCTAAATAATTATCCTTAAGTTTCTTAGAATAAGATAAGCCATATAAAATACATTTATTACCAATATTCTAGATGTGAGTTTATAATTGAGTGATGTATTTAGTAGTTAGAACTTAAGAAAGGTTTGTAAATAGGAATTAGATACTTAAAACCTTAAACCTTAGTTAGATGAAACTAGGTTATATAAGAGATCATATTGATCTACTTTACAACATTGAAAATATTAATATATCATTTGAATATAGGGTATGGGGATTTTTCAGAATATATATCTTATTACATAATTAACAATTTTACTTAAGAATCAGAGTTTAACTCTTAGATAAATTTTACCTTATGTAATATGTAATGCTTATCCTAAAACATAATAAAGGGAATTAATTTATTAAGTTATTCCTTTGAAACCTTAGGGTTGTAAAACAATTTAAAACGTATTTAAGACTTAAGTTTATTGAAGTTTAGTATAAAAGGATTGTACATAGACTATGGGGGGAATGTGTGTAAAAATAAAACATTTAGGAAATTAAATGTAAGTAAGGATACATAAAAGGTTATACTAAACACCTTATTGTATAGGTAATAATGAAACATATAATATACCTTGTGAATACTAAATATAGGATTAATTCGTTAACTAAGTTAACTATAGTATAGTTATTCAGGATGAGAAGCTATTTAACATCTTATGACAAGTTTATTAGATGGTTGTAATTAAAAGTCATTCTGAACTAAAGATGAGATAATTGAGTTTAGCAGTTCAATTAAGTTTTACTAAAACGCATCTACAACACTACGATTCCAATATACAAGACGTAGATCTTAATTAAGTTAAGGGAAAGACTTAATCATAATGGGTTATCTAGTAGATATTGTTTAAGTACATAATCTTTACATTGTGAGATAATAGTATAGTATTATGAGATGAATCCATCATAGGTCATAATACAATGTTTATTCTAAATTAAGAATAAAGGTATTGAGCTTAAGATTATTGTTGAAATTCTTAGATTTAATTATATAATATAAACACATTTATGATATAAAGGTCTCAAAAGTTTTTATTGTGAGGATTGTGGTTAAATATGAATAAAGTGGATAGGAGTGGACAGTTAGCAGGTGTTAATAAAATACATTCCTTGATCCAACAACCTTGGGCTGTACAACCTTCTAAAATAAGTCAAAGGTTATACATAACAGTTAAGCGAGGGCTTATAAGATAATTGAGATTTGGAAATAAGAGAGAGGAATTTATTTAAGTATAACTTAGGGTACAGGTTATTGATAGTAAATTATCTTCAAAATTCCTCAGAGAATTGTTGAATGTTGGCACGAGTTTACTAGAACTGCTACAACGTTGACCAGGTACGATTTCTCGTACTCCGATACTTTTGTTGTTTGATTTTATGGGACGTTTTCGAAAAACGCTAACTGAGTTTAAGAGGAATTTCTAAAAGGAAATGGTTGTGTGACTAACTCAGCTTGTATGACTAACTGAGCCTTGAATGTGAAACTCACTTGGGTATTGGTTCCTTCTATTTGGTTGTTCCATTAAACATTGACTGCTTAGGGTTTACGCTTCTGCACTCGGTAAGACTGAGTGTTTTGGTATTGCTCTGGGTAGTTAGTGATCTGGTGGGAATTTGGAAAAGGTCAATTTTGGTAAATTCTTCTTTTGACTCTGGATATCGTTTCATCCATGAGCTGGTTCTTGAGGTTTCAACGTGCGCGCGTCTTCAATGGTAACAGTGAGGGGCTGTATATCCCCTGTCCCAAAAGGGACGTAGTAGACAGTGAGGGCTGTATATCCCCTGTCCCAAAAGGGACATAGTAGACAGTGAGGGGCTGTATATCCCCTGTCCTTAGTGGACGTGGTTAACAGAGAGGGGCTGTATATCCCTGTCCTTAGTGGACGTGGTGAACAGTGAGGGGCTGTATATCCCCTGTCCTAAAAGGATGTACTTGGCGGTGGGGGCCATCTCTCCCAGTTGAATTTATTCCACTCTTGAGTATATTTTGTCTATGGGATTCAGCTTTCTGAAATGGTGGGGACATAAACTGTCTACCACGGGTTATGGGTATTCATATCATTCCTAGTCCTTTGTGACTACCTGGGTCTTTCTATTCTTAATTAGAATTGGTTCTAACACCAATAATGGATGCTTACTAACTATATGGTGTGACTTCTTAAGTGGTTGACTTGGTTTTTAAGTTCTTTTTCTCTATCCTTACCTTGTTCTCTCTTCTCTATGATTGATTGTTTTGAAGTGCCTCCTTTCCCTGTTTTACTTTCAAGAGTTTGATTTCAAGTTACTGCTTATTTTGAAGAGTTATGTTTTATAAGTTTGTTTTTGGAGGATTGTACCAGTTCCATTCCAGGGAACTGACTCACCCCTCCCGGGGTGGGCTGCTTGGTTTCATCTTGCAGGTGTAATTGTTTATACAGGTGGCCACGAAGAGCATGAGTGATTGGGATGGGAATTAGGAATCATGGAGAGTTATTCTATTTTACTAGTAGTTATGTTTATGTTGTTTTTCTCGAGTTCAGACTGTAGCTTTTGTAATTTTATAAGTTGTAATTGGTGAGGTTTGGTGCCGGGTGTTTGGAACCCGATGGTCTGTAAACTACAGTGACGGTATATTGTCAGTTTACAGTGATGGAATGTAATTAAATACTCGGTATTGTATATGATGTATTTATGGTTTTAGTTCTATGCTCGGGAGTCTGATCATCAGACCGGTACTATGTGTACGTATTCTGCCTTGTTAGCCACGTGGGTGGCTAACGGCGTGTAACACCGACCCGTTTAGTGTTTGGTTAGTTATTTAATTCCGCTGCGATTTCATATGGTTGCTAAGTGCGTAGTAGGGGTGTTACAAAAAGTGGTATCAGAGCGAAGTATCGCTGTGATGACTAGAATACCGAGCTTAGGAATATACCGAGTTAGGAAATCTAACCGTAGTTACCTAAGTGAATAGTTATGGAAAGGTTAACCACTAACTAAGTGTGGAGATACCTCATTGTTGGGAAGATGTTACAACCCGTTGGACCGATAAGTGTGCAAGTATAATGCTAATGAATGTTCATGTGAATTCAGATGTCAGGTCGACCAAGAGGTAGAGGCCGCGAACGCGGTACTGGTAATACGGGTGACCAGGGCGAGAACACTACGGCACAGGTTATGGCTGAGGCAGTAGCAACCGCCGTAGCCCAGATGGTTCCCCAGTTAGTGGCTGCAATGCAGCAACAGCAGCAGCAAGGCGGTGCGGACCAACAAGGGCCACAACCGCAACCACAGCCGCGTGAGACCAACTGGGTCAAGGCGTTGGCGGATTTGAGCCCACCGTCGTTTAATGGGGAGACCGACCCTCGTAAGCTGGAGGCGTATATCTCGAGCTGGAGACCGCCTACGAGACCTTGGATGTGCCTGTTGGGGCCAAGGTCCGTCTTGCCGCTTACTACTTGAAGGGTTCGGCACAGAGTTGGTGGAAACTTGTGAGAGAGGACAGGATGGCTGATCCTCAGTTTGGTTGGAGGCAGTATACGGCTCTGCTGCGAGCCAAGTACTACCCTGTGCACGTGCAAGAGGCCAAGCGCCTAGAGCTGGATAGTCTGAGGCAGGGGGATAAGATCGGTTGACGACTACTACACTACTACACCGATTTCACCGGCCTTATCCACCTGTTACCGGACCTGGGGTACTCGAACCGGGTGTTGGTGAACCGTTTCTACAACGGTCTCAGCCACCGTCTTCGCTACGGGATGGGGCCAGCTGAGTATACTACCTTGCAGGTAATTAAAATACCGTGATGTGAATCAGTTTATTCCGTAAGTGAATGTTAATGTGAGTTTGTGAGTTTGTTTTGCGGGCATGACTAACATCCTAAATTCAGGAGTGCTATCATGCCGCTGCTAAGGTTGAGATTACCGTCCGTCTGAGGGACGAGGAGAACGCGCACAAGCGCAAGGCCACGAGCGAGGGCCAGAGTCCGTAGGGGTACGGGGGAGGAAAGAAAAAGAAGCCTTACCCCCAGCCCCAGAAGAGTCAGCACCAGGGTGACAAGGGCCAAGCCCAGACCACCACAGCTGAGGAGCCACTGAAGCTCACATACGCATATGCGGCGAAACCCCTACGCTCTTACCCGCCTAAGGGTAATTAGTTAATCATGTGTGTCAAGCTGAAGTGTATGTTGTTAAGATATTAAGTAAGTATTGATTGTGTATTGTGATAGCAGCCAGCACGGGTTCTGGACCAGAGTGCCACTACTACTGTAAGTGGTGTAACGGAGACCACCCCGGCAAGGACTGCAAAGGAAATGACGTGCAGTGTCGCTACTGCGAGAAGTGGGGTCACCGGGACTATGAGTGCTACCGGAACCCCAACAGCAGAAACAATAAACCCAAGGGGCAGTGGAAGGGTAAGGCCACCGCGACCACCGATGGCCCGAAGTCGGCTAACCAGCCACCCACAGATCAGAGGAACACTGATTCCTAGAAGGGGAAGGGGCAGGATCCGGCAAGGCCGCCCTGAATGTGGTGGACCGGTCTGAGGCGCCAGGAACCCTCTTCTAGACCAGGTACCGCCTAAACTGTTGAGTGAAATAAGTGATTGCATACCGCATTTTCACGCATGTGTGTTAGTGAGTCTAAATGTACAGCCATGTGAGTAAAAAATTAAAGTATAATGTGAAAAACACCTAAATTAGGTAATTTGAAAACTTAGGAACCTTCAATATCTGTTATCCAATCCCGCCCACACCGAACCCCGAAGAGACAACCATCAGCATCACCGAATTCCCAATGGAGCAATGTCAGGTTATCCAGCCAGGTATGATACTTTCAAATGGATACCTGACACCGAAGCACAAATCCACATTATCAGGCGATGCAACGAACTTGGAGCAGCACCTGGAGGTTTCTACACACCCGAATACCCGAGCGGGTCGAAGATGAAGTTGAAGATGATGTGCATGGGTAAGGATTGGAATCCTTACACCAAGACATATCAAGATAAGCGAACTGAAGACGGAGCAACAGTACCAAGTGTACCCGAGGAGTTCCTTGCGGTCGTTAACCACGCCGTGGGAATTGCTCAGCAAGTTGAATCGGATCCAATTCCGAGTATTAAAACAGATCTGTGTATTGTGAACTTCTACCAGAAAGGTGGACGGTTAGGGTTGCACCAAGATAAGGATGAGTCACCCGAGTCTCTAAGTAAGGGAGTACCCGTGGTGTCTTGGTCCATTGGTGATACCGCAGTGTTTATTTACGGCGAGCAGAAGCGTGGTGATCTCGCAAAGAAGTTAATACTAAAGTCAAGAGATGTGTTAATCATGGGTGGGCAGTCAAGGATGTTATATCATGGTATCAAGAAGATCAAACTGAATACCGCACCATCGACAGTGATCAATGCCACACACATGAAACCTGGACGTTTGAATTTGACCTTCAGGCAGTTTTAAAGCCTTGTGTAATCCTGTAATGTGTTAAGCCAGTTGTATGTTTAGGATGCTATATTTAGCTATGTCTACAATGTAAACCAACTTATGGTGTAAGAATGTGTTAATAAATAAAGAGATGTTGTTTTGGAAGTATATCAACCGTGTTGTTATCGAATACTTATAAGTTTGCCAATGAATTAGGTTGTGCACTTGGAACGGGAGGTATACTGAGTGTCTGCAATGAGGCAGAAGCCGGCAAGAGCGGCACAATCCTCACCGGTACCTTTCCAGTTAATGGCGTGGACGCATCGATCTTGTTCGACTCTGGAGCCTCACATACATTTATTTCGCTATCATTTGCAAAGAGGCTGGGGTTAGATGGTGAAGAGATGCCTGACTTTTTAGTCACTCTCCCGTCGAAAGAGCGGATCAGGTGTACCCGCTACTACCGAGATGCTGTTGTACGAGTCAGAGATGAAGAGTTTCCGATCGACATGATAGAGTTCGAGGGACTTGGTTTTGATGTGATTGTCGGGATGAACTGGTTGGAGCGGTACAAGGGCAGAATCCTATGTGCCGAGCACCGTCTGCTTTCTTCGGAGTCCGTCTGGGGTTACTATATCATACCGCCAGAGGCCCAGGGAGCCTTCGACTCAGATCATCACCGCCATGGCCATGTATCATGAATTACGACAAGGGAATGATATATACCTCTGCTATGTCTAGGACATAGAGAGAGACCCAGAGTTTAGCCCAGATGTGCCGGTAGTGTCGGAGTTTCCTGATGTATTTCCTAAGGAACTGCCGGGTATGCCGCCAGCACGGGAAGTTGAGTTTGAGATTGATTTGGTTCCGGGCACCGGACCAATTGCGAAGGCGCCCTATCGTATGGCTCCAGCAGAGATGACAGAGCTCAAGGAGCAGCTGAGAGACCTACTCGACAAGGGGTTCATCCGCCCGAGTGTTTCACCATGGGGAGCGCCGGTCCTCTTCGTGAAGAAGAAGGACGGTAGTCTCCGCCTGTGTATTGACTATCGAGAGCTGAATGCAGTTACGGTGAAGAACCGTTATCCTTTACCACACATCGACGACTTATTTGATCAGTTGAAAGGAGCATCAGTATTCTCCAAGATAGATCTACGATCCGGATACCATCAGATTTCCATCCGTGAGAGTGACATTGAGAAAACTGCATTCAGAACCAGATATGAACATTATGAGTTTACGGTTATGCCGTTTGGTTTATCCAATGCACCAGCCAAGTTTATGGACTTAATGAACCGCTTGTTCCAAGATCAGTTGGACAAGTCAGTGGTAGTCTTCATCGACGATATTCTTGTGTATTCAAAATCGAAGGTGAGCACGAAAGCCACCTGAGAAGTGTGTTGCAAACATTGAGAAAGAATCAGTGGTATGCTAAATTTTCAAAGTGTGAGTTTTGGTTGAACCAAGTATCCTTTCTTGGACATGTGATTTCTGAGGCCGGGATCGCTGTTGATCCGGCAAAGATTGATGCAGTGCGCACCTGGCCTAGGCCGAAGACAGTTACCGATATCAGGAGCTTCCTCGGTCTGGCAGGATATTATAGGAGGTTTGTGAAGGACTTGTCCAGTGTCTCGAAGCCGATGACTTCCTTAATGAAGAAGGATGCACCATTCGAGTGGACAGATGACTGCGAGAGTTCTTTCCAGAGTCTCAAGGATGCTCTAACATCTGCACCAGTCCTGACTATACCAGACGGTCCAGATGGTTTTGAGGTCTATTGCGACGCATCAGGCAGAGGTATGGGTTTGTGTTGATGCAACATGGGAAGGTCGTAGCGTACGCCTCCAGACAGCTGAAGAAGCATGAAGAGAACTACCCTACCCATGACTTAGAATTGGGTGCCATTGTCTTCACGCTGAAGATATGGCGACATCACTTGTATGGGGTAAGCGTGACAATTTATTCTGACCACAAAAGTTTGAAGTACTTGTTCACTCAGAAGGAGTTGAACATGAGACAAAGAAGGTGGGTCGAGTTCTTAAACGACTACGACATCAATCTACAGTATAAAGAGGGTAAAGCAAATGTGGTAGCTGACGCATTGAGTCGCCGAGCACACTCTCTCCATTCGCTAGTCTCTCATACTAGCTTGGTTGAAGAGGTGCGGAGTGCTCAGATGACGGATCAGTATATGTTGGAGATCAGGCAGAAGCTTATTGATGGCACATTCGAGGGTCAGAAGTACGACTTCCGACTCCACGATGATGACCTGATTAGGCTTAATGGCCGACTGTGTATTCCGAGGAGTAGCGCTGAGCTGAAGGAGCGCATACTGAGTGAATCCCACTGTTCTACGAATTCGATTCACCCTGGAGCTTCAAACATGTATAAGGGTATGAAACGCTAGTTTTGGTGGGCTGAAATGAAGAAAGATGTGAATGACTATGTGTTGAGGTGTCTCACTTGTCAGAAGGTCAAGTTTGAGCACCGACGGCCTAGTGGTATGGTCAGCCAATGCCAGTGCCTGAGTGGAAGTTCCATGACATTTCTATGGATTTCGTAGTAGGGCTTCCGCCTACAAGGGGAGGTCTGAATATGATTTGGGTTGTTGTTGACCGACTGACCAAGGTGGCTCGATTCATACCGATGAAGGACACCTGGAAAGTGGCTAAGCTTGCAGAGCTCTTCGACAGAGAGATTGTAAGACATCATGGGGTACCGAAAACAATTGTGTCTGACAGGGATACCAGATTCCTTTCGAGGTATTCGGAAATCCACACGAGAAGCTGGGTACCGAGCTGAAGCTGAGTACGGCGTTCCACCCACAGACTGATGGTCAGAGTGAGCGCACCATCCAGACACTTGAGGATATGTTACGTGCATGTGCACTTGACTTTCAGACCAGCTGGATTGATAAGTTACATCTGATCGAGTTTAGCTAAAACAACAGTTACCATGCTTCGATCAAGATGTCTCCCTTCTAGGCTTTGTACGGTAGACCATGCCGCACGCCATT
Organism: Limonium bicolor; assembly: GCA_023374045.1. Taxonomy (NCBI): domain Eukaryota; kingdom Viridiplantae; phylum Streptophyta; class Magnoliopsida; order Caryophyllales; family Plumbaginaceae; genus Limonium; species Limonium bicolor. The sequence continues at coordinate 188,926,759 of CM041779.1, read as the reverse complement.
ATGCTGGGATGAGTCGAGTGAGACGATCATTATAGGACCAGAGTACTTGGAGCAAGTACAAGCAGAAGTACGCCAGATCCGGGCTAACATGAAGGCAACTCAGGATACGCAGAAATCATACGCCGATGTGCGCAGACGTGACCTGGAATTCGCCGTGGGCGATCAGGTATTTCTTAGAGTATCCCCCATGAAGGGAGTGTTTCGTTTTGGCCAGAAAGGCAAGTTGAGCCCAAAATATGTGGGGCCTTATGTTGTGACGGAGCGGATCGGCCCGGTAGCTTACCGACTTGATTTACCCGCCGAGCTGGGCAAGGTACATGATGTATTTCATGTGTCCCAGTTGAAGAAATATATGTCTCATCCGTCTCATGTACTTCAGCCTGAAAGGCTAACTTTAGAGCCGACCATGCGATCAGTGGAGACTCCCGTACGGATTCTGGACACTAAGACTCGAGACACTCGCCATAAGTCTGTGAGACTGGTGAAGGTCCTCTGGTCTAACCAGTACGTCGAGGAGGCCACTTGGGAGCTGGAAGATAAGATGAAGGCGAAGTACCCGTCGTTGTTTACTTCTTAGTGTTTGTGTGTATAGGGTACGGGGCGTACCCCTTTTAAGGGGGGGGGGGGGTAGAGCCGCTTCGGTTATGTGTGTACGACGTGTAATTAAATACATCGTCTATGTAATGTTGTTATCTTGTTATGTTACAGACCGTTGTGTCTGAATGATGTTATGTTGTTTGGACCTTGTGTCCGATGTTATGTAAGTATGTTGTTAATGTTGTTATGGAAGTATTGTTTTATAAGAATCCCCGTGTCCTTTTCTAATATTGAAGATATGTGGGAAGTGTGAACTTTGGGGACAAAGTTCTTTTAAGGGGGGTAGATTGAAATACCCCAAACCTAGGTATGTTGTTTAAATGTTAAACTATGGTATATTAAGACTAAAAAGTGTCTTAGAAACATTAGTAAATAATTTAAACCATAGAAAACACAATTAAATACCTTAAAGTCAATATGGGCAAAAATGTGCTCTAAGCTTGGGATATCTTGGTTAAGACCTAATAAGCTTACCAAGACCTTATTTATATGTTAATGAACATATTAAACCAATTACCAAAGAAAACCAAGCTTGAAAACAAGTTAAAAACACAAAATGTGCTTTAAGGAGTCTTAAAGCACATTTTTGAAAAATCATCTTGTAAATGGGTTTTGAGTGGCTAAATGTCCATCATTACTCTTTAATTAACATGTGTACTACTTAGTATCACATTAGGAAGTCTAAATCAATGAGAAATCAAAATTTCACAATTATGTGCCTTGTTTTGTGAATAGTAACTAAATTAAGCTAGTTTATAACATAAGTCAATATAAGTGAATTAATTAGTCAACAAAGACCAAAATACCCCATTTGACTATAAAGGGGGCTGGTTTTCATGGATGACTCACCACACTTCAACAATTAAGTAATCTAATAAAGTAATAAAGTAGGTTACTATTTGCTTTTTCTACTTAAATATCTAAACTAGCTACTTATCTTCATTCTCTTCCTTCCTTTCTTCATTTCCCACGTCTCCAACCTCTCTCTTCCTCCATTCACGGTTTTGCTACAGCCATATACCATTCTCCATCTTCAATCTCTTATATCTCCTAGCTCCCTTTGTCAAATCAAGAACCAAGACCACCATTCTCTTAGTCTTGCCAAGCTCTTCAATTCTATCTTCTCAAAACTCCAAGAGCCCCATTTCGGTGCCAAGAGAAGTCTCCATGGGAGGAGCTTGAGCTCATCTTTTTTCATATCATTGTTCTCCTTTGCTTCAAGGTAAGGAAAAACCAAGAAAAAAACACATTTCCTTCATGTTTTAGTGTTGACCAAAAATCACCTCTTCATGGTGTTTCTCTTGCTTTGTTCTAGCTTCATTTCAATCATTCAAGGGCTTGGTGGAGTCCTCTCTTGCTACATATTCAAACTCTCTCCCATTTCCATGGTAAAACAATCACCTTAATGTTTTAAGACAATATATAACCTAGGGTTTATAATGAGATTAAGCATGAAGCTTGAATACTCATTACATTGCTTGAATATTGATTAGAAACTTGACAAGCAAACCAAAGTCTTGCCGGTTTTAATCAAGGAAGAGCAAGGAGAAATTAAGTGAAAAACTGTGGAGGAAAAGAGGTAAATGTGCTAACCTAATGTAACTTGGGATGCCTTAGGAGAAATGAGCTTATGTTGCTTGTTAAAACTACTTAAAGAGCCAATGGTGAATGACTTAGTAAATGCTCTCAAGGAGACTATTAAAGGGCATATGTGTTGTTGTATGTATTTGCAGGTCAAAGGCAATATTGTGGGAAATTCAGTGTTTAAGGTTTATGCACTTTAAGGGCCTAAGAGCCATGTTATTTAGGGCCTAAGTGCCAAGTAATTTAAATAATGCACTATATTGTGATGTAGTGTAAGTTTGGTGAAGTTTTGTGTATAAGAATGCTCTTGATGGATTTAAGTGTTCTTGAATGTTTAACGGTGAAAACTTTGTGTTTTGGTGTAACAAGATGCTAGGAGAACCCATGTCGAAATTTAGATGATGTATAAGAAGTTTTAGGTGTTTAAAATGAGTGTTGGTGAATAAGGAAGAAGTGATGTGTTGCATGAAGGAGCTATAAACTTGTAGAGATATTCAAGGAGTTTGGTTAGGAAGAAAAGATGCTTGGGAGATGATGTTGTAGTAGTGAGGGAACATTTGGGACTAGTGGTAGTTATAGGTATAAAACACCACATGAAAACTTAGTGAAAAACATTGCATGTGCTAACCTTTGTATAAGAATTTGTGTAATGTTGAGGAGGTTTTTGGTGAATGATTTAAGGAGTTTAATGGATGTCTTAAGGGTGTTTGAAGTGCCAAATGTGGTTAGAACATACTAGGGCACTATGAGGTGAAGTTTGGAGTTAAATGGGCAATTAAAAACAAGGGTCTGGAGCAGACCGACCTTGGGGACCGGACCTGCAAGGTCAGTCGAGCCCAGTTTACCCTGCGAGAAATGGTCTCTGGAATGGACCGACCTTGGAGACCGGACTTGCAAGGTCGGTCGGGCATGGATTTTTGGTACGGATTAAGTCTCTGGAATAGACCGACCTTGGGACTGAACTTACAAGGTCGGTCATGCCTAAATCTTTGTACGTAAGAGAGTCTCGGGAATCGACCGATCTTGGGACCGAACTTGTCAAGATCAGTCGGGCCTGAATTTTCAAAGGGGAAAAACTCTCGGGAATAGAGACCTTGTGGACCGAACTTGCAAGGTCGGTCGGAGTAGAATTTTCTGACGGTAATATGTTCTGGAATGGACTGACCTTGTGTAAGGTCGGTCAGTAAGGTCGGTCGGACGACCAAACTTGTAAAAAAAAACAAACAAAGAGTGGCTTAAGTAGTTAACCCTAGGGGGTATAATGAAGGTAATCAAGGGAAAGTTTAGGCACTAAAGCTTGTCATATAATCATGTAAGATGCTTAGTGACCGGAGATTTAATAAGTTAATTAACCGACGTTACTAAATGTGTATAGGAGTTGCCTACGGAGGAAAACAAAAGAAGCAAGGACCAAGGTATGGTTTTCTTGCAGTCTGTTGCCTACCGGTTTACACCGGCTTGTGTGCTGTTTGTTTTTCTGTGTGTTTATGACCTTGTAAGACTTCAGTCATGTAACCAGTTTACAGTTGTTTATATAATTATTGATGCTAAGGTGTGCCTCATATCCCTTGTGTGTGTCTAACAAGACTTAACCACATGTTGTGATTTGTTATTAAGTTCCAACATTGAATAACTAACGAGTGCTAACTGGGGAGTGAGGAATCCGGTTGTCCGGTCACGCGTGTATGTATAAGAGTAGATATCTGTATCAGATTCGACTCTTATAATGTTAAGATTGTTCTCCTTTATTTGGCGTTCGATCTCCCGTTAGCTTCATCCAAGGCTTACCTATTATGACTTATGATCGGTCTAGGGGAACATGTGTTTGTGTGGTGTGTTCGGGTCACAATATCCGATCTATCTGTGAGTTAAGTTACTCGTTCGACTAACAGAATGGTAATGAGTTTAAGTAACAAGCTTAACATGAGGGTGAAGCATTCTCTAGGCTTATGATGTTGACTAACCTTCTTGGTTTGTTTTTAAGTGAAGTGCTCTCACTATGTATGTGTTGTTGTGCTAAGCAATATTTCTTGCTATGCTATATATGTTGTTTGTGTAAAATCAATGCCATGTTATCATGACAAGTAGTTGCGCGTATCCCGGTAGCCGATGGGCTGCGCGTTAACCATACCAGCCAAGGGTTGCTGACCCCCTCGGGGGCTCCATATTTATATTGTAGGATGAGGATCGAAGAAGTAGAGTGGTTGTAGATCTAGGTCATGTCATACTTTTGGTTATTTTGGATAATAGGTCCGGGATGCGCCTATGCTCCCGTGGCGTTATGTTTGGTTCCGTTATTACTACAGTGACGGTATATTGTCAGTTTACAGTGATGGAATGTAATTAAATACTCGGTATTGTATATGATGTATTTATGGTTTTAGTTCTATGCTTGGGAGTCTGATCATCAGACCGGTACTATGTGTACGTATTCTGCCTTGTTAACCACGTGGGTGGCTAACGGCGTGTAACACCGACCCGTTTACTGTTTGGTTAGTTATTTAATTCCGCTGCGATTTCATATGGTTGCTAAGTGCGTAGTAGGGGTGTTACACCAGCAGTTCTTGAGATTTATTTTCAAACTTTAAAGGAATTGAAGTACTTATCACGTAATATCAATACCAACTTAGTTATTCTAAGCTCTATTTGTATACTTTTTTCAACCAAAAGTATTCTTTGAAATTCTAGGAACATGTGTACTAGTTTTTGAAGAATTGTATTCTTGGCCATGTATTATGCTTTTGAATAATAGCTCAATGTATGATTTATCCCACCAAAGTCTTATCATACCCCATAGATGATGTTCTAAACTTATAATTTTACTGTGATTTCATGTTCGAACAGTATGACAACACACCATTCTCAACAGACACTCATAAAAAGAAAAGTGTAAAGGAATCATTCACAAATCGAAGAAGGGTTAGGAGTCGTGGCTTACTGGAATCCTCACTTCCCAATTCTACCCCATTCCCCAGTTTTTTTAAGTGCACCTATATTCTAAGTATTTCACTCGGCTTGTTTTCTCGGGTTCAGAGCGTAACTACGCTCTGATGCCAATTCTGTAATGCCCCTATTTAACTTAAATACAGCGGAAATAAAATACTAAGGCGATTACAGATCATCGGGTTTCAAACACCCGACACCAAACCTCACCATTTACAACTTATAATATCACAAATGCTACGGTCTGAACTTGAGAAAACATAACATAAACATAATAATAACAAAATACAACAACTCTCCAAAATTCCTACTTCCCATCCCAATCACTCGTACTCTTCGTGGCCACCTGCATAACAATTCGTACATGCAAGATGAAACAAAACAGCCCACCCCGGGAGGGGTGAGTTAGTTCCCTAGAATGGAATTGGTACGATTCTCCAAAACAAATATTTTAAACATAACTCTTAAAACAAACAATAATTTGAAATCAAACTCTTAAAACAAAATAGAGGAACAATGCATCTTAAAATCACCAAGTCAAAGATAACAAGTCAATGATAGAGGTAAATAACAAAAAGGTAAAGTTAGTCAATTAGAAACCACACCATGAGTTAGTGAGCATCCATTGCTTATGTTAGATTCAATTCCAGTCAGGAGTAGAAAGACTCAAGTAGTCACAAGGACTAGGAATGAAAAGATAGATCCAAGAACCAACAACTCAAGAGTGGATAACACCAACTAGGAGAGATGGCCCCCACTGCCAGATATAAATGTCCATATGGACGAGGGATTACACAGCCCCTACTGTTACACGTCCTTTTGGACGAGGATATACAGCCCCCTGCTGTCATAACACGTCCTTTTCGACAAGGGAATACAACCCTTTGTTGTTACCGGAGAAGACCGCGCTCACGTCACAACAAAGACTCAGCTCATGGATGAAACGATAAGCCAGAGTCAAGGAAGAATTTACCAAGATAAACATTTTCCCATATTCCCATTTGATTATTAACCGCACAAGTGCAATAACAAAACACTCAGTCCTACAGAGTGCAGAGGCGTAAACCCTCAGCAGTTAATATCTAATGAAACAACCAGATAGGAGGAACCAATAATCATGTAGGTTGTAAATTCAAGGCTCAGTTAGTCACATCAAGCTGAGTTAGTCACACAAACAGTTTCCTTTTGAAATTTATTTCAGCTCAATTAGCGTTTTTCAAAAACGTCTCTTAAGTCGGTTAACAAAAGTATCTGAGTACGAGAAATCGTACCTGATTAATGTTGTAGCAGTTCTAGTGGACTCGTGCAAATACCCACAATATTCTGAGGAACATTAAAGATAGTCTATTATCAATAGCTTATATCCTAAGTTAAACTAGAACAAATTCCTCACTCTTAATTCTAAATCTCAATTATCTTGTAAGCCCTTGCTTAAATGTTATGTACCTTACTTATTTAGAATGTTGTATAGCCCAAGGTTGTAAGATCAAGGAATGTATTTTATTACACTTGTTAATTGTTCCACTCTATCCACTTTAGTAATACTTAACCATAATTCTCACATCCAGAATTTTGAGACCCTAATAACATAAATGCATGTTATAAAAACTTAATTGATCTTAGAAACCAGAGACAACTACTAAACTCAATTTATTCTTAATTAAACCGGTAGATTAGCATAATTAATCAAACGAGTAAAGCCTAAACCTAGAGTTCGTTCTTCCATATTTGTTACCACCTTTAATATTATGTGATTTAATTCTTAGTTGTTATTTAAATTCTCGTTGTCTTTATTTTAATTTACAAATCAAAACAAACAACTTTTCCCCCGATTTACAACCTTTGCTAAGATTAGACTATTTTTCACATAGTCCCTTGGTTCGATACCTGGTTTCTCATAAACTCTACTATAGTGACCGGGATTTTTGCAACCTGAAGGTCTTTTGATTTGTTATTTTCTAGGATTATTTCTTAGTATTTAATATATCAAATTTCTCGTTTGCAGTAATAGTACTTGATGACTCACTTCTTAACTAGATATTGTACCAACTTAATATGGCTGTTATACACTCTCATATTTCTACCTCATTTTGGTCTTTAATGGGTCTTGCATTAACCATTGACCAAACTAGGTAATTAAGGCTTAATTTGGCACTATTTAGATACTATTCACATTTTGGTGCCAAACTTTGGATTTTTTTTAAATCCTTTGATTTAGGGTTACTAATGTGATAATAAGTAGTACAAATTTTGATTAAGGTGTATACTAGGTTATTTAGCCACTCAAAGTCAATTTTTGAACACTTCCATAAAATGTGTATTAACGAGTTTTAAAGCTCCTTTTTATGTTTTAACTCTTTCTAGAGTTTGTTTGCTTCGGTAATGTTTTTATTATGTTCATACCTTAATTATAAGACTTAGGAATCTACTTTGGATCCTAATTGAGGTTACTCAACCTTTTAAGTTTGTTAGGGCACATGTTTGCCCTAAATGGTCACAAAGCACAATTTTGCTTGTTAATGACCTTTGTTGTTTTCAAATAATGGTTAAGGCATGTTTAAGCCTTAATATGTTATATTAGTTAGGGGTATTTCAGTACTTCTCTAGAGTTACTGGATCCGACTCTCTAGAGTATGTCGGTACGCACATCTCAGACACATTATTCATACAGTTAGTCTCTCGGGGCACGGGCTGTGGGGGGTGGGTACTGCTGGTGGTCCTCCAAGCTGAACTCCTAGATGAGTGAGGATTGCCACCACCGTCTCAGTGACATTCGGGGTATCTCCTCCCGTTGATCCACCTCGTCCCCTGCCGAGCCCTCTTCCTCTACCTTTTCCGGACATCTATAAGAAAAGTAGGTCAATCCATTACTTGATAACCCCCTGAGTTCACAATCATTCCACATTCAAAGTGCCTTATAGGCTAATACTTTCATGTATTCAATATCCCTAGAAGTTTCCAAGGTACAAACCTTACACGTGGTTTCTCACACACCTAAATCCTATGCTCACAGTTTCTATTACTATCTCTAGTCATCAAAGTGTTACTACGATCTGATCAGAGCTAGACCCAGGTGGGTTGTCAGTAGGCCCGTGAGGGTGCTAGGCTCCCAAGGGGGGTCCGACATCGATTGGAGTGGATAACAAACCATTCTTTATATGGGTGGGGATACCTCTCCTTGTTGTAACGTGTCTCAAGAGGTGTGCATGTTGACCCTCTGGAACAAAGCCCTAAAGGGGACAATATCCATCATGGGCGGGGCTTTCCACTTGTGCTGGGTTGCTCTGGTGTGACGTGTTTTGCGGCTAGGAAGCCTCGAAAACAAAACTGTGCAGCATGTGTGCCAAAGCAAACAATATCACAGCAATGGGTAATTGGAGATGTTACAGGGTTGCTCGTGGTGTTTGAAATACCCTGAACTTAATTAGGGTGATTAAATTACTCTAATATGATATTTGAGGGTCAATTAGTGCCTAAAGAATATTGTTAAAGAAAATAAAACCCAAAAAAAAAGAGAAAACGCTTAAAAAGCAAAAAACGCTAAAATGAGTGTTATGTGACCATAGGAGGAATACGACCTCGACTAGGGTCTCAAATGGATTTTCAAGGCTTAATAATGCTTAATTAATATATTGGAACAATTATTGAAGAAAACGGATCCATAAAATGAATTAAAAATGCTAATAAAGCTTTAGCGCACGTTTTTCAAGAAACTCGAAAACGTGACTTTTAGTGGTCAAACGAACCCGTAAAAATTATATTCAACAAATAATTATAATTAAACATTAATGGAGCTTAAGAACCATTAAAATTAAAGAAACAAGAAATTCTGGAAAACGGGTCCGGTTAGTGATAGCTAAACCGGGTATACTAACAAGCGTATTCTGAAAAGATGAAAAAAAACGCTCCAGCTTGCATATATATATGTGGGCCGGTTTTAATAGGTGAGTCAGCCCACACACACTAACTAGTAAAGAAAGAAAGAAAAGAAAAAGAAAGGAAAAGTAGAAAAAGTAACTTCCCTCTCTCTCCTCCCTCACTTTCTTTTCTTCCTTCTCTTTTCTCCCTTTCTCCTTCCTCCAGCCAGCTCCCC